>JAKWBJ010000061.1:4790000-5212500 GCA_023159175.1 Wohlfahrtia magnifica
AGACTTAAAAAAAATCGTGGGTTACAAAATAATCATACTTCAGAGGTAATAAATAATACTTTGAATTGGACATATTTCCATATATCTTCTAAAAATGGTTAAGCAACACTCGGTATGATTCACCTTTGTTAAATCAAGTTAGATCCATGTGTATAAAGCACTTCGACAAAATTAAAATAATGTGAAAATGAACATGCTGCCGATTCTGCTTCTTCAGAAGCCAAAGCTAACCCTCTTCTAAAATTTACAACATGGGAATCGTATAACTTATTAAATGCTGCATATGATTATCAAAAAACATACAAATCATTAAAATAAGTAGCATATGTCCACATCTATAAAAAAATTAACCCTATAGTGAGCAAATCTATTTTGTCTAAGAAAACTGTATTAGAAAAGAACATCCGCAATAGTTTACCTTAGAATTGGACACTGTAAATTCTCCCACAAACACCTATTAGAAAAATAACCAGCACCATAATGCATCCTCTGTAATAAATCACTTAATGTTGCCCATGTTCGGTCCCCAAGCGCCTACAGATATCCTTAAAAAAGTTTGTGCAAATAATATAAAATTAATAATTTATAATTTAATGTATTTTATAAGTATCGAAGTCGAAAGCCTTAGCATTTTGGAATGACATATTTCTTTCTCTTATTGACATTATTTATTTAACGTATGCTGTGTAGTAAATAACTTAACAGTGTTAAGTTGAATTCACTGTTGGTAAAAGAAATGAATGTAGTAATGCAGATCTCTAATTAGTAGATGTGGTTTGATTGTTTCAATAGCCTTGAAAGAGTACGAAATACAATTATTTTGTTGCAACGTAGGTTCCTCGTCGAGTCAATTAGTACAGACATCACATGTAGTTTTGTCCCTCACATAAAGTAATTGGTATCGAATACAAAAAGAATTTGTTTCTGAAATCTTGAGTTAGAGATAAAAACCGGTTTTTTGTATGATCTGATCTTAGGATTGGGGTAAAATAGCTACAAGCTTTGTACAGAAAACTTTACCCTACAATGCTTAATGTACATACATATCACTAAAGCTACATACTCGTACATCAACAATTTTTTTAATAATTTTATTTAGACAAAATAATTTTCAATATTATTTTCGGATGTGTTGGCAATTTAACAAATATTATATTCTTTTCTATTGTTTCAAATTTTCCTAATTGTTACTAAAAAATAAGTGTATCGTTTATCTTAAAATGCATGCATTTAAGGGTTAACATTTTCGGAAGTATGTATAGTATGTGGTGGATGGTTGCATATGGTCAGTCTTGGCCAACTTCAGTTCTTTTTATTCTCCTTTTAGTATAATTCATTTCCATTTAGTGTAGGGTACAAAACGGTTGGTTATGTCCGATTTAAATATCTGTATATATAGAATTTTTTTTAAGGATGTACTAAATAAAATAGCTTTACTTTATATTTTCTGAGCATTTCTAAATAAAATATTTGTATATCTCAAGGTATATAATCGTAAAAAAAATTTTACGATACAATTGTTATTAAATATCTCTCATCTTGTTATCATAAGTTTCGTTATATTACGAGTATGTATCTCCATTATCTGTGCATTTTTTCATAGCTGTATGAGTATTTCCTCTTTCTTTTTATCAATTTTTTTCCATTCAATTCATTTTGTTTTTCTTCCTTATTTTCGCATTTATTTTATCTGAATATTTAAAATCTTAATGCATTTTATATTATTGTTATTGTCCCTTAAGATATTTGTGTTGTGTTACCCATCTTGCGTTGGCATTCCATTTTTTTTTCTTTTACAGCTCCTCGTACTTGCCACTATATTTTGTTTGCCATAATAATATTATAATGTAAAGAATGAAGAAATTTTTTTCTTATAAAAAGCTATTAATGCCTTAACAGCATGAAAAACATTTGCGTTGAAATTTGATGTTTTAAGATGATAAAAATCGATTTCATTTTAACGAGCTTTCGAGGTAATATTTGCTTCTTCTGTAATCTCAAATGGAGGCAGTTTAAGGTGTTAGTTTTTATGAAAAGATAAAAAACAAAATCTCTTCTATGATATTTACTTCAAAATTTTCAATTTTTGCTAATCTATCATTGTCAGAAGAGAGTGAGAGAAAAAATGTTTTCCTGTCGCCTGTCTAAACAAGGCATAAAAATGGCGAATACAAATAAGTTGCACTGAAATTAAATCAAACATTTCAACAACAAATTAATAGTTTTATTATCATTTAATTGAAATATGAAATAGAAAAATTATTTGAGCATTAATTTTAATACCCTACGCTTGGTTATTTACTTACTTAATTATTACACGGTGCGACAAAAAAAAAAACCTGGCAAATGATATTATTTTTCTGATAGGCGCTGCCGAGCAGAACAATGATCTGTTTTTGAAATTTTAGAAGGTCCGAAAAGTCGGTTTTTTACCCGTCACTCGAGATTTTGGAGGTGTTTTGAAAATTCCAAAACAAGTCTTTGTTCTACTCGATAGCGCCTATCAGAAAAATAGTGTTATTTCCCAGGTATTTCAACTTCGTTCATTTTTGTCGCACTGTGTTGTTGTACTTGTTTTTTTTTATTAAAATGTAATTAAAAACTATATTGTAAGTATTATTATTATTTGACTAACGGCAAATGCTTTTTGCATTGTAAGACACCAGAGTGTCTGATGAGAATCGAACCCATCACTCTCACACTAGCAGACACATTATCCTATAATTTATACACTGGGCATGATGCATGATATGAACTTAACTAGAGCTCGAATTTGAAAGGCACTAATGAGTAGCCCATCAGCCACTTTCATTATGACGAACAACTCCAAATGGTTGTTGTGACTGTATTTTGTATGTATCCTGGAAAATGATTAAGGATATTTTATTCATATCGTATAAAAATAATAACGAAAATAAAATTAGTCGATAGTACTCTTCAATTTCTGCATGCAATTGGACCTTTCTGATTGGCCGTTTTTCTTCACCGATTGTTTGTTGACGCAGTTTTCAACATTAATTATGGGAATTGGAAGACTTGGGCACTGGAAAACTTATGTAAGGTTACATAGCAATTTAATTCTAAAAGGTAGTCATGTTAAAGATCATTTCAGAGAAAACCCAAAAATTTTTCTCTCAAACTAAGCTAACAGCAAATCATGCTTCAAATAGTCTTGTTATTTGTACGTTACAAAATTAAGTGTCCAGAAAAAAACGCACATGTGCTAATTAATTTCTTATCACTAAACAAAATAAATAAAATAAAAAATAATAAATATAAATAAATAATAATAATAAATAAATAATATTAATAATATTTTTTCTACCTGTAGTTTTTATTTTAAATTTTAATTTTAAGATTATAAATACATTCCGATTAGTTAATATGGAACGTTAAACGAAGGCACAACGTTGTTTTTATTATTAAAACATTTTTTGAAAACGGCAAGAGAAACAAGTTTCAGCAAGAGAAGCAACGGATCTTTTGAAAGAAAACAACAGTTTATTGAAAAACGTGATTGATAATTTTGGTAAAAGATCGAGGGTTCAATTGACCGACATAATTTTTCATTTTTAACCGGAACCTATGTGATAAAAGAGTCTTTTTTTATTCAAATGAAAATAATACTTCCATTTTGGACACCCTTTAGATTAAGCTTTTAAAGCACACCTACATGTGTTCACACAAACAAAACAAAAACAACAACAAACTATCAGTCTCTCAAAATAACACTCAGCGAAATGTTTAATTAAAGGTTTTTTTGGTAAACCCAAATATTTATTTTCCTAATGCACGGCGTCATGCTGCACTACATATGACGTGGCAAGGCAATTTAACTCATTTATAAATAAAATGTAATTTTTTCTCTTTTTTATTTGTTAAAAAATGTTTAAATTTATACGAAATATATTTCAATATTTAAAGATATATTCCTGTTTATAATGCATGTTTTTATAGAGGTATAGAACTTTAAGTTAGCATTACATTTTAAGATGGCGTCCATTTAACAGCTGTCAAGTGATTTATTCTCAGTTTTGTTTGACAATTCATCGCGAATAGACTCACGCCTGAACAACGTTTGCAAATAGTGCAATTTTCATTTTTCATAAGTGAATATTTTTTTCAATTTTCAATTTTTTCAAATTTCATAAGCGAATTTTGTTTAGCGATGAAGCGCACTTCTGGTTGAATGGCTACGTCAACAAGCAAAACTGCCGCATTTGGAGTGAAGGCAATCCTCAAGTGTATGTGGAAACACCGTTACATCCAGAAAAACAGACTGTTTGGTGCGCTTTATGGGCTGGTGGAATCATTGGTCCGTACTTTTTCAAAAACGATGGTGGCCAGAACGTTACAGTCAATGGTGATCGGTATAGAGCCATTATTACTAACTTTTTCATTCCTGAATTGAATAACCATGATGTCCAGGAGATGTGGTTTCAACAAGACGGCGCAACATGTCACACAGCTCGTGCCACAATAGATTTATTGAAAGACACGTTTGGTGACTGCCTAATTTCACGTTTTGGACCTGTGAATTGGCCTCCGAGATCTTGTGATTTAACACCGCTAGACTACTTTCTGTGGGGCTACGTAAAGTCATTGGTCTATGCGGTAAAGCCACAAACGCTTGACCATTTGAAAAACAACATTCGCCGTGTTATTGCCGATAAACGGCCACAAATGTTGGAAAAAGTCATCGAAAATTGGACGTCCAGATTGGACTACATCCGCGACAGCCGTGGCGGTCATATGCCAGAAATAATATTTAAAATGTAATGCCACAAGATTATCTTTCAGATAAATAAAATTCATGTCAATCGAATAATCCATCGTTGTTTTATTGCAACTTAGAGTTCTATACCTCTATAAAAAACAACCTATACTTCTTGTACTATAAGTTTCTCTAAGTGCATCTAGTATGAGTGAACTTACACTCAAACAAAATGGTAGTATACATGTTTGACGAGCCCTGTTTTTAAAGTAAATTATATTAGAGCATTATGATCCCAAATATTTTGGAATAAATTCTTAATTTTTTTAACAACACATACAAATTTTCCAAATAATGGCTAAATTTAAACAACGTTCAACTGAAGAACGCAAAATTATTAGTCTTTATAAAGATGGTCATAATTTGCGAAATATGGGACAAACATTTGGAAAATCTCATAGAGCAGTTCGTAAGGTGATTGTTGCTTATGAAAAGGAAAAAAGAATTTGTGCCAAAAAAAGGACAGGTCATCCTAAAATTAGTAGTAAAATAGTTGATAGAAGAATTCTTGAAATTTCGGAGGCCAAACTACTAGTATCTGTACCAAAGAATATTCAACATACACAATACGAAATAGGCTTAGATCCAGTGGTAAGCACGGACGAGTAGCTCGAAAAATTCCATATGTTAGTAAAATTAATATGAGAAAAAGAATGCTGTTTTATGAAAAACACATTCTAAGACCTCAAAAACTTTGGTATAACATTTTAGGGACAGATGAGTCAATGATTAGATTAAAGTACTCTCTTGGCATGGTTCACGTATGGCGTGAGGCTGGCGCTGCACTTTCTTATAAGGGCACTTTACGCGACTGTAATATCGGTTGATAGAAGTTTAATGGATATGGCTGTCTCTCTGCGAAGGGAGTAGATAAAATAATAATCATAGAAGGAAAAGTTAAGGCATCTTTGTACTTAAATATTTTAAGAGACACAGCCATATCTAAGGGAAAACGTTGAATAGCTGAACATACCCCGATTTATACTGCCAAAAAGTTTGTGAAGTTCTGGCAAATCAAAATGTTCAACTTTTAAATTGGCCCCCTCAATGATCACACCTTTCCCCTGTTGAAAATTCTATGTTAACAATTCGGATTTCTGAGCTAGAACCACGAAACCTTAATCAACTTAAGAGAATATATTGGATCATCTCAAACTGGAATAAAATCAGTCCGGAAGAGTGCGTAAAACTAGCAGATACCATGCAAGACAGACTTTCCAAAATGTCGGTCCCATGTGGTGGACACTGCGTTTACTAAAGAGAATGCAAGCTTATTTTTTGCAACTATTTTATATAAGTTTATTTATATTTTCTTTAAGCAATAATGAAATACATTTTTATGTTAAACATTTTAATTTTTGAAGTAAATAAGTTAAGGTTATAAATAATAATAAGATCTAAACATAATGTTTTTTTTCTCCGTCACTCCTCTAGGGAGCATATTGGCTTTCCACAAAGCGTCTATTGCTTTGTTTCAGTTTATTTAGTCAATTTGGTATTTATTTGGTATTTCAAGCTAAGTAGATGATTAATCCGCTGTAGCTTCCTCCATATGTTTTTTTTTGTGTAGTCTGAAGTTTGTCATCATCGCCAGAGGTATGCGAGAAGGGTCAGAGGGGCTTTTTTCTTTATATTTTTTTTTTTTTAGATGGAGTTGTCTGGAGGGAACTTGAAGCCTTTTTTATTATTAAACATTCTAAACCACAATTAAATTTTTTCTTCGTCATGTCCTCCTGCTGGGGCTCGAACCTGGGTCGTTTGTGTTGTTATGCGTGCGCTCTAACCACTACACCACGCCACCCCAATAACTCAAAAAGCTTAACATATAGATCTTTTAATTTTACTTTTGGAAACTTATTTTTTCCACATAATGTATATACAAATTATATGTATATACACTCAGACCTCGTGTTATGTGATCAATTCGTTTCATTAAAATCATAAAACGAATTCGCATAAAACGATACACTAACTCTATATAAAAACTAATGATTGGTTCCCGAATTAAAAAAAAAACACATAAATTTGAATCAAAACATTAAAAGTCAAGCGAAATTGCATATAAAAGTCAGCAAAAAATGTTTTTCATTTACGAAAACAATAAAAAACAAACTGTAAAGTTTTTAATATTAATTCGATAAAAAGAAGAAAGATAATAATAAATCTACATATCACAATCGTTAAATAAATCCGTGTCTACGCCGTTGCTTCCATGACATGGTAGTGACAATCTTAGCCGTGCATTGATTCTAGAAACAGAGAATAGTTACCACAAATGGCTCATTTGCGGTTACCGTTATTTTTCTCGTTTCTATTATCTTACATATACACAGTAGCGACCTAAAAAAATATATACGTTTTTAAAATATTCCTTATGAGCAGACGTAGCCAACATGTCAACCATTTACGGAACACCTTTCGAAGTCCTTATATCGAACATTTCCTTCAATCTTCTGCCGTTTAAATATCCAGCAACAAAAAACTATTAAGTGTATTGGCTATCCGAAAATCTAGTCTTCATATCATCACATTATATGGTACATAATTCGTACTACTTAGTCAGAAAATAACATTTAGAAGTTCAATATAATACAACCAAATGTGGTTTAATAAGGCCACCTCTTAATTGCAAAATAAGTCATTTGCGTCAATAAATGATCAGTGAAACACACGAGTGGTTAATTGCTGAATTAAACAATGACTTTACTTACCTTTCTCCAAGGAAACTTCTCCCAATTTCAGATTACACCAGACAACATCAGAAAAAATATAAACTTTTCTTCTTATATTGGCTTGAACAGAAATAGTTCTCAAATAAGTGTCAAAAGAATGGCAAAACTAATAGTTCTTTTTGACAACATCTGAACTGGTTCTTCATCAAAGTGACCAACATATTAACATTACTCATGTGTTCTGGTAAATAGGCTAATTTTCAGATACTTCAGTTACAGAAGACTACAGAAATTTCTTAGTCTGACTTATAATTTCCTGTCCGTCTTTTTAATGCAAATGCTATCAATAAGTTTATTAGCTCACCAATCGTTATCATTGTAAAGACTTCGCATTTGAAAAATATGTTCCTTCCGGTTAGCAGAACAAATATGCCGTCGAAAACGAATAGATTAGGCTTTACATTAATTATCCATGTAGAACGTATTAACACTTTGAAAGCGTTTATGCGATTTAAGAGAGAGTTGTTTTACAATTTAAAAAACACTGAACAAGTGTGATTACTGGATTGGATCGTAATTATATTACGACGTACATCTTTTATCAAATTTTCAGTAACACCGGGTGATATCCAGATTTTCTCGGTATATGGCCCTAGGCTTAAAGTTATATGAATAGTTATGAAAAAAGTGAGTTGTAATCATATTTCATACCCTCCGGTTTAATGTACTTCTTATATTTCTTAGTTATCTGCTTCCATGACACTTTGATCACTACAGAAAACATTCAATTTATTATCACCATTTGGCAGCTTATCATTTTCATCACCAGAAATATTCTCATTATGACTAAATGGAACGACGAATGAGTTTTCAGCAGATTATTCTTGTTCTTCGCATGCAAAATAATTTGCCATCAGACTTTGTGACGTTGAATTTTACAATTGTTTATACAGCTTCTAATATCCAGAAAACAGAACGTTAAGATCATGCTGAAGCTATATTCGTTCCCTATCTGTATTCACATTAAAAATTTAGTTTTAAGAGGCATTAACTTTGTTAAGAACTTTACAATATTTTTTAAGTAATAGAGTCAACTATTTCTTTACAATCATCAATCAATTTGTAGTTTAATTAATAATGTCGTCATCTCATAATAGCACTTCTATAAGTAGTTCTGCTTAGTCATTGCTGTTTAAAGAATAAATTCCCTCGCCTCTAATTTGGCGATATCTACAACTTTTCAGCACACAATTTTTGATGGTGCAAATGCAGTCATAATAATACAATTGAAAATTCGGGATTTTTTTTACACTTCGTTTAATGTGAGAGGGTTCATCAAAAAATATTAAAATTTTTAAGCCGCATAAAACGAGGTTTGAGTGTACTTGTTATGAGTATTACGAAAGGAAACTAACTAATGCATCTGCCATTTGGAGCCGGCGTAGGGCACTTCAATGAGTCTAAAAATGGAATCGGGGTATGTTCTCCTTGCGTCGGGAATTAAGTATGTGAAATTCCTGCGATGTCCGTAAGAAATTACTGCTACTACTATCAAATTTGCTTTTGGTGGAAATGGTTTTTAACCTTCTCTGCAAATGTCTGGCCTTAGTTGCCAAGAGAAACAGTTTCTTTGAGAACTATGCACTATCCAACCTTGGTAACCAACTGAGATACTATCTTGCGGCTACAGTTTGAAACAGGTACTGAAAACCTGGAAAAAATGGGTTCTGGTTCGAGTTCGGGTTAATCGAAATAAAAAGTTGCGGTTCGGATTCGGTTCAAATTGGGTTCACAATTCAAGTTTTTCATGCAAAATTATCTTTAAATAGTTAAGCCTAAAAATATAAAATAATCTTTTCCAAAAAATTTCGTTTTTAAAAAATACAAAAGAAATTGTTTTTTTATGACAAATAAAAAAATATACATACACACATACATACTTTCTCTTGCTTTTCCCCAACAAACCAAAACGATTTAGAAATAACTTGTAACAAGCTTACTAACATAAACCTTAAGCTTAAATAAGTGTTGTGCATGCTATTGTGAAAAGCTTAATAATATTGCTTATCTATAATCTACAGTAAGTTAGAAGATTAATTGTAGAATAAGCCTACAGAAAAATAGTTTTCTAATCATGGTTATAATAAGCTTACATTTGTAAAACTTTTGTAAGCTTAGCAATATAAGTATGTAAATACATATATAAAGGATGTCTGTCACCACAAATTTGAACGATTGATTAGCTAACATAAAAACCTAATCCTGGTCCAATTAAGAGCACGGAAATATGTCATTGGTCTTCGTGGAACATATTAGAATTGTGAGAGCAAATATAATACAAATCGAACCAAATTTCTATAAAAAAAATAAAATGTAATACAAACATGTATATATAATTAATATTTTTTGAACATTGTCAAACAAAAAAATTCTTTTTTTTTCAAAAACACTTACAAAATTATGGCAAGAATAAGTCTTATGCAATTATATTTGTTAAATTGTTATCTAAACTAAGTGTATAGCAAGTTTTATTGTAAAAGGTGTTGTCATGTGAAGCATGCTTAAAACAGTATATGAAAACTGTGTTTAAATAAGCTTATAATAACTATGCTTAAAAAACTTTTAAGAAATCCCTTATGATAAGCTTATTCTACAACTAATTTACATTTTGCTTGTGAAATGGTCTGTTAGCTGAATTGTAGCTACACAAAAAAAAAAAAAAAAAATTCTAAAAGGTACTGGACCAATTTAAATAAATTTGATATTCTGCACATCTGCACAGAAACAGCTTTAAGACCATATTTATCATTTCAAAATCAGTGTAGTAGGACAGGCGTAAAAGGGATACAAAGAAATGTCTTAGTCTATTAATTATATACTATAGATGAAACTTATTTATGTTTCAAAGTAATTTTGGTTTAATTCTAAAATTAATATACTTTTTTAATGTGTTTTTCTTTTAAATTTGATCTTTTTCGCGAAAAAATAAATTTCACCAGTTACTGCGAGTATAATCAGAGCCGCTTAATGCAATATTAGCGTTCCAGTTTTATGTTGCACCCAAAAAAGTAAAATATTTTTTCACATATTCATATATTGCAATTTTATTTTTAAATAAGCTTTCAATCGAAACGGTGACATTTACATTTGACATTTGAAGAATTTGATTTACAAAATCTTTTCTTCTTTTTTGAAATTTGTTTTTACAAATTGTCAACGTCTTAAATTCAAACCAAAAATGGACTTGCATAGTTGGGATTACTATGTTAAAATGTTCCGCATTTTAAATATCGAAATCATAAATCGATTTTAATCGAGGACAAACGGACAAATATGCATCAATCAACTCAGAAAATAAGTATTGTCTTTGGGTATCGTCAAAAGTAAGAGTAGTAAAAGTAATAGTAATGGATCGTTAAACTGTAAGTCCCTTTCAATGACTCTAAAAATATTATCAGGTACAGCTTATTGACTAAGAGAAATCCCTCTTGTTCTATTTGGTTTATAGCGGCGATTATGTATGTTTGTATGTAAAAGAAGACAAATATTTTTGTATGTTACCAACAACAGCACGAACACAATATACATACATACATATAGGGTAGGGTATAGAAATTAACAAACGTTTATATCGATTGACAATTTATCAAAATAAGCCACAATAAAATCATTTAATTTTATTGAAAGTGCAGACCTATTTTAATGATTCATAACTAGTAATTAAAATCAAAGAAAAAAATAATAAATAAAAAGACAAATTAATCGACACTCTAAAACTGTTTGATTAATTTAGACATTTATAGCGATAAACAATTTAATTTAATTAACAACCACTTAACAATTAGCCACAGCAAGAATTGTTTAATCAATTTATAAATGTTATTCAATTACAGATTTATGCCACCGATTACACCTTCTACATGGAAAAATGTACGCAATGCTGACCGGTTCTCAGCGGTATGCCCACAAAATGTACCCATACCACCCAATGGACCAGAGGCTCTATTAGAAGTACCCAGAGCTCGTTTAGCGCAATTAAGGCGTCTATTACCGCTGCTCAGTAATCAATCGGAAGATTGTTTATATTTGAATATCTATGTGCCCTATGAAAATCGTAGACATAGACGTAAGTTGTTACTTAAGTTGTTTTATTGTATTAACTAATGGTGATAATTAATGGAAATAATCTGGAAATCTTCAATTCCGTAGTGCATTGCAGTTTGTCATTTAAACTCAAATTACTGCAAGCATTGTGGAAATGATGATTTTACGATAAAGAGAACAACAAGAAGTGAATAAATATATTACGATAAGAACATTTTAATTTTTAAATAAATACGTACAAACTCTTATTACGTTAAATAAATACGTAAATATATAAAATACCATATTAATAATATAATAAACATAATATGTAAATGACAATACTTATGTAGTTATAATAAAAAGCGTAGCTAAGGCCATATGTTCGGCATGGTGACTAGAATCACTGGTCTGAATCGAACCCACGAGCCGTTAGCTGACAGACTAGCGCACTACGCAAGAAATGCAGAAAATCACAGAATTATTAACTTCTTCTCATACGTTGATAAAAAAATTTTCAAACTGCTACCGCATTCAATCTACTTTTCAGATTTTTCACCTAGCTTTGTCTTATGTTTCCAAACTTAAAAAGAGACAAGTCTTTTCGCTAAGAGACTGACAATGGTCGATTTATAAGCAGTTCCACTCTTACAGCAAAGTGTTTCTTAGCTGCCTTCTAGATAAACTACACCTGTCAGTTCACTAATATCTTAAAAAAAATGAAAGTTAAAAATTGCTTTTTACGACGAGAAATTGTTTTATTTTCCAAACATGAGCTTACCTCTTACTTTGTTAGGTACATAGATATAAACGGAGTAAAAACGTTAACATATTTAACCTAACAAGTCTAACCTAATCTAGAGCTTCAAATTGTAAAGCTTAATTATCTTTATTCATATTTTATGAAACGGTGACAGAATGGGTAAAAAGTATTCTATATTTTTATTCGAATAATGGCTTTATTATATTGGGCAGCCAGATAAGAATGAAATTAAAGTAAAATTTAGCTTAATAAAGATTTTGAAATGGAATTTGAATGAAATGAATCTATAATTGATTTAAGTATCTGTACAAAATTTCACTCTAAAACTGAATGAAATTCATAAGTTTTTACTAAAGCAGCAGAGTAAAACCGAATTAGCGCGGATAATCTGTTTGCAGCCGGATAACATCTTTTCTGAGTTTGGTAAATGGCTCTTAAGAATTTAAAATATTTTAGATTGGCGTACTTAATAACTTCCCTAGCTAACATATATGAAACGAATTATTCTTTAGAGTACAGCAAGGTATATAATCAGACTTCATAACCTGAAAAATAATAAATAAACTGTTTCAGTATATCCATTACGCCTAGATTCGATACTGAAATATTTTATATTTCCTTTTCCAGGTTTCACTACCAATAATGGCGAACTAAATGAAAAACCAAAATTACCCACCATTCTCTTCATACATGGTGAATCATATGAATGGAATTCTGGTAATCCATATGATGGTTCCGAATTAGCCGCACATGGCAACGTTATCGTGGTTACCATTAATTTTCGCTTAGGCATATTGGGTTTTCTAAAAACGGGCGGTAAGGAAAGTGCCCAAGGAAATTTTGGTCTAATGGATTTAGTGGCCGGCCTGCATTGGCTTAAAGAAAATCTACCAGCATTTGGTGGTGATCCACACTATATCACATTGCTGGGACATGGCACAGGAGCAGCATTAGCAAATATATTAGTTGTGTCACCGGTAGCTAGTGGTAAGTATGGGATAGAAAAAATTATAAAAAGCATAAGGGATTGGGAGATTTTTATTTTTCTATAGATCTCGTACAACACACTGTCATGGTAAGTGGTTCGGCTTTATCACCTTGGGCCATACAAAAAAATCCCTTATTCGTTAAGCGACGTGTGGCCGAGCAGACCGGTTGTCATGGCGATATGTTATATGATGATTTAGCTCCCTGTTTACGCACTAAGACTGTTTCAGAACTTTTAGCCGTGAAAATTGATCATCCACGGTAAGCTCCACAGTTACAGTTACTTTTATTGAGAGATATTCTATAACACAACCTATTTCTTTCTTAGATTCTTAGTTGGCTTTGCACCTTTCATAGATGGTACTGTCATATCACCCAATACAGATTCTATTGGTAAACTGTCACTGCCTTTGGGTTCAGCTATAGTTAGGTAAATTATGAAATAAAAAATATAACCTCAATCATTTCTAACATAACCTCAAATATGTTTAAAATTTTTAATTGAACATTATCTTAACAGTACATCAGGAATTGAATATGCAAATTTTCCTAAACGCAATCTTATATTTTGTCTTACATCGGTGGAATCTCATTTGGATTTGAGTGCCCAAGATTTGGAATTTGGTTTCAACGAAACACGTCGTGATCGCATATTACGCACTTATGTTCGTAATAATTTTCATTATCATTTAAATGAAATATTTGCTGTATTAAAGGTAAGTCCACCAGATGCCCACCTCAATTAAGAAACTATTATTACATATTATTTATTTATTTATTTATTTTTTTTTTTTTTTTTGAATATTGCGTATACAACAGAATGAATACACCGACTGGGATAAGGCCATACGCAGTCCATTAAGTTCACGTGATGCCACTTTACAATTCTTAAGTGATGGTCATACCGCTTCTTCCCTTATCAAACTAGGCTATATGCATAGTTTAAGGGGTGGTCGGGGATATTTTTTACATTTTAAACATCGTACTATAGAAGAGGAATATCCTCAGGTAAGTTAAGAAAAAAAACACGGGTACACGAGTACACTGTGTCGTGTATTATGATGTCATAATTACAAAAATTATCATAGCTTGAGCTAGATAAAGTACTATATTGATGATGGCTGTCCAAATTAAAACCAATATTATTTCTTCTATTGCTTTTCAGTCGTCTTAAGACTGCTTACCAATTTCTTTTTGTGTACTCTTAGTAGAACTAAATGGTGTTTGACCAGAGTTCTCAGGATTTAAGGTTTAATTTTTACATTTTGCTTCATAGACTTTTTTTATTATTTTCACTCACTTTCATCGCTTAGACATGTACTATAAAATCTTAGGAAGACTACTCTTTTTCGTGCCTGAGTTATTGGCATGGTAACTGCAACTTCACCTGAGTTCGGTAATCCTTAAAAGGCCGAATGGAATTTTACTCTTTTCTGGATCTTGCTTTCAAGACTTGAGCTCTATTTTTACCTTATCTTCATTTTTTATTACCTTCTTTTAACATTATTTTAACTTGTACACGCTAAAAAAGTCTTCTCTTTACTTAATTGCGTACTTGCTAAAATAGTTTTTGCTCTCACATGTATTTCTTGTGTAAAAGTGATTTGTTCGGATGCTTAAAACTTGAAAACCACTGGACCAAATTAGATACTTCTTTCTGCGATTTTGTTCGTAATTGCTATGCGAAGGTTTAGGAACAAAAAATCAAACATTTTTCAACAAGTGGCGCTGTAGGTTTTCATTCCTTTCTCTCTGCTCCTGTTAAACGTATTTCAATAAGATTTGGCACATCGATTCAGTTCACATATTCTAATTTCTGCAACAAAAATAAACGGAATTGGGCAAGTGGACATGGTACCTTTAACACAAATGCTAAAGCTGACATTAGCATAATATCAAACTGCTCGGTTTAAAGTATAATATAATAATCCTCAAAGCAATTTTAGACATAAGTTGTTTCTTTCTTGTGCCCCATGAGAAAAGTTGAAATTTAACTTCTTATTTAAGTTCAAAGTCAATTTCTCAAAACGATGCTTATTCCAAGGCAATCATAAGATTCGCTTGAGTTTCCTCTGCATCACGTAATAAAGGCCGATATCAGAAAGTTATTCCATATCTAATTTTAATCTTAGGTAAATCTTAGGTAAATCTTATTTTCTTATAATGCTTTAACGTTTCATCCAGTATTATGGCACTTAAAAACAATTGAAAAGTAATACACACTAATTTGAAACTATCCCATATTTAGCGTACTGGTTCGGTTCGTGGTGAGGATGTGCCATTCTGGTTGGGTCTACCTATATCACCTTTATTTCCTCATAATTATACAACTCAGGAGAAACAAATCAGCCGTTTAATGTTAAGATATTTATCAAATTTTGCCAAAACGGGGTAAGTAATCATATCATCATATGCTTTATTATTGTAGAACTAAACATTTATTTTTCTCTCTCTAATAGTAATCCTAATCAATCATCCCTGTCATCACCCATACCGTCGTCTTCGTCTTCCCATATTGGTGCACCACCTTCACTATCATTAACTTCCACATCACACACATCGTCACCATCCTCTTCCACCTTTACGTCTTCGTCTAGTAAAGCTGTCGTGGATTTTCAAAATAAAGTTAAAAGATCCTCATTAAACACTGTAAATGCTACCACTTTATCTGCCACATCCTCCTCTTCTGCCTCCTACTCAAGTGGTCCAATTAAAAATAACGCCATCGTAGTCGACGTTGCAACTGCCGCCGCTAGGGAGGCTTTAAATTTGGCTGTGCTCTACAATCAACGTCGTACCAAACGCACCTATTATAAACGTCACTCCCGTAGTAATAATGAGGATCATAGCGGTAGCTCTTCTAGTGAAGAGAAATATTCTTTAAATACAAACAATAAATTAGATGGAGATGAGCTTCCATTCTGGGATGCTTATGATGTAGTTAACCAATTATATATGGAATTGGGTACGTATAAATATAAAATATGTTAATAATTCACCACATTTTCTTTAATGTTATATTATTTGCGTATGTGTAGTTTTAGAAATTCAAAGCTTATATTGGTCTCACTAGGTCTGTGGTAGTGACAATCTTAGCCGTGCATTGACTCTAGAAACAGAGAATAGTTACCACAAATGGCTCATTTGCGGTTACCGTTATTTCTCTCGTTTCTATTATCTTACATATACACAGTAGCGACCTAAAAAAAATATATACGTTTTTAAAATATTCCTTATGGGCAGACGTAGCCAACATGTCAACCATTTACGGAACACCTTTCGAAGTCCTTATATCGAACATTTCCTTCAATCTTCTGCCGTTTAAATGTCCAGCAACAAAAAACTATTAAGTGTATTGGCTATCCAAAAATCTAGTCTTCATATCGTCACATTATATGGTACATAATTCGTACTACTTAGTCAGAAAATAACATTTAGAAGTTCAATATAATACAACCAAGTGTGGTTTAATAAGGCCACCTCTTAATTGCAAAATAAGTCATTTGCGGCAATAAATGCTCAGTGAAACACACGAGTGGTTAATTGCTGAATTAAACAACGACTTTACTTACCTTTCTCCAAGGAAACTTCTCCCAATTTCAGATTACACCAGACAACATCAGAAAAAATATAGACCTTTCCTTCTTATATTGGCTTGAACAGAAATAGTTCTCAAATAAGTGTCAAAAGAATGGCCGAACTAATAGTTCTTTTTGACAACATCTGAACTGGTTCTTCATCAAAGTGACCAACATATTAACATTACTCATGTGTTCTGGTAAATAGGCTAATTTTCAGATACTTCAGTTACAGAAGACTACAGCAATTTCTTAGTCTGACTTATAATTTCCTGTCCGTCTTTTTAATGCAAATGCTATCAATAAGTTTATTAGCTCACCAATCGTTATCATTGTAAAGACTTCGCATTTGAAAAATATGTTCCTTCCGGTTAGCTGAACTAATATGCCGTCGAAAACGAATAGATTAGGCTTTACATTAATTATCCATGTAGAACGTATTAACACTTTGAAAGCGTTTATGCGATTTAAGAGAGAGTTGTTTTACAATTTAAAAAACACTGAACAAGTGTGATTACTGGATTGGATCGTAATTATATTACGACGTACATCTTTTATCAAACTTTCAGTAATACCGGGTGATATCCAGAATTTCTCGGTATATGGCCCTAGGCTTAAAGTTATATGAATAGTTATGAAAAAAGTGAGTTGCAATCATATTTCATACTCTCTGGTTTAATGTACTTCTTATATTTCTTAGTTATCTGACCATGTTCACTTTTCTTACTTATATTAGTCTGTCCTAAATAAGCCCGTGTGTGAAAAATTTCGACGAAACGTTTTAATCCTCTTAATTTTAACTACTTTGGAAGTGGCTAATTTAGAGGATATTCCAAATCGATGCTCAGACTATTGAATAAAATAAATTTTAATTGAAAATCAAATTATAAATCTTTTTTCTCATTATTAAAAAATTTTTTGTTACAATTTTTATTGCAGGCAATAAAGCCGAAATCCAAAGTCACTATAGAGGTCATAAGCTATCCATGTGGTTGAACCTGATACCGCAACTGCACCGACATGCTAACATGAATGACCAATCGATGAGACATCACCAATTCCAAGATGATTTAAATAATTTAAATTTATATGAAGGTAAGTCCAGGCATCATTTAAAACACACAAATTTTAATTGCAAATTAAACTTTCTCAAGGAATTGTAAGAGCCCAGATACAAGTAAAACCTGACGATGATGATGAAACTCTTATACTGCCAAAAGGTAGGCCAACGCCACCACCATCACATCAGCAACAAGAAACGAATAGTACTCAGAAACCCACCACAGGGACTACAGGTGAGTTACAATTCAAATTAATTTTAAAAATTGTAATTTTAATAATAATATTTATCCAGAGTGTGGTGTAGATGGTGCTATGTTTGTGGCTGAAATGACAACTATATCTCCTGCGGCTGATAATCGTTCCCTGGTGCTGGATAGTCGCGAAAAAGAAATGGCAACTGCTTCCACCGGTCTCATAGGTAATCTAGAAGTCTTAAGACGTTTAAGTGGCAAACAATTTCAAAGTTATACTACTGCTCTAGTAGCAACAGTGGCCGTGGGTTGTTTCCTGCTCATCCTCAATATTCTCATCTTCGCTGGCATCTACCACCAGCGTGAAAAAAGAGCCAGAGATGCTAAAACTAAAGAAGAATTGCAGGACAATGATACCAGCAAAAATTCCAGCATGTTAAAACTAAATGCTCTAGGCAGTGAGACAGGATCGTTTACTGGTAGTTGTACAGGTGTAAGCGGCAAGACAACTGTGGTTTTCGGCGAGTATAGTTGCTATGATGAAAAGTCCCTACAGACGAAAGATGAAAAATTAATGGTAGAACTACCGCCGGCGCAAATGGTAGATCCAAATTGGGCCGCCTGTTCGACTAGTACTTTGGATCTACTGAAAACTAAACATCATACACCCATAGAAACCTCATATGCTCTTAGCAATATTATACCCATAACAACTGATAGCCAAACTGAACATTTAATGGCGGTTAATGCCATGGAAATGGCCACAATAAATCCATTGCATATGGGTACAGGTCTTATAATAGATCCAACTTTAGCTACTACCACATCAACAGGCTTACTAAGCAAACGTGGCTCATTTGTAGGCTCTTCAACTCAACTAAATCAATATGATTTCGCCTCAGTTCAATCGTCGGATCAGATGTCTTTTAAGGATATTGAAAATGCTGTCAAAGCTTCAGCGACTATGGATGACGATATAACTCAAGATGATGATATACCCGAACCACCACCGCCACCAAGATCGTTTCAAATTCAACAGCAACAGGCTGCTGCACAACAGCAACAACCATCCGGCAGTAGTAGCGCTAGTGGGAGTGGCATTGGTGCTAGTGGTGGTGGTGGTGGCATATTAAGACAAGCTGGTACTTCGTCGGCTACACAAACTGGTGGTGGCAAGAAACGTGTACATATACAAGAAATTTCTGTTTAAAATTATTCTTTGTTTCTTTTTTATTTGGCTTAGTAAACAGACGAAGTTGAGCTCATGAGTTGGTTATATAAGATTCAGATCTGCTCTACAGTGTAAAAAATTTCACACATTTAGGCCACGCTATTAGCAGACTGATTAAGACAAACACACAAATCAATAGGCTATGCAAAGGTTGAAAAAGTTGGTATAATTGTACTTTTCTTGGTACAATTTTAGATTCAAAAGTACAATGGTACACCAATTACTCATTAGGTACAATTTACGAACTTTCTCAGTTTATTTTTTTAAAGATTTTCCCTTACATGGCAACTCATGTATACTATCATTTCTTTGTGATTAAGTTTTTGTTTGTAAGTCAAAAGTACAATAGCACCCCAATGGCTAATATAACCCTATTTCAAAATTCCACAATCGATTCAAAATATAATAAAACCCAAAGAAACAAAGAGCCTGTATCGACTGTCTCCAATCTAATCCAAAAGAAGGATTTGCTGAGGTCATCTAATTCGTGCTACTACAATTTTAAAAAAGAGTGAACAAGCAAAAAGAGTATCATACATGATACTCTTAGATTTAGTTCTCATCAACTAATAGCCTTTTGTCTATCTTTTGAAATTATGCATTAATTGATAAGCTTATTTTCAGTACTTCAAACAAATAAGCACTGCAAGTGTCCTTACATACGTATGTACGTATGTATGTTTAAAATAAAATTTTTAAAAAAGATATAAAAAAAATTAGTACAATCGGATGGCAAAAAATACACTTTTTATGAAAGTACAAAAGTACACTTTTTGAAAATCTTATTTTTTTATCTCTGGGCTATGCTTAGAAAGAGAAAAGGTGCAACTATATCTTCAATATTTTTCTTGAGGAGAAGTTTATATAAATTTTTGCTAGTTTTTTTTTAAATTTAGGAACCCAATTTTAGGTCTTGAATCAGCAATGAAGGAAACAGACTTTGTACTTACCGACTTATAAATCACTACAGAAAAAATTCGTGAAACTTTTCGCATCAATATTCTTTTAGAATATTTCATTAAGAGACTTCAATCCCTCCGGACCAAAACATTCAAAAGAAACCTCCCAAACATTCCAGCTTTACATCTGGCGACGATGACAGCCATCACAAGAATGATCAGGATAAACGCCACCAACTGGGAAAAACGGCAGTGCTAAGACAGGATCACCACCAAGACACTTAGCAAGGATACTCACCACCAACATACTCAGCAAGGATCCTCACCACTACACAATACAATACAATAGAGGCGTCTTATCTAGGCGGCGATAAGATGGCAGCCCCATCATCCTGGAACGGGCTACAGTAGACTAATCATCGGCTTTGCTTGTAACTAAAAATGATTAACGAAACTGAAACAAGGCAAAATAATAATGGACAGGAAAATACGACAGCGACCTTCGACACACGAAACAGGACGCGCGTTGCGCAATGGAATGTACGAACTCTTCGTGAAGCATCAAGGCTTGCACAACTTGAAGATCATATGTTGGCGTATAAAATCCAAGTCTTATGAATAAGCGAAATGAGGTGGAATGGCAATGGCGAACTTATCACTGTAAATGGTAATACCGTACTCTACACTGGAAGAACAAATGGCGGTGAAAGTGGAGTTGGATTAATAATATCAAAGAGAATAAAGAACTCCTTTCAAACATGAAAACCAGTGTCGGATCGTGTGATAATGGCTCGCTTCAAGAGTAGAGTAGGACGATATGTTATCATTGTGCAGTGCTATGTCCCAACAGAAGGCGCTGAAGAACATAATAAAGATGAATTCTACTCACAACTAACATCCACGCTCACGGAAATTCGAAGCGGTGATATCATCATACTCATGTTTGACTTTAACGCGAAGATAGGTAGCGACAATACCAACATCCGATCCACTATGGGAACACACGGTTGTGGAGTCAAGAATAAGAATGGAGAGCGACTAATAGAATTGTGCCAGACTTTTCAACTAGTCATAGGTGGCTCCTTCCTGCATAAGGATATACACAAGTATACCTGGACATCCCCGAGCGGCAATACGCGCAATCAGATAGGTCACATATGCGTTAGCAGAAGATGGAGAAGCTCTTTATCGGATGTCAGAAATAGGAGAGGAGCTGACATCGGCAGTAACCACGGGCTTATCACAGGTGAAATCAAGATTAAATAGAAATGTCAATGAAACACCATCAGGTACACAAGGCGAAAACGACTCTACCTACTAAAACTCCAAAATGATGCAACCAGACACGCATTAGCCTTGGCAATCCGTGAACGGATACCAACAAACCAACGTCACTTATGGGAAGATATCAAAGCAATATATAAGCAAGTCGCGTAGGAAACACTTCTTGTAGTGCAACCAAATAGAAGAATTTTAATATCAGATTACACTCGGAATCTGATTTCTCAAAGAACGGAACGACTGGCAACAGCGGCAGAAGAAGCAGCTGGCCAGAATAATATGAGAAAACTACACCAGACGATTAAATATTTCACTAATCAAAAATGTAATAGGAACCAAGCCGTTGCTTATAAAAATGGTACACTAATAACGAACAATGATGCACAAGCACAGAGATGGGTTGGTAAATTGAAAAATAATAAGGCGACAGGCGAAGATGGACTACGAGCGAAAATTCTACGGGTTGACTTCCAAACCACATCTGAACTTCTACTGCTTCACATCACATCAGTATTGGAGGAGGAGAGGCTGCCTCCTACGTGGAAGAATGGCATCATTGTAAAGTTACCGAAAAGTGACGACTTAAAAGACTGTAATAATTGGAGAGGAATTACTCTACTTAACACCATATATAAGACACCTGCAGTCATAATACAGGGGAGGCTTCAGAGCAGAATAGACAACATACTGCGAGACGAACGAGCTGGCTTCAGACCGAATAGAAGCTGCGTAGATAAGGCCAACACTTTACGAATAATCATTGAAGAGTCCATAGAATGGCGTACCCCCCTGTATCTACTATTCGTCGATTTCAAGAAAGCGTTTGATACCATCAGGCGAACGGCTATATGGAAAGCACTGAAGGCACTAAGAACTTTCAGTGCTTCACAATGGAAATATCAGCCAACCATTCCACACCAATGCTGGAGTTAAACAAGGATGCTCACTATCACCTCAGCTATTCACCATCGTGCTGGATGACATAATGAGCAAAGTCTGTTCGAAAAGAAGAGGGATCACATAGAGCCAACTCGAAGATTTGGACCATGCGGATGACATTTGCCTACTTTCGCATAAGATTTCCACTATGCAGTCGAAACTGAAAGACCTGAAAAGATTGGCTCGTAGTGTTGGGCTTGAGATAAACATCAAGAAGACCAAGGCCATGAGAATAAACAATACGAGCACGGAAAACATCATGCTACAGGGTCACCTAGTCGAGTATGTATGCTTTCTATGAAGTACAATGACTACAAATGGTGGCGCAGAAACAGGCGTCCATAACAGGCTCAACAAAACGAGAGCGGCATTTAGACAACTGCAGTCAGTATGGTGAAGCTCACATATATCCAAACGAACTAAGCTCAGAATATTCAACTCATGTGTTAAATCGGTACTGCTGTATGGCAGTGAAACCTGGTTTGTATCGAATAACATCACACAGAAACTCCAGGTATTCATTAACAAGTGCCTCAGAATCATATGCAGAATATTCTGGCCTAACACCGTGTTAGATGGATTTGCTTTGTGGAAGCCATATGCTTCCAAGAGGAGTAACGGGTAATGTATTTTTCCATTGATCGTACTGTTTAACAAAATCACAAATTTTTCGCAATGATTTACTGGATAAACAAAAAAATTTTTTATTATTATAATACCTTTATTGAAATCTTTTTTAAATTATGGTTATATTATGGGATTTTACTCACCCAGTAGCGAAAATGAACGACATTGTAACTGTTATATTTTCGTCGATGAATCATCGTCACAATATCAGAATCAAGTCAAAATTTGTATGAAATTATCATTACTGAAATATTTCATTAAGGAATGCCAATGATACAAACAGAGGGAGTTATGTGTGACAACGTTACTGAATGTCACCATACTAAAGAAGGCTGGAATGAGTCGACTTTATCTAAAATTTTGCGACATTACCTGTTATGAGTCCACTGTATGCTAAACCGGATTCTTGCAAGACAAAATCAACTTCTGTCATGTATGACACCAAAGAAAATTCGTCATCAGTCATCTATGATTTTCCATTGTCAGCGTTTGTCACGATAGTTCAGTATGACGTTCGCCACCGGGTAAATGTATTGCAACAAGCTACATGTTAATAATTGATTAAATAAACTACTGGAATCACAGTATTTAGGTAAAGTGGTCTCAAAAACCTTATACAAACTACAAGTATACACCCATACATCTTTATACAGCTTAGATAGAAATCGTAATGCCTTAAAACGAGTTGCTTTTGCTTGTCTTACACTTTTTGGTAAAAAATAGTTAATCACTAATTTTTTAGCCGTTTTACGAGGTAATTTGTGTTGTGAACCAAAGGTATTCCACAATTCAAACAGGTCGCTATAGTGAAATGCCAATAAAAGTAAAGCCGTATAAAAAGGTATTAGTGTATAAAATTTTCACTAAATTAACTGTTTTAATAACAAGAGACTCAATGACTATTTAACAAATTCCTTTTTTTTCTATGTAGTTGTTCTTGCACTTTTCATTTAATAGCAAAGTGAGCTCCCTTGCTAATGATTCAAGCAATACGTGGCTGATGTTGCTGTGCAGCAAATCACATGAATTCTTAGGCTTAGGCCATGTATTATCTTCAGATTTTTATTCTATATTACCTGCAGTTTATTCCTATAAGTTCTAGAAGCTTTAAGGAAAATTACCTACCACGCATAAGTCATAAAAGGCCGAAAACACATTTTCTGTAAAAAATTGTCATTTTTGAATTTAGATCTTCTGTTGAATAAAACGCATGACTGCACCTAACTGTCTTCTTACAAATATATTCCGTTTAATGCCACTTATATGATAATTTTTTATCTAAAATAAGTTCTAGTTGGGGGTAGCTTGGTGTAGTGATTAGAACGCAGGCATAGAACAAAAACGGTTCGGGTTCGAAACCTAGCAAAGGATATAACGGAAAAAAAATTAAATTGCGATTTCAAGTGTTTAATAAAAAGACTCCAAACAAATCAATCTAAAGATGATGACAAACATCAGACGAATGATCAGGGTCAGCACCACTTAGCGAGGAGGTTCAGCAATACACACAATCATATGGAGGCGAGCTACAGTAGATTTAATTACCTACTTAGCTTGAAAAGCAACTCGATAACTGAAACTAAAACAAATGGATGCTTTGTGGAAAGCCAATATAACGGAGAAAAGAGTTCTAGGTGTTTAATATTATCTTTTAGGGGGATCATAACAGCCTTTAGAATGAACAAGTTTTTTAGAAATACGTTATAGCGACCTATTATATTAAAAATACAATAGCTTGTGTCTTACTATTATTAACTTTTATTTACCAACTGTCACAGCAAATAGTTTTAAAATATTCTCCTTTCCTTTGATTATCACGTTCGACACTTTAAAAGGCCACTTCGTGATTCCTGGAAACAGTAATATATATACGGACCTTTGTAAAATCACTATCTCTATTAAATAGAACAATGATAAATTTTTTCTTCTCTTCCTATTCGGACTCCAAATTAACTCGAATTGTGTAAAAAGATGTATTCTTAAGAAGATAAATGTAATAGCGTACGATTTATTCTACATTTTTTTTTTTTTATTGAAAGTAAATTGTGGGTAAAAGCTTGAATCTGAAGCGAATAATAAAACTTACGCCTCTGGCTTTAATTCTGCTTCAAAATTAACATTAGGCAATCGAACTTAACCATCGTGTAGACCACAAATAGTTTTTCAAAATTCCACGATAATATTTACCAAGACTTCTAGTGTTCTAGTCGATTCAGTACAAGATATCAATAGAAAGCACTACGTTGGC
Organism: Wohlfahrtia magnifica; assembly: GCA_023159175.1. Lineage (NCBI taxonomy): Eukaryota > Metazoa > Arthropoda > Insecta > Diptera > Sarcophagidae > Wohlfahrtia > Wohlfahrtia magnifica. The sequence continues at coordinate 4,815,336 of JAKWBJ010000061.1, forward strand.
AAAACATTAAGGAAACACATAGAAAAACAATACACCATCAATGCATAACACCTATCAAACAAGTACCTATCACAACCTTTCCAAGGGCTCAAACAACAGGCCAAAGATGATTTTAACGTTGTAAGAGCCATTGTATTAAACGTGTTTAAATGGTTACACCATAAAACTGTACAAAATAGCTTTTCATTTCGTTTTAGTTTGTAAACTACAACTACAGTAAAATTGAAAACTTTTCTAGACCGAATTCCATTCCAACAGTTTAGTGTTAGTCAAAATGGAGCGCTATCCGTTGCCAACACATTACTGTATTGATTTCAACTTAAAAAAAAGAACTTGTTGTATTAGAGTCATAGAAAAGTAGTTTCTAAATTTTAGCGAATTATTTCAATTTACAAGTTTTACTTAGACAGACGGCCATTCAGGAATAGATGCTAACTCAAACGACATAATTCAAGATGATTCTTAAATAAATTTTCTTAAGCATTAGAAACATAAGCACATGTATAAAATAATCTATAGAAGCTATATATAGTGGTGTACATATAGTGATGAAGTCTCTAATTAAATGACGCTAAGACGAGTTCTTTCCGACCAAAGATCCAATTATAATGGAAACACACGCTTTCTTGGTGAATGAATTTCGTTTTGCCTTGCAAAAAATTATAACCTTATTCTTTTATATTTTTTACGCAATTGTTTAATTAATTAAAACTTTAAATTTAAACTAAGCTCGTAATAAATGAAATTGTAAATGAATAAATGTTGTTAATTTCCCTTTGTTATACATATAAACTAAAAACTCTTTGTTATAAACTATTAAATATACATAAAAAATAAAAATAATAAAAGTAAATTATAATAAAAAAAAAATATAACTTTTGCTAAAACTCTACTCTATATAATTTATTGTTTTTATAAAATTTATAATTATTTGCCACAAATGTGTTATAAAAGTAGGTTTAACCTGATACTTAATATGTTTTTAAATCATTGCAACACTTTTGTTTAAAATGGTTTTAACCTACTCATTAAAAAAAGACACAAAAACAAAATGTATTCTTTTAGTTAAAAATAAAATTTAAAAATATATAAATCAAACTACTATATGATTTAATGTTGTGTACCTTTTGTTAATTTATAATAAAAGAAAGCAACACCAAAATATATCCTTTTATATATAATTAAAAATTATTAAACATATAAGTATATGTATGTATATTTATGTATGTAACTAAATATTTACTCTATATATACATATTTAGGTAAATGTTATTTAAATATTTAAAAAATAAGTTATGCATTAAATTTAAATTAAACAAAAATTAAATCAAAAACCTATCGCTATAAAAAAAATCTTTCAAAATAACAAACAAGGCAAAACGTTCAAATATTTAGCATATTTTTTGGTAATATTTTCTATGCATTCATTAACTCCATAAAGTATGCTAGATATTTTTAAAAAACTGCCCACACACCTATTTGAATTAAAAACAAAACTAAGAAAAATAAAATTTAAAAAAAATGTATCCAATAACTAACAAATCTCATATAAATTTAATTAAAATAAAATCAAAATGCCAAAAATTATATACATAAATTAGTGTTTTGTTTTTGTTTAAGTTTTTAAATAATAAATTTAAGTTTTTAAATAATGTGTTTTTTTATTAATTTCTAATTAATTAAGTAACTGAATCAAAGTAAAAACATTATATTATTGTATATTAAATTAAGAAAGAAAAAAAATCAAATAAGAAACTAACAAAAGAGTGTGTAAAATTTCTCTTATCTGTGTGAATTTTTATTTGATAAATTATAAAAGAGTTAAAAGAAATGAAAAAGAGAATTAATTAATAAATAAAGGCCAAAGAAATATAATAAATAAATAAATAATTCAGTGATATAAAAAACTTTCATCTATTTATTGTACATACAATTTTGATGTTCGACATTTCATATACAGTTATTGCTTTCGTTTTCTTTTCGGATAGGTATGTACGATTGATATTTTTTCAGAATTGAAAAAGTAAAAGCATTTTGTGTAAATTGGTAAAAATGCAGTCTTATTTTTTTATTAGGATTGTATGTTAAACTATTTGTACTTATTTTAAACATAAACAAAAACAACACGTAAATGAAAACTATCGATATCGATATAACTGTGAATTGACAGCTGAGAATGTCGGACTGAAGGTCTGTTCCTTTACTCTACATTAGGATCCCGTGGGATCGTACTTTTTCTTTGGATAGATTGTTAATATATAATATAAATCTGTTCGGGAAATTCATAGAGCACTTCGCATTTAGTGATGAAGCACATTTCTGGTTAAATGACTACATTAATAAGCAAAATTACCTTATTTGGAGCAAATTCAATCCTCAAGCCATTAAAGAGTTGCCATTACATCCGTTAGAATTGACTGTTTGGTATGGTTTACACGTTGACGGCATTATTGATCCTTATTTCTTTCGAAATAAAAAAGGAGTTGCTGTTACGGTGAATGGCGAGCGTTATTTGTTTTCAAAACATTTGGTTCCAACAAAGTGCCAACTTTCTTTCCAGAAGTGGTCCGGTTCACTGGCCCCCGCTTTCGAACGACTTAACGCCACTGGATTTCTTTTTATGGGATTATGTTTAGTCATTGGTTTGTGCCGACAAACCAGTAACTCTTTAAGCATTTGAAGTTAATTTTCAGGTCACCATTGACAACATACGGCCAGATTCATTGAAAAAAATAGTTAATCATTGAACAGATCGAATGGACCTATATGGTCTTAGCCATGACGGACCTATACCGGAAATCACATTTAAATGTCATAAAATTATCTACCAACAGCCTACTCATGCATATGTATGTACAAAAGTCTGCGTATACAAACTTTTTGTAATATTTTTAGTTTCAAATTTTTAAGTAGAAAAAAAATTATTATGAAAGTAGATATTCTTATCGTTAGAGAACCTCTTTCTAACGATCAACCATCTCTTACTTTTATTTAACTGAAATTTTGATTCGCTCTTCATCCACCTCATTTTTTAATGTTTCTTTGGAAGAAATGAGATTTAAGTCTAGAGACTGCAATGGTGTTTTGAGCTGTTGTGGTACATTTATAACTCTTTCGGAATTCGACGTTTTGTTTTAATTTAATATATTCCAGTCGTGTAGGGCATGCTGGATCAGTTGCTTGGTGATTCTCTCCACAGTTAGCACATTGGATTTTATCTGCTGTACAGTTGATAGTAATATGTTTTTGAGCACATTTTGCACACCGAGCTGTGACATTACACCACTTTTCGCCATGACCAAACATTTTACATCTTCGGCATAGGACTGGTTTATGTTTAATCTTTCGGTGGTAATCCCAGGTTATAATTGTACGAAAAATAGTTCTAACAATTTTTTTTTTTTTTTTTTGAGTTCGTGTAGCTTAACAGACCCACTCTCAAAATAAACAATCTAAATAGTATCAACATACTTTTGAAATGTTCTTTTAACAACTTTGACTGCAGTGCACTTAAGACCGAGAGTAGTGAGTTCATTTTTAACTTCAACATCTGTTCTATAATCAAGGCCACGAAGAACCACTTTAAATGGTTTTTTGTTTTGGTTATCATGAGTAAAAAATTGGCAATTATTTTTACGTAAAATTTCCACAATTTTTTAATACAAAACAACTGTTCCACAGATTATCTTTAAACCGAGAGAAATTCTTTTAACAAGGTAGCTAAAAAGATTTAGACTGTTAATTAAATTCAGAACTATTTCTCTATTTTGTGTTAACACTTTAATTGGAGAGACACTATCAGCTTTGTTTTTTTTTTATTTTGATCACTGTCCAGACTTATTGTCATCATTATCAGCATCAAGTAAATTTAGTGGGGTCCTGAAATTTCTTCTGAAATTTCTTTTGAAAAAGACATCAAGTCTTCATCACAATGTTCAGCGTTTCTTTTAGGAATTTTGCAAATAACAATTACAAGGAAAAGAGAGAGAGAGAGAGTAACAAAACACTTGTTTCACAAGACACAGTCAAAACCACTGCTGAAATTAACGTGTTGGGATTGACTTTTTTTTGATCAACAGAGAGTTTTTGATCAACACTGAGAAGTTAGTAAGTAAGTAAGTTGATGTTTTAAAAAAATTTAAAAAAAGAATGGCGAAAGCTTTATATTATGAGCTGTATGTTTTGGATTGAAAAGAGTAATCGTTATCCAAGTTCAATTTTACTAGGCCTAACTTCAAATTTTCTTTCAATATATATATCAAGATATACTTTACTATCCATTATAATGTAGAATTTCCTACTCCATGCATTCCCATACCATGCAAACGCTTTTGGCATTTTTTAAAGTTGCACTTGAACTCTTAGTATCAAACGTCATAATTTTATAGTTTTTTTTTAAATTTCGTTTAGAGAAAAATAGGAAAACTACTTGGTCCTAAGAGCTTAAGTGCAACTGTAAAACATGTCAGAAGTGGTTGTATGGTATGGGCATGCATAACTTATCAACAGAGGATCACAAGTCAACAGGTATAGTATAGAACGCAACACATTACACTTCCCTATCGGGAAATAAAATTTTTATTAAATTTTTATTAAATTTTATTTCAAACAATTTATTTGATACAACTCTAGTTTACTTTTTGTGTTATGAATTATTATTTAATAAAATTATTGTACTCAGCGGCTAATACAATAAGCCGCATTCTACCATATAACATTTATTGTTATTATGTATGTATGTATGTATATACAGTAGTATTGACTTATCTGAACAAATAACTTTTGTAAGAACTTTTGTGTAGATAAACCAAACTTGCATTCTGATCTAGTGATTATTTCAATTAATAAATTTAAACAACAAAGTAATTGTTTCGTTTTCTAAAGAAAAGTAAAATTCACTTTTTTACTTTTTTTGTTAGACGCATCTAATCGTGGTTTTTTCTATGAAAAAAGTTTTAAAGTTCTAAAAACATAAGGTACATAGGTTGAATGTGCAGATACAAAAAAAGCATTTAAAATATAATTTTGTACTGAATTTAGAAAAATAAAGTCACAAAACATTAATTTTTAGCAGGTAAAGGCAATGTGCACTTAGGTTAAAAGCTGGGATATCAAAACTACTGTATATAATTAAGTGTTTTAAAATTAACCCCAGTATTCACAAAATTCAAAATGAGTCTTAAATTTTTCATACAAAATTTTCTGCAAAAAGATTTCATACATTTCTTTTAATATTAGCCTAAAAGTATACAATAATAATTTTTTCAATTTTTATCTTTTAAAAGATCTAAATTAAAAACTAATTTTTACATGACATAAAAAAATATACAAATGTAAATTTTTTACATACAAAATGCACACACATCCCTACAAACCAAAATTATTTAGAAATAACTTGTAACATGCTTACTAACATAAGCCTTAAGCTTAAAAAAGTTTTATGAATACTATTGTAAAGGGTTTTCAAACATTGTTTAAAAATGAAAACTGAACCATCGTGATAATATTGCTTGTCTATAATATACAGTAAGCTTAGAAGTCTAATTATAAAATAAGCTCACAGAAAAATAGTTTTTGATTATGTTTATAATAAGCTTACATTGGTAATATTTTTGTAAGCTTAATAATATATTATTACAAAAATCAGGTTTGGCACCCCTGCGTTTATTACATTGCTAAAATAAATAAACAAAAACTGCAAGAACAACTTATACGTGCTGTTTACAAATAACCAAATCGACAACAAAAAACATTAGTAGAGATAAAGTAAATAAAAACAACAAGAACTAACAGCAAAGAAAACAAGTAACAGACAAAAACAAGCAACAACAAATACTACTCTCGCATGGCTACATAAGAACTAAATAGAAAGTAAAAGAAAGAAATGGAATCTACCTGAATAATCGAGAGGTTCGAGACCATTCGAAGTGTTGTTTACTCAGCCATATAAAAAGCACATCGGTGCGAACAATAATCATTTTTTAAGCAAAGTTAACTCAGCGAACGAGTCTATTGGTTTGCAGTCAGCTAAAGGAGAGTTTAGAGTGGTTAAGCTCTGGCCGAAGAGAATTTAAGTTGTAATCGAATCTAAGTTGTAACTGCAATCGAGTTGGAAGATCTTTAAGTAGAAAGATCTGTCGAGTAATTGTTGTTGTTTACAAAGTTGTAAACAGAAAGAGTAATTAAAAATAAAAATTGTTATTGCTTGTTAAAAGGGTACAAGGAGTGGTGCACAAAACTGTGTAAATAAAGGATTTTAATTGAAAACTAGATACAAGATTTATTTCATTTTAGCTACAATCTACGAACTCATAAATGAACGTTTTTTAAAAAGGTAAAAACGTAACAATATGTAAATACAATGCACTCAGGATAACGCCTACTAATTAAAGCCGCGTGTGCTGACGTTTAACAAATTGTTGTTGTTTTTAATGTTCATAGACTTAAGCTAAACAAAAACAAAACCAAAGAAACAAAAAAGGATACCGACAAGAATAAAAAATCAATTGAACAGAAAGTCAACTCAAAATTAGTTATTTTCAAGTTTTACAAGAAAACGGCATACAGTGGACTTATCTACCCACTGTAAAATTGTTGGTTATTTTCGCTAATCTTTCGCCACAAAAAATGCACTTGTTTCCCCCTTTTTGTGACTGAATTACATATAATATAGAAAATTTTTTTTGGATCTACTGGATATTTAAAAATTTTGAGTTGACTCACTTTAGCGATACAAGTGCGATACGTAACTTCATTTATATACTAGTTGTAAGTGGAATCCCCCGAATTCGAAACTAATTTCGTAAAATAAATGTATGTATGCACATGTGTTTTAACTATTACTGAAGCTATTATTTTGTTTAATTTCGAGTTGATGTTTAAGAGCTATGGTTGACGTTTTGAATAGACAATGTTAAACAAATAGGGTTGACGTTTAGGGATGTTAAAGAAAGCGAGTGTTGATGTTATCTCTAGTGCACTGTATATACATATGTGTATATAAAGAATGGCTGTCACAACAACAAATTCGAGAGATTGATTGGCCAGAATAAAGACCTAATTATGGTCCAATTGAGAAATTTTGGACAAGAGCAAAAAAATTCCTGGATAAATGGCATTGACTTCGGGGAATATGTTGGAACTATGGGAACCAATATAATACGAATAGAACCAAACTCTAAAATAAGCAAATACATACATATGTATGTAATAAATATTTTTTTTAATATTGTCAAAAACAAATATTGTTCAAAAACACTTACAAAACTATAGCTAGAATAAGTTATATGTAGTCATATATGTTAAATTGTTATCTAAACTTAGCGTATAGTAAGTATTATTTTAAAAGGTATTGTTACGAAAAGAATTTTTAAAATAGCATTTCAAAATTGTTCACTTTTTGTAATTAAGTAAGATTATAATAAGCATGCTTAAAAAAAGTTGTAGGAAATTCTTATGATAAGCTTATTCTACAATTCATTTAGATTTTGCTTATAAAATGGTCTATCGGGATATTTTATTTTGTTTTTTATGTATAGATAAACAAAAAAATGTCTTCCAAAGCACTGAATTGATTTACAGTGAACAAAAAAAAGCTTGTACAGTAATGTTCCGGCTTTCAAATTCAGATATTTCATAACCAATAAAGATATTAAGCAAAAACCAAAAGTAATTTGAAGGTAAATTAGTCAGCTTTCTATAAAAAAATATTCATTTTAACAGATTCATTTTAATATCAGAAGTAAGCCGAACTCAAAATGACTACACTTTTCATAGCAAATAAAAATTTTACCGTTGCTTTTTCTCTCATATTTTTTTATTAAATAGGCCCTAGATCATAATGTAGTACTCATTTTGGTCACCTTTAGCGTACATAACAGCTTTATATCTTTTTCGCATAGAATGAAGTAGATTATTGGTTATTTGCCCATATATCCAAAAGGACAGTCTGGAGTTCACTTTGCGTTGAATTGATTTATACTCCATATACACCCATAAATTTTGTATATGATTAAGGTCATTATTCTACTCTAAAGGTAGAATGTTTCGGGTTATTGCCCTGAAACAAGCAACATTCACCACTTAAATTTAACTACGGGGGCTATTGTGTAAAGTTATACTTCGGTATCTTTAAAAAATTCAGCTTGCTCATTGTTCTTATTTAAAAATTAGATTTCACCACTTCATTTGATCCCACTGAACCATGAGAAACCAAACCAAAAGAAGAAGAAAACACACAAACAAACAACCTTTTAATGAGTATTCAAATGTTCATGTTCGAATCATACTCACTGTGCGTAGACAATGCAAAATTAATATTGTTACGATTTAACCTTTTTAAAACGATTAAGTTCGTTTAAATTGCGTTAGAATTAAATTAACACCACTTTGTTGTTGTTACAGTTTTATTTATTTACTACACTATAACTTTTATATTGTATATCTTAATACAACAACTTAATATTCGTTTATACAACACTTTTATTTCCGCTTTAACACGTCTTTATGTTACAACCTTTATCTTATATACCTAATTGCCTACAGTTTGGAAGGTTCAGGAAATATCGACCATCTTCTATTTTCATATCCGTTAATTCAAATGTAACGTAAAGATGGTCGACGTGGCAGTGCTGCCAAATTGACAGGTTGACACAAAATATACCAAATCCCACAATGCAGTGTTGTATTTTAATTTTCGTAGCAATAATAATAGTAGTAGAAAAATAAAACAAATTAACGTTATTGAAACAGCATGGTAATATATCGCTGGTAGTCGAGACCACTATGATTTTTAAATGCTAAAGTACAATATGTTTCAAATAAATGAAAATAATAATAATCAAATTATTTATTTGATAATCAAGCTTTTGATAAAAGAATAAACAATTTAACAAATGTAATTAATGGAATTTCAAACGTAATTCGCAAAGATGATTATTTAATTGGTCAAATAGCACCGAATTTGCAAAATAAGATAAGATTAATCAAAGAAGATTTAATAAATTTAAAATATGCCATACAGTGGGCAAGAAAAAATAAATTCCATGATTTTGAATAACGTAGAAATACAATTAGCTTTAGAAAAATTGAAAATGGAAAGGATGCCTTTTGCATCACCTGAAGAGGCGATAGAATGCGTCAAAATAAATGTTTTATATAATGAATCAATATTGTTATACGTTGTGAAAATACCACTAACTAAAGAAATAGTTTATGAACATATAATAATTGGACCAGTAAAAAGAATAATAAAATTGTAAAATTCCCTTTCAAAGAAATAATTAGAAATAAAAATAGAATGTTAATATATGTAATATTGATCAATTATAAAAAGCTTAGCATCATCCTGCACATATAGTAATGGCCAATAAGTTGCATCGATTGAAGAGATTACCCCTGGTGTGCTTCTATTCAAAGAACACAACGATACTATACAAATTGATACTATTAAACGCAGCTTGTTTGGTACCTTTTTGCTCAAATATTCAAACACTACAATTACTACACGCAATAGAATCTTCCAAAACCTAGCGACTTCACAAATTATACCTGCTATGTTGCAACCGGCTCCGATAGAGTAAAAATTTGAACATCTGCTGACAATCGAAAGTCTAAATGAACTTCATCTTAACAACTCAAAGAAAATTACCACAATAAAGTACGGATCAATAATAAACGGAGTGTTGAGTGTGTTCCTTATCCTCATACTTATCGTCATTGGGCTCCTGATGATCAAGGTATTCAGAGCGTTCTAGAATATAAGATGCCCTGACACAATTCTGGCAGAGTCATACATACCTGCACCTCCACCAGTGATCATGACAAATATCTAGCCTACAGGAAGAATATCTACAACAAATGTGCGGCTAATTGATATCCTATTCTTTTAAGATGAAGAGAAAGAAAAAAATTGAATAAAGAAAAAATAGACAATTGTGGACAATTGTTCTTAAGAAGGGAGGAGTTAACGCCAGGCATGTTGCAACATTCTTTTTATATGAAAACAAACACTTTTTGCTAACAACATGTCTATCAGCTATGGTGGGAGCTTGCGCTGTGTGCAATTAAATTCCTAGAAGAAAGTCAAGTGATGCAAGGCTAAAACATAATTAGTTTATAAGACAAGAATTTGTTAGTTTTAAGTTTAGTTGTGATACACAATTCAACAAATAAGGAATACTTCTGACGTAAAGTCAAAAGTTATTTTTTAAAAACGCAAAAATAAAAAAGCGTTTAATTTACGTACATACATATCGCACTTGATCAACAAGAGGGTATTAATTCGAAATTTTTAAATTTTCAATAGAATTGAAAAACTGTTTGTGGTTAAATTTTAAGAGAAGTTGCAAATCCGAATACATCATAATAACCAAAAAAAGAATAGCTTTTTTATGAAAATATACGATACATTTCTACTTCCACTTTTGTATTAAATCAAAATAATTCCTTTTTGGTGATACACTATCACGAAAATGGTTCAAATGCGGTCAATATCTATATATTGATTTATCTTAATTGATTTCTTGCAAAAAGTAACATTTTAAGTTAATACCCTCTTGTTGATCAAGTGCGATATGTAATTTTTACATTTCACAAATAAATCCAAAAAAATAAATAATTAGAAATAGTTTTGCAATTATAAAAATTATAAGTCTTATAAAAAGAATTTAAAGATAAGATATTGTCAACAGTTTTGTGGTCTAATCTGATTCGTTTTTCAGAAATTATTCGTTTTGTCGCAGCACTGCTTGGATATTTTGCAGTGTTAGCTCTTCACCATTGCATTACATCAAACATAATGTGATACCACTTCCTTTGGATTTTCTGGTGCTAACGTCATGGAGCCTTTCAATAATTTTGGAAATAAACGCACTTCTTTGTTTAAAAAAGCACTTAAATTAGGCGAAAAATTCATAGAATATTAACTTGTGTTTTCAATGTTAGGTACTTGAAAATTCGGAAATGATATTATTGGCAACGGTGAAATTGATGATGTTCAACTCAATGATGATGGAATTGATAAAGGTGGATGGCAAATCTGATGCAGTTGCTACTGCTGAATTTGATTTAGATTCATTTTGTTGGACGTTTATAATTTCATTAATGCAGAATTCTTTTAATTTATCCAGATCACCTTCTTGCTTAGAGATTGCTGGTGCATACAAATATTTCACAATTTTTTTGCAAGAACTAATGACTTCTCTAAATGCATTTGCCGTTTGGAGCCGGCGTTAAACTGTAGGTCCCTTTCAATGACTTTAAAATAGAATCGGGTACAGCTCATTGATTGAGAAAAATCCCTATGTTCCTTCATGGAATGTTATGGGAATTAATAATAATAATAATGACTTCTTTTAGTTCGCGTGCAGATTCCAAAATTATTTTTTGTAAATTTGCTACGCCAGTAGCACAGTACAGTGAACATTTTTCTCACTACCGAAAATGAAATCAATGGATTTCATGCAGTTGTTTTTTTTTGGAAATTCAAAGTGGCGCACAAGAAAATTCGTTTTGAGTTATTCGGTTACAGACGCTTTATCGTTATTGACTATTTTTGCAACTTGTAATTTTATTTCGTTCTTCTTTTCCTGATCTGTTTTTATTATTCTTCGTGAAAGTGTGGATCAGGAAGCAAATCATTGATGTCAATATTTAAGCCATAACGTGCACCGATTTAAAAATGATAATCATTTAGAAGAATCACGTTTCTTTAATTGCAGTAAAGGCTAGTAGTAGTATTGCATTAAAAGGTAGATGAAACTACAACATGTATAGTCTTCAATTACCCATGGTGTACAGGCATCAATTGCTTTCTGTTCATCCTCCGCATTCATCCTTTAAAATTTGAGCAAAAACAATCCAAATTGTGCTTTTACATTATCGTCCACTTTTTTTTGCAAGTCTTACTTTTTACGAAACATACACAATTTATTTTTACAATGCGATTTTAATAAGCTGACTGTAACTGAAACAATCCGATTCCGATCTGATTGAGAAGTAAATTGACAAAATTCTTAGAGGTCTATTTTAAAGTAGTATTTCACTGTAAGGGATAAAGGGATAATTTTTACCAAAATATCAACTGTCAATCTTTTATAAATGTTTTTCTAAAATTTTACTCAATTTTTATAAGGAATAATTGCAAATGTGAAATTATTTTAAAACCTTTTTTTAAATTTTTGTTTAAAATTTCATTCAGGTAATAACATTAAAATAAAAAAATTACCTTGAATTATTATCTCCATAAATGTCGCTGAACAACATGTCAAATTATTTATTTTACAAATTAAATTTTTCTTTTTCTTTCGAATAGTCAATATGTACTTATATTCATAAAAACTCATACTCATGAAAGCTTATAATCATAAGTACTCATGAATCACGCGAACCATTTATAAGTATTACGAGTATTTTCTGAGAAATAAATGAATGCTATGAGTATAATTCATTGCTAACCTCTGGTGGATACATTTGTATGTTGTGCATGCTTATATTTTAAAACGCAGTGTTTACAAAAATAAGCAAATGATTTGAAATCGGCAGTTGACCGATTTAAAAACACGTGATTTGAAAATTTTTATGTACAAAAATGATAAATATGATGTGCAGAACATGCCCATTTATATATCGCACTGGTTTCTCTTAAATGGGTCAACCCAAATTTTGTCAATTTTAACTTTTTGCAAGAAAACGATATTAAAAATTTGAATACTTTGACTCATTTTTGGGAAACCAGTGCGATATGTACATACATACATATATACTTTTTAAGTGATTTCAAATCACTTTGATAAACTGTTTTCCAAAACATGTCCCCTTATGTGTGTATGTACATATTTTGATATCGAATTGTCATTTTTATTGTTTTTTTACAATAACACCATTGAGAATTCACTCGATTTTTTCTTTTTCGGGTTGTGACTGTTTTCGGTTTAATGTGCGGTATATAAAAAACATAGTTTTAATGTTTTCACCTCATTTATTTTCACTGCGAAATGCTTATATTGTACTATATAATAATAGTAAATGTTTATACATTCAAATCTCTTAAAACGAAATAAAATAACACAATAAAAATATATGCATGTTTGTAAAGTATTTAAAACAAATCAAGAACTATATTCTAAAGTCAAAAGTTCAAATACAAACATTAATCATCCGCTTCAGTTTTTTCCTTTACATAAACATCCGAATCTGCTAAGCTTGATCTTTTTTTTTGTGTTTCTTAGACGTACAACTGTCTTTCTCTTTCTTAATCTTCTTTAGTTTTGGATGAAACGAATCGTCACTGGAAGTCACTTCACGTTTTATACTACTTGCCGAAAGCATACCTGTGCTTTCAGTAGTTCCGGTAATATCATTTGCATTTTTAGGTTTTTTTGATTTCTCTGTAGAACTTTCACTAACATCCGAATCTTCAGAACTTGCCCTTGCTTTCTTAGATTTTGCCGAATGCATACCTGTGCTTTCAGTAGTTCCGGTAATATCATTTGCATTTTTAGGTTTTTTTGATTTCTCTGTAGAACTTTCACTAACATCCGAATCTTCAGAACTTGCCCTTGCTTTCTTAGATTTTGTTTTCGACTTTTTCTGTTGATTTTTCGGTGCGGTATCTTCATCTTCAGATGTAGATTCAGTTTTAATCAGACTTAAAAGATCATCTAGTTCATGGGTGCCATCCTTTTCCTCTATACCAGAATCTGTATTATCCTCTTGCTTAAAAATAGTCCTTTTCTAAAATAAAAGCAGATTATAATATGATTTTAAATTCGAAATATATTTTATGTTATCTTACCCCTTTTGCTAAAGCTCTTTCAGATTTTGGTGTCAACAGTTCACCATCAATGTAAGGAAATACGTTTTGTAGATTATACTTTCGTATACGGAACTTGACTTCTTGATCCATTTGCACCTCCTCTTTATCAAACTTCTGGGCCACTCTCAAATTTGCGTTAAACACACGATACAGTATGACACCCACTTGATGTGGACCTATGTGTTTTACCACACCCGTCAGTATGGCTCCTTCCTCGGGCTTAAAAACGTAAACATCAGCATTGATGTCGACATGTATATGGGGATCATCGGCACGCAAGGCACCTGTTGTACCAAGTACTTTTATTTTCTTAACATCCAGCACAATGCCATCCAAATGGATATCGTAGAAACCAACTTTACTTCGCACCAAGTGCGCCATCAATATATGTTTAAAGTCGGCCAGGCAAAATGGTCCCATGGAAAGGTGCAAGTTCGTGTTTATTTTACTAACACAGGATCCCTTTGTTTCCGTATATATGTCCAACTCTTTTGTAGTATATTTCACATACTCTTGCAATCTTTTGGCCATTATTTTTATTTAATTTTGTTCGTTTCCAGCACTAAAAATTATAAAACTTTATTTCCAAATCCAAATGCAATGAGCACATTGTACATACGTTATCCAGAACTGTCAAAATGAGAAAGTTAATGCTGTGTGGGGTATGTTCAGTGCTGGCTGTTATTTGTTTTGATTCTTACACTCGGCAAATAAAGTTCGTAAATTTACAAAGCGAAAACGGCATGACATAAAAAGTAAGGTACATGCAGATCTACAACAATTTAAAGAATAACAGTCAATTTGTTTTTGTATTTTTTCCAGCCAGTTCGAATATGTCAACTATTGCTGATAAAACATAGGGTTGCCAGTCATTCTGTTTTATCAGTAACTGCATTGATTTTTAATTAATTTTTATATTTCTTTGCACAGACTTTATTTTAAAGTTTTTTAATAGACATATAAAATAAAGGCAATACAGCGTTCTTAATGGATATAAAATATTTTTCGAAGTAAATGGGGGCTACATAATCAAGTTTTTTTTATTTTAAACTTTTAGTACGCTGACACTTTTTTACTAATATACTTACAATTTCAAAAATTAATACCAACTTGATAATCAAATTTGTTTTCCATCGAGTGTTTCAAGTTGCTTTAAAGAAAACAGCTGATCATGATCGGTATGAACAATTTGCAGTTGTTTTCTTCGCGAACAAATTTTAAACAAAGAAATTGTTTTCAAATTGATTTCAAGTTAAGTGTCGCCTACGTCACAGCCATCAATTTTAGCAAATTTTGACAAGCAATATATGTGAAACAGTTTCAAGAAAAATTTGATCGTGTAACCGCAAGGTAAGCTGTAAAATACAATATTTATTTACTTTTCGAATTAAATTTAAAATTATCAGCTAACATTCACAATTCTTTAAGAACTAAATAATTAAATAACAAATCAAGTCTATTTGCAGAAAACTATATTTTTGGTGTTAAAAGTTATCTAATAGGTTATAATAGGTCTTGGTTTTTTGTGTCATGTTTTTAAAACGTATTTAAATATCTATAAGCTTATCAAATATGCTTCTGAAAACATTCTTATTGCAAATATTTATGAATTTAAGTTTGGAAAGAAATACAAACTTTTATGTAAGTATTTCATTATTGTTATATTTATTTGACTTCATTAGGGGCTTATATGGAAGAGTATTTTGAGATGCAGCTTATTAAATGCCAAAAGCTGAGTGTATTCAATTAGGCTTTGATACTTCACATAATGAATTGTCTTATGCAGCGAAGATGTTTTCAATTAAAGATTATTGATATGAATGTTTTTATTGATGACTCTTTATCATAAGTTTTACCAAATCAATTCGATTTGAAGTAGAAATGTACTTAAGAATTTTGAGAAAATATGCAAGTTTTATACCACATTCAGACGTTTTTACTAAATTATTTTTTAAATTAAGTGTTTTTGAATTGAATAAAAATAAAAATAAACGAAAAATTATAAACAATGGACAAAAAACTATAAACATATTTAACCTGTTTATGGAAATGTTTTATAACTGTATGAATTTACAATTATTGTCTTTCAACATTGTCTGACAATCGTCTGAACAGAGCTTTAAAATACTGCAAACTAACATCTATCGTTTGCACTTCCTACTCTCTTTTTACACTGGTACGTAATGTAAATGAACCTATTAAGACTAAATTTAAGGTATTCTTTTGCGCGTTGAAATATGCATGTATATTGTTAAGAAAAATTTTTTTAGCATAATCGCTAAAAAAAACAAAATAGCTGCAACAATTTCAATTATTAATTTAAAAATTTTTGTTGAAACAGTTCTGAATAGAATAAGTTTTGTTTGTGGTTACATACTCAGTTTAGTTTTCAATTAGATACGTACTATTCTTTTAGTAATGTACTGATTTTGTTCTGTAATGTACTAATTTCTTTAATTATAAGTCTGGCAGCCCACATTTAAATTTTAAAAATGACGGCTCTACAAATGTAAACAAAAGAAAATGTAAGCAAATTTTGACAGCTCAGAAGTGATAACAAACAATGAGCAAAAAATATACACAGGGCACACTAAAGAATGTAGTTGCGAGTCTACATATTAGGGAGATCGGACGGCTTTAACCGGTTTTTTTGGTTTTGTCGAATATGGTTTTTTCAAAATCTTCATTTTTCGAATACCGAATAAACCGGTTAATTTAACACAAATAACCATTTAATTTAAATGAGTATCATTTTTATACGTTTGAATATTTTTTGTATTGATAATATGCTCATCGTTTAACTATCTGTATAAATTTAATTATTTTTGTATATATGACAACCTTGAGAGTCTCACAAACAACGTGAGAACCAAGGTATATCGAAAAAGATATGCACTCTTGAGCAAAAATAAACTTTTCTCATCTTATATAAATAAATATTGATTTTTATATTGAGAATGATCAACTAGACTCATTGAAAGCCCACAAACCCACAAACGCCGGTTCCGAAAGGCAGATATATTAGTTAGTGAAGTTTTTCACAGCGTAAATATACATTACAAGTCACTAGTAATGGTGTGAGGTAATATCGCTGTTGAAAATTGTTAGATGGTGTGGCCTTAGATTGAACCGACGACTTCTTGGTTGGAAGGTGGGTTCTTACCCAATATACCACAGTGACACAAACACTATTAAATACATGGTGCATAAATTTACATACAGTGCTGCTCGAAATATAAGCAAATTTTCTTGTCGAGGCAATTAAGGACTTGCATTTTACTAACAGATTTATTCAAAGTAAAACATTTAATTTTTGTTATCTTAGGAACCTAAATTATAACTATAATAACAAACATTTAATTTAATTCTCTACCAAGTAATACAAAAACAAACACGAAATTAGCTTCTGCAGTAGCTGTTCGAAACTTAAACCTTTCAATACTTTATGTAATAAACTTTGTTTTTTATGGCCTCCGCAAACCGTTTCGGCATAGTTTTTATGAGATTTGTTAGAATTATTGTTAGTATTGATTGCCACTTTAATTTTAAACTCTCTGTCAGCATCTGCTTATTTTAAAAATGACGTAGTTCAGCTCTGTGCTTCAAGAATTAAGAACAATTGTATTTAAATAAAAGAACCGCTTAACCGGTTTTTCGAATAATTATTAACCAAAAACCGATTTTTTTAACAATTGCTACTCTTCGAATTATTCAAAAACAGGTTTTTGAAAAAAGCGAATAATCGAGTTAAGTCAGTTGACACATTGGAACTGGTTGAAAAAATATATAAAAAACAAATTGACTGTTGTTCTTGTTATTGCTTAAATTGTTGTAGATTTGCATGTAACTTATTTATCGTGCCATGAATATATATATGGAGACTCGCAAGTACCTTCTTAAGAGCCGTTTCATATTAGCGAAGTAACTTCCTCAATGCTTGTGTTAGATACAAAATAATTTGTTGAAAACAGGCAAGCCTGTACTCAAGTGTTATTGTTTTGCGTATAACTAATGTTGTCATATTTTTTTAAATCCTTCAATTTAGAAAAAAAGAAACTTTTTTGGCTAAAAAACCTTTTTTTAAATCATATAAAAAATATTAAAATTGCATGTATTCTATAGATAAATTTAGTTAAAAATTTAAACAAAGAACATATGTATATGTTATTGATATGTATTTAATACATATGTATATAAAAATTAAGTTCATTTATTCATTACGTAAATTACGCGTTTATATACAGCAGGGTTGTCATTAGATGTATGGAAAAAATTGTCTCCAGTTAGAGACCATAACCCCCCACTCTAATGTGTGGTTTTGTATAAAA
The DNA here is from genome assembly GCA_023159175.1 of Wohlfahrtia magnifica. Classification (NCBI taxonomy): domain Eukaryota; kingdom Metazoa; phylum Arthropoda; class Insecta; order Diptera; family Sarcophagidae; genus Wohlfahrtia; species Wohlfahrtia magnifica. The sequence continues at coordinate 4,833,480 of JAKWBJ010000061.1, forward strand.
ATACGTTATGCAAAAAGTTATGGTCGTGAGAAAAAGAGAAGGCGTGGCGCACCGCCTCTCAAGTTGACCCCTTTTTTAAATAAAATTATATACAAGCTAATAAAAATATCATTTCTCTGTCTTTTTTATTAATTTTCAGTTATTTTTGTACGTACTAGACATTTAAGCATATGTATGTGAAAAAATTTCAAAATTTTATTCGATATTTTATTTTTAGTTTTCAAGGAAAATTTCAATTGTGATGTGCCACGTTTTAACCTTGCCCAAACGTGATAATATTTTTCACACCATATTTTTAAAATATAACACACATTTTTATTGGAAGTTACGCGTATCGAAAAATAAGGACCGCCCTAGTATACCCATTTGATTGTGTGTATTTGCACAGTCGCTTAAGCTAGCCGACGCATATTATAGTTGAGTCTTTACTTGCGCAACTGAATTGCCTAATGTGAAACGGCTCTAAGTGTGCCTTGGAAAAAATGTTACCCCTAAAAAAATTTTAATTCTACCAATATGTTTTCAAAAATCTACCAACCTCTATACAAATCTACCAAGTTTCCAAAACATTAAAAACATACATATTTTGATATGAATAACAAATTTTACCAATATTTTTACATGTGTTGATAAACTGTGAGCGGCAATATAAAGTATATACCCTCCCTCTTTTTTAATATTTAGTTTTTATTTCAGTCTTTAAAATACAATAAATTTACAAAATTTTTCAAAAACAGCAAAAATGTTTACGCGTTAAAAAGTGTATAAGAAAATAATTCTTAAATGAAAGAATATTTTAGTATCAGTTTCCTTTTTGTGATTAAACAATATCATCTAGTCTTCGAGAAATAGTTTCCTCTAGGGCTTTTTTTGCAAATTAAGATAAGATTTTCCGCCATTCCTTTGTTATAAAGGATTCTTTTCTTGTTGTTACAGATTGACTTTTTTTTTGAATTTTATGATTCAAATCTTTCCGAAATCGCTCGATTGGGTTTAAATTCAGATATATAAGGATACTACCGTTGGTTAGTAGTGCGAAAGGGGAACCATCCGTGCAGTATACTTAAAATCATTGTCTTGTTAAATAAATGAAGATCTTTGCATGCCTAATTTCTTCAAATTGTTTTTTGAACATCTTAAAACAATCTATTTCATTAATAGTACATTGTATAAAATCAGACTTCCACCTAACATTCCCACACTATTAACAAAACCACACCAGGCTTTACCATGAATATACAACATTGTTCTGAAATTTTTTCGTTTATGGTTCTCCATATTTTTATGATTTTTTTTTAACTAAACACATACAATTTTTTATTCATCACTTAATAGGACATTGTTCCAGAAAGAAACGTCTTACATAATCAAGAAGTCACTTCTAAATTAGTCTTGGTATAAAAGACTTCTTTATGTGAAATGTAGCATAGAAACTATTTGCATGCAATACTGACTTTAACACTAGAATCTGATGTAGCTTAAATATTGTCTATTTTAACATCACTTTTTGTATAAAAATCAATTATTAATTTGAATGAGAGGTATCATGCCCACTTATCCGATTCCGCCCGTTTTTTATCTGATGGTTTGTACTATTTAAGCAGTAATTTAGCTGAACCTTCCATTCTAATCGTTCTCTAGATATACAAAAATCAATATTTATTTGTAAGGGAGATGCCACATCCATTTATTCAATTCGCATTATTTAAATTTTTCAGCCGGGGTAATTTTCTAGGTTTTTCTTTTTCAAAGTTTTACCATCAAATTTGATTAGAAGTTTACGAATATCAATTGAAGTTAGTTTACCATTGTATTTGCTTTACGAAAAATTCTACAATTTAAGTCAATAAACAATTAATATTAATCAGTAATAATTCAAAACTAATACGAGTAATAAAATGCAACAAAAGATTTTATTAAATATATTGTTACGAAAATAAAAATGCCTTAATTTTGGTATATTTTGTAGTTATGTGTCACCCTTTCAACGTCGTACTTATTTGCGTATTTGGCAGCACTGAGATTTCCGGAACCTTCCAAACTGTAGGCAATTAGGTATATTCCACACGTCAATTAGTTATCGTTCGGCTGTCAATAAATAAAGTTGTGTTAAAGCGGAAATAAAAGTGTTGTATAAATGAATATTCAGCGTTGTATTAAGACAAGCAGTATAAAAGTTGTAATGGAATAAATAAAAACTGTAAAACAACAAAATAAAGCGGTGTTTATTTTATTTTGACGCAATTAAAACAAACTCAAACGTTTTAAAAAGGTGAAAACGTAACAATGATGTCAGAAGTGGGATTGAGTACATAAAATAAAATAATAAAACAATAAAATAAATAAATAAAACGGAGTAAAAATGAAATTCTAAGAATTAAAAGTGGACAGACTCAAACGAGAAGTAAATAAATTAGAGCTGTCAACAACCGATAATAAAACCAAACTACAAAAACGTCTGTTATAGGAATTTCGGACCCGTTGCATAGACATCGATACTCACGAATTTGATGATGAGAATAAGCCTGAGATGAGTACCCCTACAACAATAAGTAGTATAGACGTTAATTCGCTGCTATGATGGAAAAAATGCAGGTACAGAGCAATATGCTTTTGGCTGAGGTACGAGAAACTTCTAGAGATGAGAACCAAAAGTTTTTGGCTGAGGTGCGTGAAACTTCTAGAGCTTATAATTAAACCAGAATTTTCTGGCAAAAATTGAAACACAACTTGAGGAAACTTCTACTGAGGTAAGAGAAATTTCTAAACAACTTGAACACAAATTTGAAGAAACAACTGAGCAATTACGTGAAATATATGCGACAGTAAGCAAAAGGGTAGATGGTGTGGAGACAAGAATGGACAATTTCGAGAAGACTGGTGACGAAAAATTAAATGTAATGGAGGAGAAAATCAACAGTCTCCAGTGCCAAAAGCCGGAACTAGTGCGTATCATACCAGAAGCTTCCAGCAGATTAAAATCCGTTGCTTTGATACTAGTACGCCTTTGGCGGTATTCAAATTTCAGTTCGATACTATAGCCAACAGAAACGGATGGTACGATGAAGAGAAGTTACTGGAATTAATTTTAGCCTTAAGAGGTCCTGCAGCGGAAATTCTAGAAACCATGCCATCCAGCTGCAGAAACAACTACGACGAATAATGGTGGCGCTGCAGTGTAAATTTGGCGACTAGCATAAACGAGAGCTAATCGCATTGAATTAAGGCACCGAGCACAAAAGGCTGATGACTCACTACAGGCCTTTACAATGGTGGTCTAGAGGTTGGTGCAGCTTAGTTATCTAGGGGAGACCCGCTAGTAGAGCAAGTTAAGACAGAAGCATTCGTCACAGGAGACCGCTCGAAAGATATCCAAGTCACAGGTACATAAAGTGTGTAGCGTGGAAACTGTAAATACCGAAGAAGATTTTATTACAGCTATCAAACAGGTGGTAGATCGACTTTTGGTCGAAAAAGAGCAAAGGGCATTGTGGGGCACCGCTCAGAAGTGCAAGATTTACGTCACCATGGAGACATGAAAAATTGGAAAACACTGGCTATAGAAAACCCAAAACATTTAGTAACAAACACCTTAACGATAGAGGAGAGTCGCATAAAATGGGCTTAGGTATACACAACGAATAAATGAACGCCATAATGTTAATAAGGTTGGCCATAATGGTAATGGGTATCACAGAGACTGTGACATGAAAAGATTGCCACTTAACAGCTTGTTATAAGAGTGTAAAGAGTAAAGACGACTGTAAGATAGCCGCTGATAAAACAGGTGATAAGGCCAAAGAGGTCATTATCAACATCAGATAATTAAGTCTGCATGTTAACGAGGACTGGTCAACGGCTAAGAGAAAAGATCCTGTACTAGCAAGGATAATAGCGGCTAAAGGAAAAAGCTAACAACCTTCTAGTAAAGAGATATCAGCAGATAGCCCTCTAATAAAGGCTTATTGGGCTCAATGGGATAGTTTAAAACTGATTGATGGGTGCTTATACCGAAGCTGGGAAAATGCAGATGGCAATACAACTTCCAATCTAATAGTGGTTCCTTCCTCAAAAATAAACGAGATTTTAAATCAGTCCCATAAGAAACCTAGCGGAAGGATCTTAGCGTAGCAAAGAAAAAAGAAAAATATAAACAGCGTTATTATTGGGTTGGATGCCAGCATGCTACCGCTGAATACAGCCAGAACAAGCCGGAATCAGCTGCAGCAATTCAAATCGATAGCACCAGTCGGTAATGCTAAGAAAAATGAAAGTACGAAAGAACTTCATGAAACGATACACACACGACTACAAATGGCCCGTAATAGGTTGAACGCCAGATATGATCGTGCGGCAAATACAGAGGGCTTCCATGAGTGGGAACTGGTTCTACTCTACAACCCACAGCGGAAGAAAGGATTGTTTTCCAAGCTGCAAGCTAAGAAGGATGGATGGACAATGAGCTGCACACGATTTTATTTTTAGAGTCATTAAGTTAAAATGCAATAGAGAAATCGAAATATTTTTCTTTTTCAGATGTTCTGGCCTCGGATTGAACCGTGGACTTCTTGGTTGGTAGGTGGGCGTCTTACCTTACATACCACGGCGGCATAATGAAAACTAAATTGTAGAAAATGGGGTGCATACTTTATTCTTGTTGTTTTGCCGTTACTGTTAAGTTTTTTATAAAAATAGCTTGCAACTATTTGTGTAGACTCTTCTGTTTGTCTGCTTTTCGTTTATAGAAAATAAATATGATTGCAAGCAATTAATACATTTTAATGACAGCGATTTTAAAATTTTTAAATTTCTGAAAAAATCTACCAAATTCTACTTAGTCTACCATCCAACTAAGACAAACATTTTCTACAATTCTTTTGGTACAATTCTACCAATAGTGGCAACACTGCTTGGAAAATAGTATTACAATTCTTAAGGCAAATTTCAAATTGCTATAATTTTAAAATCAGGCAAGATTTCGGTATTTTTCTTATTAAATCACTTAATTACCTTTAAAAGTTATTCTGTGCTTTAAAATAAGTAAAAATCGTAAACAAAAGTTTGATGCAGTTACGACTTGTATATTATAAACTTGTTTTCTGAACGTCTAATCATAAATATAAAATATTAAGGTAAATAAATATAAAATATTAAGTATATTTTTTTCAATAAGGTATAGTTTAATAATATTCTAGGATTGTTCTATTTAGTAACTCTCTGCTGTACAAGAAGAAGTTTAAATTAAGTTAAATTTTATTGAGACTTTTTTAAAACAATATAAGATGGAAAACACATAAGTATTACAGTAACTAAAAAGAAAAATTTAAGAATATAAAGTAAAGTCTTAAAAACAATAAGTTAGTGAATATACAGTACCACACTTAACAGAAATAGTAAAACAAAAGATTGTTAAAAAATTATATTTTAAAACAATTGCTCACGGGGCTTACAGTGACTTCAGAGTATCTCCTAAACTAAAGAATAAACTTAAAAATTAAATTACAAACTAAGTAAATTAAGAATAATAACCGAAAAATAAAAAATAAAATCACTAAATTATACATTACCCCCTGTGAGAGCCAGGGTGGGTCGGGTAAGAAGAAAGCTAAATCAGCTGAAATGTTTTCATTATGTGCTCCAAGTAGAGACAAATAATAATAATTAAAATCTCTTTGAGATTTGATTATTTCTTTTAGAAAACAATTATCATGAATTAATAGTCCATTAACATATTTCCCAATTAAAGCATTACATAAGAACTCAAAGGTATTAATTACCTTTGATTCCCTGTATAAAACACTATTAGAATATCTCATACATCTCGAAACAAAACTTTTACCAATGCATAAACGCAAAATTTTTCTCTCAAATATTTCAAATTTATTCATCAAAGTTGGAGAAATGAAAAACCAAATTCGAACTCCATAAATCAAAACTGGCCTTAAGCAAGTTTTATAGATTAATAATTTTTTCTTAGCGGGTAAGGATTTATGACATAAAACTCTACCAAAACAACCCTTCAATTTATAAACTTTATTCAGCATAATTTTGCCATGATTTAAAAAGTTTGTTAAAATAAATACCAAGCTACTTAAACCCATCTTAAAAAGTTTTAAACGTTTACTTTGAGGGACTAAAAAATAAGCACACTTACCGGAAGCATTACTTAAACAAATTGCTTTACTTTTGGAGGCATTTATCTTTATTCCCCATAAGTCATAAAAATCTTTAACTTTACTTAAATGTCTAGACACAATTTGAAGTGCCACTAATGGAGACTCATGGTGAGCATAGAGTAGTGAATCATCAGCATAGGGAATACCGGTCGAATTAAGAAAGCTGTGCGGAAAATAACATATAAAAGTATTATATTAGTGTAGAGGCAGAATTGAGCCCTAAGGTATTCCACAAGAAACATAATCAAAATCGGACAGAAGACCGGATAATTGTAAGCAAAACCGTCTATTGTTAAAAGACCTTTTGAACAGTTTAATAATATGAAGATCAAATCCCAAACACTTCATTTTAAAAAGAATTCCACCGTGAAAAGCTCTATCAAACGCTTTTTCCACGTGAAAGAGCAACAGTACAACGTAGTTGTCTCAAATTACAAATTACATCATTTTGAAGTTTAGAAAGAGCGTCTACAGAATGACCTTTTTTTAAACCAAACTGCAAATCCGGAATATAATTGTAATTTAAACCCAAATCCATTTTTTCACGAATAACTTTTTCTAATAATTTTCCTAAATTTAATAATGGAGAAATAGGCCTAAGATTACTAATATCGGAAGAGTTCGTTTTTTATAAGAATAATTTTAGAAATTTTCAAACTATTTGGAAAATATGCATTATTTAAACAATTGTTATAAATTATGACTAAAAATTTAACAGCTTTAATAGGGAATTTTCTTATAATAAAATTGGAAATCTGATCAATTCCCGAAGATTTTTTATTATTTAATCCTTTGACAAGGTATAAAAGATCATCGAGATTTATAAACCTATTGCAATTTTGGTTATTTAAAGATGCAAAATTGTTATCAAAATTAAGTAAAGTGTTTTGATCTAATGAAGCAAGAAAGTTATTAATTTCCGAAGTATCCCTCTCAAAGTAGTGGCATTATACACTTCTGAGAAATGATTTTTTAAATAACTTAGTTTTAAGTTCTCATCAGTTAAATTTAAACCATTTACAGTTATATCTCCAAATGAAGTTCGACGTTTATAATCTAGTAAATTAAAAATTTGTTTATGTGCTAAAGGACCTGGTATTATTTTCTCAAGCTTCTGACTAAAATTTTCAATTTGTTCCTAACCCTTTCTTTTATTAAAATATTCCAAAGCAGAATTCATTTAGATAATAGCTTGTATTCGTCGTTTTGCCTATTTAAAGTTCTGTTATATATTTTTCTTAATTCCTTCCGCTAATTGTATTTAATTTTAAACAATTTTCGAACAAAATCAGAAGATTCAAACCTACCTGATTTTAATTCAATTTTTCTCGAATGAAAATTCGTACACTTCGTAACAATAGATGTAAATTTACTAATATAAAAATCAATTTCGTCGTTAAACAGATTTCCTGAAAAAGGCGGAAAAGTTTGTAACAATTTTAATGTCAAGTCTCGTTTGAAATTGTCCCAATTAGAGTATTTGAATGACAAGTAAGAAATTTTTTGCAACAAAACAAAATTAAGATCGAATAATTTTATATTTGAACTAAGTGGAAAGTGATCTGAAAAGGTTGGTAAATTTTCAATTTCGAAATTTGAAACATTGTTTCAAACAAAATCAACAAAGTTAGAATTCAGAAGGAAGTCATCCAAATGTGAACTTCTAATCGAAAAAGAAGGAATTTGACCACAAAGTCTTACACAAGATTCAGAATGTAAATTTAACCAGTTTGCAGAAATGTTACCATTAAGATTGTTTAGATTGTCTCCCCAAGAAATATGTTTAGAATTAAAATCGCCACCAATTATCAATCCGTCATAATTTTTTGAAATAAATTCAATATTAGATAAACCATTTTCCAAAAGAGTGGCATTGAAATTACAGGGAATACAAAACGATTCTATTAAAATTTTTTGTAATAAATTTTTCACCGAAATTTTTATTTCAACAAAAATATGCGGGAAAGATATATTCGAAATTTGAACGTTGAAAAAAGAGTAATTTTTCCTAATTACTATACCTACACCTTGGGACGAATTGTCCCTTAAAAAGTTGAAGTTTTCTAAAAAGACTTTATGATTTGATTTCAAATGAGTTTGCTGAATAAATGCGAAATCTGTATTATTTTCATTAAGTAAGTTTGAAAATTCCATTCTTCTACTAGTATATATAAGAGATCTTACGTTAAAAGTAATCATTTTGACAATTTTACGGATCATAAATTGCAAAAACTTCTTGTGAAATACTCTTGCATTCGGATATTGCCTGCGGTTTCGAAAACGATTTATAATTTTGCATACAATTTATTATTTTAACTTCTAACGAATCTGGTTCACATAAAACTTTAGCTATTTTTAAAAACTCATTTATAAAACTCGGTTTATTGCTAAAATTACTAGAAAAAGATTGAATAGGATTTATAAACTAGAATTTATAGCAATGGAAACATTAATAGAAGATAAATTTTTCCTTTCCTTTACTTTAATGGCAATTTTTTTCTTTAAATCCAAATATTTTTTAAAAGAGGGGCAACCACGCCGATTGGCTGGATGGCCATAAGTTTGACGATTAAAATAAAAAGCCCTTAATAACTAGAAGAGCATTTAACACATGAAAGGTTCCATTATAATTTTTTGACATGTGGCCCCAATTCTGATAACGAAAATATTGCACAACTTTCTGATTGTTTTTTGGCTTTTCCCAAGTGACAGCTTGATTTGAAATGTAACGAACGCTGGTTAAGTCATTCACACATCTACTTCTTTAATAGTTACTAAAAATGCCCTGTTTGTAAGTAAAGCTTACTTTTTAAATTGCTTTTGTTAACTATTTTAAATTCAAGACCCTTTGATTTTAATTGAACAATTAATGATTTAATGTTCACTCAGTAGAGAAAAATAGGCGGACAAAACTGTTTGCTAATTTTAGGCCTTTTCGACTAGTTATGTTCAACATATAAATCTTCTAAAATTACAAATTTATTTTGGCTGCAGCTAGGCTTATTAGTAATATCCATAAAACGAAACTTCGAGAGATCAATCTTTATATCTCCCTTGGAACTTAATTAAAATTTACAAATTTAAAAATGAAAATTATTTTAAAGGGTCCGCCAGCTAACGTTCTTTTTTCAACTAGTGCTTATTTCGTGAATAGTAACACTTAGCTCATGTTTGATTTGAGAAATAACTAGTGTTATCCTTCCGCTGAACGAATATGGTTGTGTATACGCTTGAACAACGCTGGGAATCTGGGCCTGCGATCGACTTACAGAAGATACCGATTTTGCGAAAAAATCATCTTTTCAGGTGAAGCTCATTTTGATCTTGGCGGGTATGGAAACAAGCAAAATTGTCGCATTTGGGGCACAGAAAACCCGCACGCATACATTGAAAAGCCGATACACCCAAGACGTGTCACTGTTTGGTGCGGATTTTGATCCAGAGGCATAATTGGGCCATTTATCTTCGAAAATGAGCAATGAGTCGCCGTTACAGTCAATGGCGATCGTTATAGGGCCATGTTGAACGAATTTTTGTTCACAAAAATTGAAGAGGAGGATATTAGCAACATTTGTTTCAACAGGACGGCGCTACGTTCCACACAGCCGAAGCTACACTCGATGTTTTGCGCCCTGTTTTTGGAGATCGCATTATCAGCCGCGGAGCTGATGTCGTTTGGCCACCTCGGAGCTGCGATTTGACACCGTTGGACTATTATTTGTGGGGTGCCGTCAAAGATAAGTGTTACGCCAACAAGCCAGAGACAATTGACGCTTTAAAGGACAATATTCGTGAAGCCATTGGTGAAATACAGCTCCACACAATCGATAATGTGCTTAAAAATTGGACCGATCGTGTAGGCTACTTCATGGCCAGACGAGGCAGCCATTTGAATGAAATTATTTTCCATTATTAACCGGAAGAATTGTACTTTCAAATAAAAAAAGAAATTTGAGAAAATATTAAGTAGTTTTTTTATAGCATTTAAAAAAAATTATTTGGCGGACCCTTTAAAATAATTGCAATAATTAAAAAAGATTTTTTGAGAATTCGATTCCTTCTACCCTGTACAAGAACAACTTTTGACAGTCTCTCGAACACAAACTAATATAAAAAAAAAAGTCAGCCGAACAGACAACTTCACCTGATATAATTTCACCATATTAAGAACTAACTAAGCAAATGTGTGTAAAAATAATGTACATAACAAACTTTTCGCCAAGTTGCGTTAGTTTCATTTACTTACGTTTTGATCAAACCTGATCGCACTGCACGAGCGTAAACAGCTGTTTGTGTCTTACATGGAAAACAATATGATAATAAAAGAAACACGTTGTGCAATGGATGCTAAAGGCATCCTATTTTTTATTTATTTCATTTTTTTTTTAATAAAATAAATTATAAAATTTCCTCGTTTGTAGTAAAAAGTTCATTAATAGTAGACATTTCATGATAAAAATGCTATATTTAGGAAATATTAAGCAACTAAGAACAACTTGAGTTTCAGTCCAAAAAGTACATAATAGCCACCAAAAAGTTGATTAAGTATTCGAAAGCAGCGTTGACATGCCAGAAATTGGTTTACTACCAAAAACTTTCTAAAATTCTACCAAAACCGTTCGCAGCCTACAAAAAATTAAAGTAAAAAATTTAAAAATGTATTTCTTAATTACAATCGAAAATTTATTCAGTTACCCAGCTTTGACACATAAAAGTACTTTCTTAAAAGTAGCATATTGTTACGTTTTAACCTTTTTAAAACGTTTGAGTTCGTTTAAATTGCGTTAAAATAAAATAAAAACCGCTTTATTTATTGTTTTACAATTTTATTTATGTACTTCACTATAACTTTTATACTGTTTGTCTTAATGCAACACTTAATATTCGTTTACACTACAGTTCTATTTCTGTTTTAACACAACTTTATTTGTTGACAGCCAAACGATAAATAAGTAAATGTAAATGGAAACGTTTTGCCACTTACTGAACACTTGAAAACGTGTCATATGTTTTTAACATAAAGAAGAAAAAAGATATTTAGGTATACATACATCAAACACAAACACGTGTATGTTAAAAAAATAATAGCAGCTGCGCAAAACACTGATGACCAGGGTTGTCAGATCTTTTTAAGCTTTTCCCGCAAATTCAATTTCAAAAATCGCCAAAATAGTCAAACCATTTTTTTTTACTTTTTGGCAATAAAATTTATATTTTTTTAATTATTTAAATTATCTCAAATTTCGCCAAAAGTAGTAACATATCGCCATAATATATATTTTGATAATTTTATTAAGCCAAAATATTAGCAAAAACAAGAAGTGTATAAATGTTTACTATTTTTTTTTTTCCTCCGTCACTCCTCTATGGAGCATATTGGCTTTCCACAAAGCATCTATTACTTTGTTTCAGTTTTTTTAATCAATTTGATATTTTTAAGCTAAGTAGATAATTAATCCACTGTAGCTTCTTCCTCCATATGATAATTTATTTTATTTTTTTTCTTTGTAGTGGTGAAGTGAAGATCCTTGCTAATTGGTGGCGGTTTTTACTTTAGCATTGTAATTTTTTCCCAGTAGTTGGCGTGATTTTCCTGATCATTCGTCTGATGTTTGTCATCATCGCCAGAGGTATGCGGGAATGGACAGAAGGCTTTTTGGATGGAGTTGTCTGGAGGGAAGTTGAAGCCTTTTTTATTATTAAACATTCGAAACCACAATTAAATTTTTTCTTCGTCATGTCCTCTGCTGGGGTTCGAACCTAGGTTGTTTGTATTGTTATGCGTGAGCTCTAATCACTACACCATGTTTACTATAACATAATTTATAGTTAACTGAAAGCTAGAGAACTTTAAAATAATTTTTATGGTTAATATAAAATACATTTTGGATATAGATATGGAGTCTCATTATTGTTATATATCTAAAACGTTATACACTTTTTCGTCGACATTTCACATTGCCTTGTATTGGAATTAAATTACACTATGCGACAAAAAAGAACGAAGATAAAATACCAGAAAAGTTATACTAAAGGGTCCGCGAAATATTTTTTTTTTTTTTTGAAAATGCTATAAAAAAAACTACTGAACGCTTTCTCAAATTTCTTTTTTTATTTTAAAGTACAATTCTTCCAGTTAATAATGGAAAATAATTTCATTCAGATGGCTGCCTCGGCAGGCCATGCAGTAGCCTACATGATCGATCCAATTTTTAAGCACATTATCGATTGTGTGCAGCTGTATTTCACCAATGGCTTTACGAATATTGTCGTTTAAAGCGTCAATTGTCTCTGGCTTGTTGGCGTAACACTATCTTTGACGGCTCCCCACAAATAATAGACCAACGGTGTCAAATCGCAGCTCCGAGGAAGCCAAACGGCATCAGCACTGCGGCTGATAATGCGATCTTCAAAAACTGGACGCAAAACATCGAGTGGAACTTCGGCTGTGTGGAACGTAGCGCCGTCCTGTTGAAACCAAATGTTGCAAATATCATCCTCTTCAATTTTTGTGAACAAAAATTCGTTCAACATGGCCCGATAACGATCACCATTGACTGTAAGAAAAATGGCCCAATTATGCCTCTGGACCAAAATCCGCACCAAACAGTTACTCGTCTTGGGTGTATCGGCTTTTCAATGTATGCGTGCGGGTTTTCTGTGTCCCAAATGCGACAATTTTGCTTGTTTCCATACCCGCCAAGATCAAAATGAGCAAAATCTGAAAAGATGATTTTATGGCAAAATCGGCATCTTCTGTAAGTCGATCGCAGGCCCAGATTCCCAGCGTCGTTTAAGCGTATACACAACCATTTTCGTTCAGCGGAAGGATAAAACTAATTGTCTGTCAAATCAGACATGAACTAAGTGTTACCATTCACGAAATAAGCAGTTGGAAAAAAACGTTACGCTATCTAGTACAACAAGATTCAGGTTTCGACATTTTCTAAATATCTCCAAAATCTTACTAATTACGGGTAAACAAAACGGTTTTTCGTACCGTCATACACTTATAGACTTATAACTTAACGGAATACATCCGATTTTAAGCTTTTTGGTGGATTTATGGAGAGGAGAAATAGACCTTTTTAATGATGATGTGATATACTTCATAGCCCTGAGGTTTGCATATGTGTTAATTCTTCAAGCAAACACATTAATTTCTTTCCACATTTGTCAAGTTTAGAGCTTTTTTCGTACCATATATGAACTCGTTGCCAGTTGCCAAAAGTTGCATTACATATGTAAACTGGAACATAAGAATTATTTATATGGTACCAAAACATTATTTTAAACTTTCATATTTGAATTTTAATAATTTCTGATGCTTAAAGATTTTAAATAAAATTTACTTTATTTTTTTATATCAATAAATATATACATCTATATGTATCTTATTACAAATAAATATAATTAATTACATATTTTCTGCTTAAGCTACACAAAGAAGTAGTGAAATATCGATAAAAAAGTAAAGACATTTTTAGTCAAAAATATCGTAGGCTTCAATAGTTATTAATATTTGATTAATAAAGGTTGAAAAACCAAAGTAGTAGAATAACTTTTATACATACATACATTACTGAATATACATATATAATGTATAATACTTATAAAAACCTTTATATATTTTATTCTTATTTTTATTTATATTATCTATTATATGTATTGTTACTTATATTATCTACGTTTGCGTGTACAATTATTTTGTAATACTATAACTTTTGCTCCAAAGAAACACGTACGATTGACAAATGCTCCTATTAGATTTTACAAAAAAAAAAAAAAAAAAAAAAAAAAAAAAAAAAACAACTAAGTTGAAACAATAAACATATTTAATATTTTATGTATTTACCGAAAAATGTTAGTACCAAAAAAAGAGTTAAAATACCCCCATAACAGCCTATTTAAGGTAGAATTAGCCGAACGTAATCGTGTCAGCTGATCGCTTTTGTTATATGAGAAGCTATGTAAGTGCCTACTTAGCCGTAATGAAACGTAACTGTAACAATCTGTTGAAAATAGAATTTGACGGCAACGTTACGTGACATTTGTCAGTGATGGTTTGTTTGTATGTTAAATTATATGGGGGAATTTTTACTCTTTTTTTGACACTCTTTGCACACAATGAAAAAGAGCAATTTAATACAATTGAACAAAGTAATTTATACAAATATGAACAAATTTAAAATATATTTTAGAAAATGTGAATCCGATTTTAAAAATTATTACTATTTCTTTATACAAAATAGCTTCTTACGTATACCGCAATGTGGAAAAGGAATAAACTAAAAAATTAGCTTTAATAAACATTCTTAGGTGACAAAAAAACATTTTCACGCTATTGATAGATAAGCAATTATGTATATATGTAATTCTTATATAAAATTAAAAAGAACTTTGGATCAGCAACGACTAGTTTCCGAGGTGTGGGCCACTTAGTGTCAACATTTAACTGAGTAGTATCTTGAAGTTTTGATAAACAAAAAAAGAAGGATGTCAGGTAAAAGATATTTCCAATGACTTTTATTTGGTGTGCAATAATTTTAGTTACATTGATCTATCGTGAACCAGGGAGAAAAAACTTTTGTATCAATGTACATGCATATGTAGTTCTCTAAACAAGATGAATATGTTTCTGGCTTTTTTGTAATTTGTTTATAATTTTTCGTTCATTTTTCTCTTTTTTAATTCAAAAACATATAATCTAAAAAATTAATCAGTAATAATGTCTGAATATGTTAAAAAATTGCATATTTTCTCAAAACTCTTAAATGCACTTCTATTTCAAAATTTTTTAAATTTTTTAAACTTCCGGTTTATTAGAAAAGATTCGATAAAACTTCTGATAAATACTGCCGCAGTGGTATGGTAGTTAAAACACCCGCCTACCAGACCATCTGAAAAAAGAAAAAACTTTTTACAACAACGACATCACCTTATGAGATGATTATTGAAATTGGCTAGTAACTGGTTGAGTATTGAATATTTCTCTAATGTATTTGTCGTTCGGAGCCGGCTTCAAACTGTAGGCCCGTTTCAATGCGTATAAAAAAATAGAATCGGTTGCAGCTCAGAAGACCCCGGGGAATACTCTCAGCCAATGAGCTACTGCACCCGATTCTATTTTTTGCTATATAATCGGTTGCAGCTCAGAAGACCCCGGGGACCACTCTCAGCCAATGAGCTGCACCCGATTCTTTTTTAGACTATGTATGTTTAGCATATATATGTACTTACTCATCAATAAGAATCTTCACATCAATATTTTAATTGAAAATATCTTGGCTATATAAAGGAAATCATTAAATGAAATATTAAGACCTGATTTGAATATACTCAGCTTTTAGAATTTATCAACCTTCATTTCAAGACACTCTTCGGTATAAGATCTTGATATTTTATATCTATGTAAAACTCAACATTACCTTTATTTGATACACCAATTCCAAAAATCTGTAATTACTGATAAAACAAAACGTCTGGCAACCCTATACTTTATCAGCTGTCGTTGACACATTCGAGCTGATATAATTAGAGTAGCCAGATATTTGATTGACAAAAAAAAGTACATTGAGAGAAAATGTGCAGTACAATTAGTTAAATAAAAATTCGAGATTTTTTTCAATTGAAGACGTTTTAAAAATTTATTAAATAACAAAATAACATTCAGTTCAACAAACATAGAAATGCGATCATTCAATTCAATAGTAATTCTATCGAATCCTAAGCCAGAATGTAAACGTATGGTCGCAAGCGAGCAAATATTGGACGATAAATGCATAACCACTACTTTATATGAACATTTTATTGAAACATTTCCTTGTATGTTCACATTTCTTAAAACATTATTTTAAAATAAAAAATAGTGCAAAAAACTTCAAGATATAAATTTAATAAATAAATTTGAAAAAATAAATAATACAAAACAAACGTTTCTATAAAATTGTGATTATACTTTTTCCGACAAATATTTTCCTTAAGTGACCGTACCTTTAGTTAAAATTTTAGACAATTTGATTTTAACACATATAAAATTTAAAGCCATATTACTCTATCAATCTTGGATTAATAACATAGCCTTTATACATAAAAGTGGTTTCATGAAAGTTGCAATACACAATTCTTTACTAACTGTCAACTTTCAACGATTTTTTCATGCAAAGTGATTTTTTGACACTTTCTAAAAGTAAATTGACAAATACATAAAACGGGGTTACCGATATAATACGTTTATTCAAACTTACAGGAAAATGATAAAGATAATTGGAGATTAAGATTTTTATATATACAGTGGACACAGCTTATTTCGTGTGCATTCAAAATATAACTTTGAACGCTTACAGCATCAAAACTAAGGATGGTATCAAAAAGGTTTAAACGCAAAATTAAAAAAAACACTTTTTTATTTAATTAAAATGATGTGTTCATGTTTTTAAATCTTTGTAAAAGTAATTTGAAGAAAACTTAAAACATATGAAAAATACAAGTCACAGCTTATTTCGTGTATAGTCAGCAGTCTTAGAAACAACTTAAATGGAACATGGTTTAGTATTCGGTGTAACCTTCTTTTTGCTTAATTACATATTTAAGACGATTTTCCGTCGATATAATAATTTTTTAGGTAGTTTCGGGGTAGTCTTGCTCCATTCTTCGACCAGTGCAGTTTTTAAATCATTCTGATTAGTAATCTCCTTCTTCGGTATACCCAAGTCCAAAATTGCCCACAAATTTTTGTCACGTTTAGTTAGAGAGTATTTAAGAAGCATTTATGAGGTTTATTTAGTTCAATATCAACCATGAATTCAAAATTATTGACTTGTGTTTCGGGTCATAATCCTAATAATACCGAAAATGATTGCGTATACCCAAAGCATAAGCACTTTTCAACAAATTATCTTTTAATATGCTTAAATACATATTTTTATCCACTGTGCCATCAATAAAAACAATGTTACTAACTCCAGAGTCAGCCATACAAGCCTATCACTCTACAGCCGCAGTATTTGACAGTCGTTCTTAAGTATTTATAACGAAACACTGTTATGGCCTTATGACACCATTAATTTATACGATCTGAACTAAAAATATTGAATTTTGACTCGTCAACAAAAATAACGTCTTTGAAAAAAGTAATTGTATTTGTCACATGTTCCTGAGTGAATTTAAGCCGACTTTGAAACTCTTTTTCAATATGAACTACTTTTTTCGAACTACTTGGCCGTGTATGGCTGCCTATAAATTTTGCCCTATGAATGAGTATATGCAGTTATTAAAAAAATAATAGAAAAAGAAGGCATATTCATAATAAACTTTCAGCCTCTGGAAAATTTTCATTAAGTACTTTCAGAATTATAAGAATTTTTATGTATAATACGTATACAAACATTTCAAAAAACTACCTTCATGTTTAAAGGCAGTGTAAAAGACGAAAATGAAAGTGTAATATGGGCTATAAAACGGCATCGTGAATGTCTATTTTATCAGGATGTTTTAAACTACTTTTTTTCTAGACGAAAAAACCTTTATTCAAACTAAAAACGTTTAACACCCAAAAATTACAGAAAGAAGTACAAAAGCTAAAAAAAAAAGGTACACTAACGTACTTTTGTAGGTGTTATACAAAAAGCAATACATCGACTAAAAAAAATTGGAAATTTCTCGAATTTCGCCTATTGTTTTGTATTCGAATAAACAAATAAACTCCTTTCCAACACTACTATTCATACTATTTTTTACAACTTTGTCTGTAATAAAACTATTTGACATTCAATTGTATTTTATTGTTGTGTTGTACAAAAAGCGAAAACAGAAGGCAGGAGGGAGAAAAAAATGAAAATTAATTTAAAAAGAGACCATTACGAATAGAATTTAATTAACAGAAAAATTCATAATAAGCATTACAAATGGTTTCGGCAACACGTAAGCGTATAGTTCTTTTATTAATCGTTATTGTACTGACATTTCTGCTAATACGCTTCCTCCTGTACAATGGAACACTATTGGCCGTAAGTATGAACAGTTACCACCTTCAACAGGCACAGGTGGTACAAAATAATCCACAGTATGAACATAAACCAAGCCACGTACGTTTTGTATGAACTATACACTCTACTAACAAACACTTATTAAGAGGATTTGAATAAATTAAGCAGAATTTCTATTGGTTTTTTAACGCTACTCATAGGATGTGCAAAGCTATAAAAGAGCACCTGGTGCTCCCGTAATTGTTGCTGTCTTCTATGAAGCCCTTTGTCCTGACAGTAAACACTTTATTATGAAACAATTACTTCCTGCCTATAGGGAGGCTGCACCTTTAATGGATATTCAACTGATACCCTATGGAAAGGCCACAACCTATACAAATGCGGATGGCAGTTATCGTTTCGATTGCCAACATGGCCGCTTGGAATGTGAGGCTAATACGTATCATGCTTGCGTCATTGAAGTGGTTCAAGATGCGCTGGCGCGTCTAGAGGTAGTAGCCTGCATGATACGCGATAATCATTTGCCCAAAGAAGCTTTTCATAAGGTAAGTAATTTATAATATTAGAATCCGAATTTTTAGCTCCACATTTGGTTTATAATTGATATTTTTCGTTTGCAGTGTGCCAAACAACACAATATTGAAAATATTGATCTCATACAAAAATGCTACGATAGTTCTAATGGCAGCGAATTACTAAAATTAAACGGTGATGTAACACACGCTTTACGGCCCGCCGTGAATTTTATACCGACCATAACTTTGGATGGTTCTCAAGGCCGACAGGCGACAATCTTGAAAAATCTCTTAGGTGAGGTTTGTAAAATTGCTGGCGATAATGAAAAAGCTGAAGAAATATGTCGTAATTATCGTTAAAATTTTATTCCATATACAAACACAAAAAAACTACTTTTAACATTTACTTTTTTATTTGTATTCTAATTTCTTATTTCTCTTTTTCTTTTCCAATGTCAAGTTTTAGTTTTTCTAAAAATAGCATTTATTTTTGTGTAATAATCTAGTATTATCAAGATTAACGAAAAACTATATCTCCCTAAACGGGTATTTTGTATGTCTAAATAGAAGAAACAAATCCAAAGATTTCTAGAATACCTTTTTTAATTAATTTCTAAACAACTGTTTCTGGTCATATACATATTTTTTTTTTTTTTTGCTAAATCTATATTCATATGTATTTAGTGGTCATGAAATTTAAAAACATATTTAAGAAACAAGGTAAATACAGTTTTGTGAAATAAAATTAAGTAAATTTGTATTTTTTAATAATTGACTAAATTTGAAGAATAAAAATCAACGAAAAAATTTATTTAAATAAAAATAATCACACAATATAATATTTCACCTCTTACAGACAAACTTTGCATTTTGGCTACGAAATGTGTGTCTGAAGTTATTGCAAAAAATTTTGCTTAAAACAACTCAAATTTCAAAGACCCTTGTGTAATTGAAAAACTAAATAAAATCTAACGTTTGGCATTAGATACTAGAGTAAGGTGAATATTTGGAGGAAAAATTAAAATACTACTAGACGACTGGAGTTAGTTCTCCATTCTTGAAAAAAAATTCGATAAAAAATCTTACATTCTTGGAAATCTAGACCATAGAGACATCACAAACATTTGACAGGAAGTTTTGTTTGATTAAAAAGGGCCGAATTACTGTTTTCGAATTCGAATAGTCTATCGTACAAAATTAAATTTCAATACTTATCAAGTTGCTTGATTACCGCATTTGAATACTATCGTATCGAAATTTCATGCTAATTGTGAAAGAATTCATCAAATTTACAAAAAATCACCAAATATATTGAGGTAAATTATGTATAAAACGAAGCAAAGAAAACACTATCAACGTTAGTAGAAGTTTATACTTTTATAACTTAACAAGCTAAAACCCATAGACAAAAATCAAAGAATCACCCATCACTGATTTTATGAAGGCAATAATCCACTGAGTAAATTATTCTCTATATTGTCGCCAGCGCTAAACTCAACTAATTTATAATAAAACATACTTTGTAAAAAATGTATTTTAGATGCTTAAAAAATAGCTGAAAATCCTCTATTTGTTAAAGAAATTTGTAGAAGTTTGGTTTCTTAATATCTTTAGAATATTCTAACAAAATAGAAAAAAATTAAATTTTGTTTATTGTTTTTATTTTGTTTTTTGTCTATTTTGAAAAACGCACTTACTTCAATAAAAAGTTTAAAATTACCAAATTTTGAAGGAGTATTAAAAACATAATGTTACGTTTTAACCTTCTTAAACGTTTGAGTTCAATAAATACCGCTTTATATTGTTGTTTTACAGATTTTATTTGTTCCACTTTTATACTGTTTTAATACAACACTTAATATTCGTTTATACAACACCTTTATTTCCGCTTTTACACAACTCTTGTTATTGACATATAAACGATAACTGAACTGCGTAGGCAAAGCAGTCTCCTTATATGCAGTGGTAGACATTCGTTTGGCCGAATCAATTTTTTTTTACTTTTTTCTATATTTTTTTCATGTGATATATATTAAATAAATATCATTTATTTTGTAGTTTTCTGTAGATTAAAGAATAGGCTAAACAAATCAAAAACAATAACTGACCTAACAGTTCAAAAAAAACAAAGAATGCATGTATTTAAAAATCATATAGTTTTTTGTGAGCCATACGTTTGAACGCAAGCTAAAAGAAACTCATTTATATTGTAAATCTGGTAGCGTGATCACGTTTTTTAGTAAAAAGAAGCAAATTAACATTAAATTAAAAAAAAAATAATTTTGATTAATAATAATAAAAGTGGTCATTAAAGCAAAATGGGTACTGGAAAACAATTAAATGAAACTGAAAAAAAAATTAATTGAAAATTTAAAAAAAGTGCAAAATCAAACAGAGAAATTGCGAGATTGTTGAACCGTTCCGAAAAAGTTGTTAGAAACTTTTTAAAACTTGGCATCAACTATGGTATTAAAGCTCCAACGAGGGGATCTTCCAAATTAAACAGCCGTCAAAAGGGTCTAATTCGATTTGAAGCGTCAAAAAATCGACTAACGTGCCGTGAAATAAAGGAAAAACATAACCTTCCAGTGTCCAGGCGAACTATTGCTCGCGTTTTAAATAAAACTTCATCAATTAGATGGAACAAAATTAAATCTTATCCCCGATTAACAAAGCTTCATAAAGAGAAAAGGCTTATGTTTGCAAAAACACACATGACATGGAAAAATGAGTGGAAAGAAGTGATCTTTTCTGATGAAAAAATAATTAATTTGGATGGACCGGATTGCTATAGGTACTATTGGCATGATTTGAATGAAAAAAATGTTGTCAGGTCTAAAAGAAATTTCGGTCGCGGAAGTGTTAAGGTATGGGGTGCATTTTCCTATGATTTCAAGCTTCCCATATGTTTTCTTACTACAAAAATGAATTCACAACGATATTTAGAAATCCTTGAAGATGTCCTTATAACGAAGTTGGATGAAAACCCCAGGCTATGTAGAGATTGGTTTACGTCTAAAAACATAAATTTATTGCCATGGCCGGCATGCAGTCCGGATTGCAACCCGATAGAGAACTTATGGGGAATTCTGGCGTCAAAGGTTTATGAAAGAGGACAACAATTTTGATTGGTTAATGAACTAAAACAAAAAAATCAAAGAATGCTGGTCGAAAATCGACATAAAAACGATACAAAATCTTGTTGAATCTATGCCAAACAGAGTATTTTCAGTTATCCCCAATCAAGGTAGTCACACTAAATATTAAAACAACAACATTTTTTTAATAATTATTTTTTTACATGGCAGTTACAAATTGCGTCCAAACGAATATCTCGGCATATTTTTCTTTTTTCCCAATGTTTTGTTACTTAATTGAAATATATTTTAAGTTTGTTTTTTATTTTTAAGGAATTGTTAAAATAAATCAATACAGAAAAAGTTTTCCAAAAAAGTTCATTCATTTACATAAAAACGACAAAGGGTATGGTGCGGCCAAACGAATGTCTACCACTGTACCTAATTGCCTACATTTTGGAAAGTTCCGGAAATGTCTCAAATGATCCTTTATCCTCTACACGTTAATTTTAAACATGTAAAATTGTGTTACCCAGAGATGATTTAATTGACAGTGTTGCCAGATGCACAAATAAGAATGGCATTGACAGGGTGACTCAAAATAAACCAAAATCCTACAATTTAGGCGTTTTTATTCTCGTAACACTGCTTCCCACTGAAGCTTGTTCGTCCCGAATATGCTCAATATCTTTCTTCCCATAGCTCGCCAGTCGCTCTAGATGTACCACTTTCATTTTTGATCGCGGGCTATTGTTTTTCTGTATTCTATATACCACATCGTTTAACCTTTTCATTACTTTGTAAGGTCTATCCCAGTTAGTTTGAAGCTTGGAAGATAATCCTTTCTTCTGTTGTGGGTTGTAGAGTAGAACCAGTTGTCCCCCATGGAAGGCCTTTGTTTTTACTGCACGTTCATATCTGGCTGTCATTCTATCGCTGACCATTTTAATTTGTGAGCGCACAAATTCGTGAAGTTCATTGAGGCTTTCTTGTTTTTCAGCGTATGTGGCATTTCTCTCTGTTGTAGGCTTAACACCAAACTCTAAGTCACCAGGTAATTTTAGCTCAGTAGCAAATATAATCTTGGCAGGAGATCTAAATATTGAGTCATGGACAGCTGATCAGTACGCCAGTAGAAACCTCGGTAAGTGTTTGTCCTAATCTTTCTGATAATCGCTAAGTAATTCTCACAAGTACCATAGCGGCATACCCAGTTATTCACAAAAACATTTACAATTGCGTTCGCCTCTTGATTGGGAATGGCATACACTTCTGGCCATTTACTGAAGTAATCCATCACGACGAGAACATATCGATTTCCGGCATTACTGAGAGGAAACGGGCCTGCAACGTCCATCGCTATCCGTTCGAAGGGTGCGCCAGAGTTGTATTGTTGCAACTGACCTCGGCTTCTTTTTACTGGACCCTTAGCTGCAATACACTGGTTACAATTTGCTTTCCAATCCACCACTGCTTGCTGACATCCAACCCAATAAAAACGTTGCTTTGGTTTCTCTAGAGCCTTTTTCACCCTAAGGTGTCCTCTGCTGGCTCCATTATAGAACTCCTTTAAGACTTCTTTCATATTGGAGAAACGCACCATTATTAGCTTGGATGAAGTTTTACCATCTGCACTTTCCCAATGGCGATATAAGCATCCATTAATCAACTTCAAACTGTCCCATTGTGCCCAATACGCTTTTGTAAGAGGACCTTCAGCTGATATTTGGGTGGGCCGTTTATCATCTTCTTTTGCTGCTATAATCTTTGCCAATATTGGGTCAATCCTTTATGCTGCCGACCGGTCTTTGTTTGCATTCCAAATTACAATACCGACATGAGAGAGCGTCAGCATTTCCGTGCTTTATGACCCTTCGGTGTTCAATGCTAAAGTCATAAGCCAACGTATCAGCTGTCCTTCAGAGTTCTTAAATTGCAGCAGCCATCTCAATGCGGACTGTCCAGTCCTTAGCAGAAAATGTTGACCATATAGGTAATTATAGTAATGTTTAATGCATTCTAGCACTTCCAATAACTCACGTCGTGTCACACAATAATTCCGTTCAGGCTTTGACAGCGTGCGGCTATAGTAACCTACGATTTTCTCCGTCCCATTGACCACCTGTGAAAGTACACCACCAATACCATACCTACTGACATCACTGTGAAGGATGAATTTTTCACCTGGAACTGGATACGCCAGAACCGATGCAGCTCACAACAGGTCTTTTAGTGTCTGGAACGCTATTTCTTGTGACTCATCCCAACGATACGCCTTATATTTCTTGGTAAGCTCATGTAAGCTTGCTGTCACCCTCGCAAAATTAGGCACGAAGAGTCTATAATATGTGCAGAGTCCCAAAAAGCTACGTAATTTATGAATATTCTGGGGGCGAGTCCTTTAATACTCGTATTTATCCGTTGAAATACCATCTGCCGTAACTAGATGCCACAAATATTTTACCTGTTTTGGAACAATGCACATTTCTCCAAGCTGAAGTTTAGTCCAGACATTGATATTCGTTGCAGAACTTCTGCCAGGTTTTTGAGGTGATCGTCGAAGGTTCTGCTCATCATTATTATGTCATCGAGGTAAACCAGACAAGTCTTCAATGGAGTCCTTTTAGTATGCGCTCAATAAGCCGCTCGAATGTGGCCGACGCATTGCAGAGCCCAAATAGCCTAACTTTAAACTGCCGCAAACCACCGTTCGCACTGAAAGCAGTTTCCTCATTATCCTTGTCTGCGGTCTCTACCTGCCAATACCCTCTTTGTAGATCTAATGTAGAGAATTTCTTTGTTCCAGCTAGTGTGTCGATCGTATCGTCAATTCTTGGTAGCGGGTAGCTGTTTTTTTTAGTGGCGTCATTCAGCTACCTGTAGTCTACGCAGAATCTTGTACTACCATCTTTCTTTTAACTAAGACTACAGGTGAGCTCCAAGGACTCGATGATGGTTCAATTACACCGTTCTTCTCCATTTCATTGACCAGCTCATTAACCTCATTACTCTTCGCTAGAAGTATACTTCTAGGTGCCTGTTTTATCGGTCTCGCTTCGCCAGTATTTATTTCATGTTTAACTATAACTGTTATACCTAGATTTTTATTTTTCGTGGCGAATACGCAGGCGTACTTCTTTAGCAACTTTTTGACTTTATTTCTTTCTTTCGCTACCTAAAGGGTGCGCCAAATAATTTTTTTTTTTTTTTTTTTTGAAAATGCTATAAAAAAACTACTGAATATTTTCTCAAATTTCTTTTTTTATTTGAAAGTACAATCCTTCCGGTTAATAATGGAAAATAATTTCATTCACGATCAGTCCAATTTTTAAGCACATTATCGATTGTGTGCAGCTGTATTTCACCAATGGCTTCACGAATATGGTCCTTTAAAGCCTCAATTGTCTCTGGCTTGTTGGCGTAAGATTTATCTTTGATGGCACCCCACAAATAATAGTCCAACGGTGTCAAATCGCAGCTCCGAGGTAGCCAAACGACATCAGCTCTGCGGCTGATAATGCGATCTTCAAAAACAGGGCGCAAAACATCGAGCGTAGCTTCGGCTGTGTGGTACGTAGCGCCGTCTTAATGAAACCAAATGTTCCTAATATCCTCCTCTTCAATTTTTGTGAACAAAAATTCGTTCAACATTTCCCGATAACGATTGCCATTGACCTCCTTGCTCATTTTCGAAGAAAATGGCCCAGTTATGCCTCTGGTCTAAAATCCGCACCAAACAGTGACTCGTCTTGGGTGTATCGGCTTTTCAATATATGCGTGCGGGTTTTCTGAGCCCAAATGCGACAATTTTGCTTGTTTAAATACCCGCCAAGATCAAAATGAGCTTCATCTGAAAAGATGATTTTTTTCTTTTTTTCATTCTGCAATTTCAAAATGATTTTCAAAGCGTTGTTCAAGCGTATACAAAACCATATTCGTTCAGCGGAAAGATAAAACTAATTATCTGTCAAATCAGACATGAGCTAAGTGTTACCATTCACGAAATAAGCACTAGTTGAAAAAAGCGTTAGATGGCGGACCCTTTATTTGTCTACATTTTTTGATATCGTGCACGCAGTCTCCTGCGCTTGTGCGATCGCCACAGTATCTGCAAAGGTTTTCTTTTGTGTAGCACATACAGCTAGCTTAACATCGGGGTCTCGTATGCCGTTAACGAAGGCTTCAGTCTTTAGATGGTCTACTAGTGGACGATTTTTTCCTGAATAGGTAAGCTGCACCAATCTCTCGACATCCACTGCAAATGCTTGAAGCGACACATTAGCCTTTTGCGTTCTGCACGTTAACTCCATGCGGTACATATCGCGTTTGAGTTTGTCGTCAAATTTACGCTGTAGCGCCATCATTAAATCGTAAATCTACAACTGGCTGGCATGGTTTCTAAAATTTCTGCTGCAACACCTTTTAACGCCATAATTAGTTCTAGAACCTTCTCTTCATCGTCCCATCCGTTTCTGTTGGCAACGGTCTCGAATTGGAATTTAAATACGGATAGGGGTGAGCAACTATCAAAGCAAGGTTTTTTTATTTTGTTAGAAACTTCTGGTATAATACGCACTTGTTCCGGTCGCTGGCACTATGGACTGTTGATTTTCTATTATATAAAATTTTTCGTCAACAGTCGTTTCTAGATTTGTCACTCTTGCGTCGACGTCATCAACCCTTTTGCTTACCGTCTCATATATTTCTTGTAGCTTCTCTGTTGTTGCACTCGACGCTTCTTTAAATTTCTTTTCAATTCCAGAAAATTCTGGTTTTCGGATCTAGAAGTCTCGCGTACCTCAGCCAAGAGTTTTTGATTATCGGCTCTCGAAGTTCCACGTACCTCGGCTAACAACTTTTTATTGTCAGCTTTAGAAATTTCTTGTACATTTTCCACAGCATTAGTTTTTTCCATAAGCATTTCGTTATCAGCTCTAGATGTTTCTCACACTTCAGCCAAAAGCATTTTACTCTGAACCTGCATTTTTTTCATTATAGCAGCCAGCAACGAATTAACGTCTATACTGTTTTTGTTGTAGGGGCGCTTATCTCAGAATCGTATCGATGAGTATGAGTATCGATGTCTATACCGCATCTCTGAAATTTTTCTAACAGACGTTTTTGTAATTCGGTTTTATTACCGGTTGTTGAAAGCTCTAATTTATTAAATTCCCGTCTGAGCTTGTCCACTTTCAATTATTGGAACTTCATTTTAGTCCATTCTATTTATTTTATTTTTAAATTGAAATTCGAGAAATTTCTAGAGTTGATAACGCAAAGCTTTTGGCTCAGGTAAAAGAATCTTCACAGCTGACAACGAAAAGTTTATGGAAAAAATTAATGCAGTGGCTGAGGCACAATAAACTTCTAGAACTGAAAACCAGTATTTTTTGGCGAAAACTGAAATGAAACTTGAAAAAACTTCTATTGAATCACAAGAGACCTGTAGAGCCGAAATACGAGTAACTTTGGGGGTATTCAAATTTCAGTTCGATAATATAGCCGTTACCAGCAAAAACGGATGGGACGATAAAGAGAAGACACTGGGATTAATTTTTGCCTTAAGAGGTGCTGCAGCAGAAATTCTAGAAACCATGCCAACCAGCTGCAGAAACAGCTACAGCGAATTAATATTGGCGCTACAGCGTAAATTTAGCGATGAGCATAAACGAGAGCTGTATCATATGGAGTTAAAGTGTCGAATACAAAAAGCAATGGAAGTTGAAAGGCTGGTGCAGCGTACATGCAGGATAAAACCACCCACCAGTAGACCATCTCAAGACCCAAGCCTTCGTTAACGGTATACGAGACCCCGATGTTATGCACTACACAAAAGACAACCGTTGTAGATACTGTAGCATTCGCCCTAGCGCAGGAGACCGCTTGCATGATATCAAAGCCACAAATACTCAAGCGGCTTCAGCTGAACAGTCAAAATTAAAATGTTTTAATTGTGGAAAAAGCAGTCACTTCCAGAGGAACTGTAAAGCGCCAGGCAAAAGGTCAAGATCTGTCTCACCACCTAGAAATAATAAACGGGCCAACTACCAATAATCAACAAAAGAATCCCTGTTAAACTAAAACGAGCTAGCACTGAGGGGCAAGAGCTAACTCCCACAAGCAAGGACCCCACAATCTCCATGTCAGTGATGCAGAAAAATAACAGCAACCTTATAGCGTGCGGGTACATTAATGGCAGACAACGTACCTTCACTATAGACACCGGTGCGACGCAGTTTATCATCAGACCAGACGTAGTGAGGGGAAAGTGTAAGGTACTCAATAATATAAGACTACGAACAGCTACTGGAGAGTCTGCCACCGTCTACGGAAAAATAGAGTTGAAGGTGGCCAACATCAGTGTAAGCCATGTTTTTATTGTTGCCGATATTGTAGACGAGGTTATCATTGATGCAGATTTTATAATAGTCCATGGCATCAATTTGAATATAGGACAACAGATAATGAGTTGGCGTAATGTAAATATTCCTCTTGACGTAGGATACGAGAATAAAGCCCACGCCAGAAAATTAGTTGCTGTCAAAAAACAAAAACTACCACCTCAGACTGAGTCATTGATATGGGCGCGTATGGAGGGAGATTGTGAAGACAACCGCTTGTGGGTAGTAGAGTGAACAGAAATTAAAACGAACTTGTTAACAGCAAAGGCTCTTGTTAAATCCAACAAACAAGGAATAGTGCCGGTGAGAGCGCTCAATCTATCAGGCCATGAAAAATTCATTTGTGAAGACTTCGAGGTAGGCCAATGTGCTCCAGTAGAGGCAGTAATAAACAGCGAACAATTTCCGGAACCTGCTAATATGTCCGCCAAAAACCACAGCTGTTTGACGAAAATGTATAGAAATGGGTAGCAGGTCTAGCAGCTACAGAAAGAAATAAAGCCAAAAAGATACTAAAGAGGTACGCCTGCGTTTTCTCCACGAAAAATAAAAGTCCAGGTAGAACAGCTATAGTCAAACATGAATAAATAAATACTGGCGAAGCGAGGCCGATAAAACAGGCACCCAGAAGTATACCTCTAGCGAAGCGTAATGAATTTAAGGAGTTGGTCAATGATATGGAGAAGAACGGTGTAATTGAACCATCATCGAGTCGTTGGAGCTCACCTGTAGTCTTAGTTAAAAAGAAAGATGATAGTATAAGATTCTGCGTAGACTACAGGAAGCTAAATGATGTCTTTAAAAGAACAGCTACCCGCTACCAAGAGTTGACGATACGATCGACACGTTAGCTGGAACAAAGTGGTTCTCTACATTGGATCTACAAAGCGGCTATTGGCAAGTAGAGATCGCAGAAAAGGATAAAGAGAAAACTGCTTTCAGTGCGAACGGTGGTTTGTGGCAGTTTAAAGTTCGGCTATTTGGGCTCTGCAATGCGCCGGCCACATTCGAGCGGCTTATGGAGCGCGTAATAAAAGGACTTCATTGGAAGACTCGTCTGGTTTACCTCTATGACATAATAGTGATGGGCAGAACTTTCAACGAACACCTCAGAAACCTAGCAGAAGTTCTGCAACGAATATCAATGTCTGGACTAAACTTCATCGTGAAGAAATATGCATTGTTCCAAAAACAGGTAAAATATTTGGGACATCTAGTTACAGCAGATGGCATTTCAACGGATGAAGATAAAATAAAAAAGGACTGGTCTCGCCCCCAAAACTCTCATGAATTGCGCAGCTTTTTGGAACTCGGCACATACTACTGACGCTTCGTGGCTAATTTTGCTAATGGATATGGTATTGGTGGTGTATTTTTACAGGTGGTCAATGGGACGGAGAAAGTCGTGAGCTACTATAGCCGCACGCTGTCAAAGCCTGAACGGAGTTATTGTGCGACTCGACGTGAGCTACTGGCAGTGCTGGAATGCATAAAACATTACCATAAGTACCTCTATGGCCAACAATTTCTACTAAGGACTGATCATTCCGCAATGAGATGGCTGCTGCAATTTAAGAACCCTGAAGGACAACTGGCACGTTGGATTGAGCGCCTCCAGGCTTATGATTTTAGCATTGAACACCGACGTGGCATAAAGCACAGAAATGCTGATGCTCTCTCACGTCGGCCTTGTAATTTGGAATGTAAACATTGTGTAAAAGCCGAGCGGAAGAAATCCATCATTAATATATCTGGCTAACGCAAATAGACGCAGGCGAAGGCTGGTCAGGAGCGCAAAGGAGTGACCCAATATTGGCAAAGACTATATCAGCTAGAGAAGAGGACAGACGACCCACTCGCAATGAAATATCAGCAGAAGGTCCTCTTACAAAAGCGTACTGGGCACAATGGGACAGTTTGAAATTGATTAATGGGTGCTTATATCAAAATTAGGAAAGTACAGATGGCAAAACTTCATCCAACCTAATAGTGGTGCCTTCCTCCAAAATGAAAGAAGTCTTAAATGAGTTCCATAATGGAGCCAGCGGAGGACACCTTGGGGTGACAAAGACTCTGGAAAAACTAAAACTTCGTGTTTATTGGGTTGAATGTGAGCAAGCAGTGGCGGATTGGATAGCAAACTGTAGCCAGTGTATTGCAGCTAAGAAGAAGCCGAGATCAGCTGAAATAATATAACTCAAGCGCACCCTTCGAGCGGATAGCGATGGACGTAGCAGACTTTTTCCCTGTCAGTAATGCCGGAAATCGTTATGTTCTCGCCGTGATGGATTATTTCAGCAAATGGCTGGAAGTATATGGCATACCCAATCAAGAGGCGAACACAATTGTAAATGTTTTTGTGAACAACTGGGTGTGCCGATACGGGGTTCCAAAAGAACTATATTCCGATCAAGGTAGAAATTTCGAGTATGCTATATTCAAAGGAATGTGTGAGATATACGGTATAAAGAAGACTCGAACAACGCCGCTTCTCCCACAGTCTGATGGAGTGGTAGAACTATTTAATCGAACCATGGAGTAATACTTACGAAAAGTAGTAAGCGAGTTTCAAAAAGATTGGGACAAACACCTACCGAGGTTTCTACTGGCCTATCGATCAGCTGTCCATGACTCAACATCTAGGTCACCTGCCAAGATTATTCTTGTGACTGATAATAACAATAACAGAAGTAACTTAAATTGTATATAAAGGTGGCGGCTTATACATTAGTAATGCTGCACTTTGCTGTCATAAAATGAAGTCGTATTTAGGCGTAAGCAAAAGTGTTGTATAAATGAATATTATTAAGTGGTGTTTATTTTATTTTGACGCAATTTAAAAGAATTCAAACGTTTTCAAAAGGTTAAAACGTAACAATATATTAATCCAGAACTAATTGAATTTATTATTCTAATTCAAAAAATGCGACACAATATCGAAATTTCGCAAGATTGCAACACATCAAAAATTTTTTTAAATCCACAAAATTGCATGCGATAAAAACTTGTTATTATTTGGAATTTATATCAGTAATTGACAAAACTCTGTGCTACAGAAAATCTTTTTTTATTAAAAAATTAAAATTAAAAAAATACCTTAAGATAGGTTTATTCTGAGTGTCTGTTGTCCTATTTTCTCAAAATTTCGCTTACATCTATGTATATTTAGCCCCAATAAATATCTGCACGAAAGTTCATTTATCTACGACGGTCTCCTATTTTTTGACCATTCGCTCTCCATTTTAATTATCTTAAATGTTATCTTAGTTAAATTTATTACATTTTTTCCTCATTGTGTCCCTTGCCGGTCCAAAAACAAATATTTAAGATAACCTATAGTTCCTTCCGGAGAGACACTGTAGTTCCTGGTTTTTAGCTGTATATAAACACATTTATTTTTATATAGCATTGACTATTTGGGCCAACTTTAGAGAATCCATCTATTACAATTTTGAAAATATATGTAAATAAATATACACTTTGTATGGGCGTGGCACCGCCCAGTTGGAATTTTTGAAATTTATATAGCTACAGTTCCTTCCAGACATACAGAGAGATACTGTAAAAATTTCAAGAAAATCCGTTTAGTTGGCTATAAGGCACAAACATACATACAAACACATATTAATTTTTATATATAAAATCAGATAAAACGTTGTATTGTGTAGAATATGAATTAAAAATTATGCATTCTAATTTATTTGTATTCATCGGAATAAGAAGACATTTAAGGCTTTTTTTGGGGTAAGCTTATACTTATCCTAAAAATTTAATATTTATTAATTGTATTTTAAATTAAAAATAAATAAAACATAAAGTTTCCACAACTTTTTGTTGAATTTGCTGTTAATGAAACATATTTTGTTGGTTTACGGTAGCTGTTTTACTATCGAACAACGTTTAAAAAGATATCAAATGCCGTATTCCCAAAATAAATGTATTCGGTCAAAATGACTTGATTCGAAAGCGGTAGATCTCATGTGCCAACTAAATAGGTGGCGTTGTTGCTGCAAATTTATATGAATGTATGTAAAACTGTCTTTGAATATGTTTGTAGGTCCTGAAAAGGACCGATTATAAGCTTTTTTAGTTTTATTGTTTGTCTCTCTTTGAAAATATTCGGTGGTCCTTAAAAGGACCGATTGTTTAATTCATGTTTGGGTCCGGTTCTGGGAGAAAATATAAAAAAGGATTAGATAATACAAGATATTTCTTATGTTATACTACCATTTATTTATTGGGAATGCTTATAGATTTGTTTTAAGCATTTTTTTGCAGCCCATTTCTTCTGTTTTGCTTTTTGCATTCGCAGCCTTTTGTTTAAATTTCGTAACCTAAAATGAATACGACACAGTTTTTTCACTTCTTCCGGCAGGCTTACTGATAAACTTTCTTGGATCAGGTGGTGATGAAGGTTTGGTCTATGGGATATTACCATATCATTTATTTTATTAAATATTGACTCTAACGATTTTATAGTTTCAAGAAAACTACTTGACGGTTTTTTAAGTGAACCCTTCGACACCTGATCAACCCATGTAAACGAATTTTATGAGATTCATATTCTTCAAGATTTAGCTTTCGTATAATGTATCCCGATGTACACACCAAAGCATATTCTTGAAGAATGCCAATATCATCAAAATTCATTTCATCAAGTTCAGTTAGTTCATCGTTTGATTCAGGTTCTTGAAGTAAAGCTGGGATGTCGGTTGAAGTGGACGAAAGCCAATCAGTGTCGTCACTGTCCACATTTCCTCTGCCACGTAGATATTCAGTGTTTCTTGCTATTTGAAAATGAAATAAATAGGAATTAATATATAAATTAATAATTTATTGTATAAAGTTTACCTACTCAAAATTTACTTTCTTAATCTGTATTTGAACTACTTCGGTGATGGGTGATCATTTAGACCACCCTTGCTACGTATAGCACCGAAGGAGTGTTCAAGCACATCTTGGTTGAGCCTACTGGTCACCATGTATGTAAGTCATATTAAATTTTTTAATGTATTCATTGAGCATAATCAAGGCATTATTAGTCATTACAATGTCCTTTTGAAAATGCTCAAATGAGTTCCTTCCTGACAAGATAGGTGTCGACATAAGGTTTGTCATTCGAATCAACATGTCTCGTTGGTTTTCGAATGCAATTCCGAATGGTTCCTTAGGATAAAATTTTATTAGAAAATAAAAAAAAATCATAAAGTACAACACTAAAAAATGTTAAATGTTACTCTACATAAATTATATAAATATAAGCTTCCGAATATATAACTAAAAGTTTAAGTTTACAATAAATAAAAACAAACTATTATTAATTTAAAGGTTAAAAGATTTTTTGGAAATATAATTTTAAGTCGTAAATAATAAGTGAGCACTCACTTTATGAGACAACTGTAATATGGTTTCATAAAAAGGAGGAATGATTGGCTGGGTTGTCTGCATTGAAGATGTTAGGGTCAGAAAGTGTTTTAGGAACCTGGAAATATGTAGCGGAACATATTGCTTATATTTTTGCTAGAAATCTAAGCTAAGTATGCTCTTTGGGCAGATAAAACTTTAGTAGTATGCAGAATTCTCATTCAAAAAACTAGAGACAAGCGGCCATGGGGCTATGGCTTTTTTCCTTACTGAGATAAGGCACTTAAAAAATTTTTCAATCCAATTTAGGTTGTCACCAAAACATTTAGAATTACAAGATTTTAATACAAAAGTTTTTTATTTAATTCAGAGACCGAAACAATTGTTATTTTTTTCTTTCGAAAGAAAAGGTTAGGTGAAAATTCCCTTTATCTGTTTTAGGGAATTTTTAACCTTTGTTGTTAGATACATTTATATTATTTTGGTTACCGTAACCAATATAAATGAAACATTTTTTTTTTTTGGTAATGGATAACTGTTATAGTAACCAAAAAATTCGTTTGTTAAAGATAATCATTATCCGAAGTAATTTTACTTTTTTGATTATTGGGAGGGAAGAGTTAATATCGATTCCAACTTGCAGATATTGTACATGACGGTCCAGAAAATCAAGTTGCCATCGATCATATGTTCTCTACATTGAAACTGGTATTAAGTGATACCAGATGTAACCTCTAAGAGGATTCACTGCGAACGCTTATATTCGTAAACCACACCAATAAATCTTTGTACCATACAGATAACAAAAAAAAAGCAAATATTGATGTTGTATTAGTTATTCATAACCAAAAAAATTTTTTTACTTATGTATATGGGTCACGATGACCAAAAATATTTCACGATAATATATATGTATATATTTCCCGATAATTGAATTGAATTCATCAATGTTAATGGTTAAAAAAGACCTTTTTGTAATTTTTCTTAAAACTCTTACATCTCGGATTTTATTGCATGCTGTAAATATCCTCATTTTATATAAAAAGATGCTATACCATTAATTGTTTTTAGCCATTTAATTCCCTTGAACTGTTGGCAGCACTTGTGTCCTTGCTTATGTAAACTAAACAAAGCTTTTCAAAACTGACATATTTACCTTTTCTGATTGGCAAGTGAAATCACTTTTAAAACAGTTGTTTCTACCAACAACTAATTCGTTTTATTTTTATGAAATTTTGGAAAAAATCGAGAAATATTCTACAAAAATTATTTTCTAAAATGGATACCGATGAATTAGCGCCAATAGATATGCTAGCTTATATAACCGAAGAGCTGCAAGTGCGCTATAGAGCAGCAAAAGATGTTACGGCCCAAGCTCAAGTATTTCTAGACTTCCTGAGACGTTGGGAAGCCGATAGTGCCTTAGATGTGTTAAGAAGTCAAAATTATGAATTTCAAAAAGGTAAATATTGAAAATATGTGTTTTAACGATAATGTCGTATCGTTCTACTCATTTTAAGTACCAAGTGGTGACACTTCAATGTCGACTCAAGCATTTAGTAGCCAGATTTTAAATGTTGTTTAGTTTAAAAAAGGCTGTAAGTCAAAGGAAAGTTAAATCGTCGAAGAATATGCTAGGAAAAAATATATTCTTGTAGCTTTACAGGACTTAACTAAACAATCTAGCTATCACTGTTAATGGAAAATCAAAATAATGACGAACAATTTTTCTACTTTCATCTTACTAGACTTTCGTTTTTATGAGCTCTAATCAAAGCACGGTCTTTAATTCATCATTACTCATTTTATAACTTTTTTTACTTTTATTTTCATTTACAGATCTTGATTGGTTTAATGTGAGCCAACCTCTAACATTGGCTGGTCTTCGTGGCAAAATAGTTGTTTTAGATTTTTTTACCTACTGCTGTATCAACTGCATGCATATATTACCCGAGTTAAATGCTTTAGAGAAATTATATCCCATCGAAAGGGGTCTAGTCGTGGTGGGAGTACACAGTCCCAAATTTGAAAATGAAAAAGACGCTGCCAATATTTTAGCAGCTGCACAACGCTATGGTATAGAACATCCTATAGTCAATGATCCGCATATGTCATTATGGCGAGCAATAGGTGTACGATGTTGGCCCACCCTAATGGTTTTAGCTCCTAATGGAGCTCCACTATTATTGCTTATGGGTGAAGGACATAACATCTTTTTGGAACGTTTCATCGAACAAGCTTTGCTGTTTTTCAACCAAAACGAAGAGCTAAAAAGTTTTATATTACCTTTAAAACCATCCACAGATCTATTGCCCGCTTCAAAATTACGTTTTCCTTCCAAAATTGCTTTAAGCGAAGAAGGCAATTTCGCTGTAGCCGATTCTGGTAATCATCGTATTTTAATTTTTGATCAAAACGGTGTAGTATTACATAAAATTGGAAGCGGTGTAGCAGGCCTAGTGGATGGTAATTTAGAAGCTGCACGTTTTAATTGCCCTCAGGGTGTAGCTTTTCTCAATAAAGATACTCTTATAGTAGCTGATACCGAAAATCATGCCATACGTCAGATAAATTTAACCACACAACTAGTAGAAACTTTGGCCGGTACTGGGCAACAAGGACATGATCGTATAGGTGGCAAAACAGGTCCTCTACAGCAAATATCATCGCCTTGGGATGTGGCAGTATTTAGAACACGAGACATGGATATGTCATTTCATTTGGACGAACAAAATGTACCTGAAAAAACCATCATACTTATATCAATGGCTGGTACCCATCAAATATGGGGCTATTTTCCGGAAGGTATGATTTGGTGGAAATTTAGAAAATATGAACCACGCACTTGTGTTTCACTTATTGGCAATGGCATGGAAGAGAACCGTAACAATTCATATCCGCAAAATGCGGCCTTTGCTCAACCGTCTGGCTTGGCTATGGCAAAAGATTTTTTGTTTATTGCGGATAGTGAGAGCTCCAGTATACGTAAAGCATCAATGGTGGATGGCAAAGTTTTAGCAGTAGTTGGTGGAGACAGAAATCCGCAGGTAAATATAAAATAAAAGTATTTTTTATTAGTTTAAAATATTTTCTTTACTATTTATATTATTTTTAGAATCTATTCGCATTTGGAGATGTCGATGGCAAACAATTCGCAGCTAAATTACAACATCCATTAGGAGTTACTTATAATCCTATCGATAATAAAGTTTATGTTGCTGATACTTATAATCATAAACTGAAAGTTATCGATGTCGACTCAAGCTCGATTGAAACTCTGCGCATTAAGCAATATAGAGATCAAACAAAACTACAGCAATTTAATGAACCAGCTGCCTTATGCTTCGATAAAATTGGCGAATATATGATAGTCTCTGACACTAATAATCATCAATTGGTACGTGTTGATATAAAATCTCTTATTGCTGAACCTTTTCAATTAAAATTTGTAACTTTGAATAATGCTGATGAAACTGTTACCGATGGCCCATTGCGATCTAGTTTGGAATTATTTCAATATGTTCCTTTAAAACGTTGCAAACAATTAACTTTAGTGGTTTCGATTACACTAGATGATGAGCTGAAATTTACATTAGATGCTCCCCAAAAATGGTCTATTAATACTGCAAATAGCTCATTAAAATCTCTTAACACCAAAGGTTCTTTAGTGGATGGTAAATTTATGCTGCAATTGCAACGAGTCGATGCGATTAAAGTAAATGTGCCAAAAGAGGACATTAAATTGCATTTATCCTTAAGTCTATGCGATGCAAAAAGTTGTCTTATGAAACGATTTTCACTTGTCCTTATCGATGATGATAGTAGTTCATCGGAAAATATTTTGACTACAGAGGAGTGTAACGTAAAAGTTCTCATAACACCAATTGATATACGAGTTTGTTAAGATTGTTTTTTATTCTTAAATTCAAAATGTTTAACCATTATTTTATTTTTATATTATTATTATGTTTTGTTTTATTTATACGAACTAACATTTTATTAACTAAAGTGAAATTATTAAATGTAGGATTTTAACAAATGCAATATAAAATTAGTTTCATTATTCTGGGTAGAAAACTGGCCTAGATTTGCCAACCTTAGTGATGAAGATGCCGTCGCATTTAATCGGAATATGTGATTAGGATGCACCCAGACTAAGCGATATTTTGAAAAGGATTTGTTTCATTTGGCACCTGTCCGCGGTCTAATGAGTAGATCCTCTTGTGATAAAATTTGTCCACTATTGTCCTACTCTCGTAGTTACTTATCGTCAGAGACGCAAAAAGTATTTTCTAAATGACACAAATTTTAATATTTTGCTGAACCAGCAAGGGTTTTTAGGAGGGTCAACAGCAATTCATGATCTTTATGTAAATGGTGAGGTTTTGAAAACAGGTAAAAAGGCAGAAGGCAGTGAGGGACGTATTCGCTAATTCTCACACGAATACTTTGAATGGTTCTTACCTATGGACACAGCTGTCTCAGAATAGTTTCGTGATCTAAATGGCAGGACTCTCGACAGATGAATGACAGAATTCTTGATATCATCAGCACTGTAACTGTTATGGACAAGGTATTTGAAGAGTCTTATGAGTGTCGTTGTCGATAGTGTTAGCATCTCCTCTTTGCCCAATTTACATATCGTTAATCCCAGGAATAACGAAGCGACTTTTCAAGCGGAGGCTTAAGTGAAATTTTTTACTTCAGGTTCGCATTGTTTTCAAGCTTTAATTCACAATTTTCTTTAAAAATATCTAAAAGCTTTATCTTCTTATGAATACATGGTTTTACTCACTTCGATGTAATTTGGGGTCCGATTAAGTCGTTTTATTTCTTAGAAATAGTGATTTTGCAAAGGTCGGCATATATACTACGGTTCCCAGAAATCGCGAAGTGACTTTTAATCGGTTTTATTGTGCTTTAATTTACTGCAATAAGGTGTCGAATACAATTAAACAAAAAATTGAGGATAGTTTAAAGCAAACCCACAAAAACTTTATAGGTGACAAGTGGAAAATAAAATGTAATGATAGTAAAACATAAGTAATTATATTTTATATCTAGAAACAGTAGTTAAGCAGCAGTTAGAAAAATACATAGAAGAGAACAAGTTGCTGTCAAAATTTCAATCTGGTTTCAGAAGAAAGTTCTCATGTGAAACTGCTGTCAATTATGTAGTAAGCCGATGGAAGAATATGAAAAATAATAATAAGATTCTGGTGATTTTCCTTGATTTTAAGCGAGCCTTTGAAACGATCGATAGAGACATCTTACTACAAAAACTGATAAAATACGGTATGAAGAATGAGGAGCTGATGTGGCTTAAATCATATTTAACAGACCGTAGACAAACTACAAGAATAAACAACTCCGAATCTAGGTCAATTGAAAATAATTATGGAGTACCTCAAGGATCAATTTTAGGAGCGCTATTATTTATTATTTACATTAATGAAATGGAGAAAGCTTTGGAAAATTGTGAAATAGTATTATATGCGGACGACACTTTAATTTTTACAGAGGATAAAACGGATAAGTTTTGTTACGAGAAGTTATCAAAGGATATGGAAAATATAGATAAGTGGTTAAAGATGAACAAGTTCAAGTTAAATGAAAATAAAACCAAATTGCTCGAGATTAATATGAACAATAATATAACATTTGAAGTAAACAACGTGTTAATAGAGAAGGTTAATTCAATAAAGTACTTGAGTTTCATAATAGATAAAGACTTAAAATTTAAGCAGCATTTAGAGAACATTTGTAAAAAATAGGATTTTTCAGACGCATACGAAATAAAATATCAATCGGTACATCAATAAATATTTACAACACAATAATCAAGCCTCATTTTGAATATGGGTCAACATATTATATTTATGCTATTCTGATCAACAAGTAATAAGACTACAGAAATTACAGAATAAGGCGATGCGTGCAATGCTGAAAGTAAATAGATTAACATCAACAAGATGGATGTTAGTGTTTGAAATTTTTAAATGTGAAAGAAAGATTACAGGTAAACACCACAAATTTTTACAGAAAATGAAAATAGGAAATGCACCAGACTATCTAGTAGAGATTCTTGGAGAGATTATTGGGGAGATTCAACCAAACAGATTAAGAAACGCCATGGATTTCAGCATTCCACAGACAAACATAAGTGCTAAACAGAGAACTTTATTTTTTAAAGGGCTGAATCTGTATAATATATTGCCA
This sequence comes from Wohlfahrtia magnifica, assembly GCA_023159175.1. Classification (NCBI taxonomy): domain Eukaryota; kingdom Metazoa; phylum Arthropoda; class Insecta; order Diptera; family Sarcophagidae; genus Wohlfahrtia; species Wohlfahrtia magnifica. Next base: position 4,873,219 of record JAKWBJ010000061.1, read on the forward strand.
TTTGATATTAAAAATGAAGCAAATTAGAATGTATTTAAAAGGAAAATTGTAAATTTTATAAAGGACATTAACTAGAGCTCATATACAATTTGTATTATATTCATTAATTAAATTGTAATTTAAAAAGTATTAATAATACTACTTACAATTACAATAATTATATTTCCATATAATAGGTCGCTAAACCGTTTTCCTACAATACATGTTTACTCTAGGGGATGGCATAATATAAAATATCGAGGATTTATCTTAGATAAAAAAAAAATTATTTAAACAATACTTTGATGGAACAGTTTGGTGCGGTCAAGCCTTTTATCCTTTACTAAACAGAAGATATATACTTATGGGACGATTATGGAAGGCAACTGAACATCAGTTGCGTTACCAAACGGCAACTATATGTCAATTGAAATTAATAAATTTTTAGTTGCTAATTTCCATACTTAATACAACTTTTGGTAACTGACAACGCAACTAAATTTCGGTTGTCATCCATATTCAACCCAATTATTGTAAAAACAAAAATCTATTATGACTTATGCGTGCTCAGTATGGTTCTTTAAAGTTACTAGAACTTAAAGGAAGAAACTACAGATAATACAGAATAAAAATCTGAATATAATACATGGCCTCAACACCAGTTATTCTACTAATTGGGTGTACAGTAACTCCAACCACGTAAGGCAGCGGACTCTGACATGTAATGAAAAGTATAGAAGGTCTACTAATTAAATAAAGAATTTGCAAAATTATTACTAAATCTCTTTTTTTTACTAAAAGAGTTAATTGAGTGATTATTTTCAATATTTCTTATAACATTTGAAGCATGTACAAGGGTTTTTGTATACAACCTTTGCTTAATTTATACATTTATAAAGATTGGTTGTTGTAATACAATAAATAAAATCTCATAACAATATAATAAACTAATACATTAGAAATATTTCAATAAAAGTATTATAATAATAATAATTTGCTGAAGATGCTACCCAAAGGCAAATTAATTTAAAGTTAAATAATTTTTAAATACAATTTATATATAAATACTATATATATTTTAATATTATTAATACGACCGCATGTGGCTAGGTCGTATTATATGTATACATGGATGTCATGCTGGTCGGAATTAATTCTTGTTTAACGAACTGTAAAAAATAATACGTAAAATTATGCAATGAAGAGATACACTAAGCTCATCAATCTTAGATGCTGTCGAAAAATTAGCTCTTGGTTTTCTGCTGATAGCAGATATACGATTGAACGCTAAAAAAAAGCTTTGTTGGCTGAGAGTAGACCGCGAAGGGTTAAGTTAATACATACAGTTTTCCGTTCTGTCTGTTCTTTAAATTAATACTCTTTTGAGCAACTACGCTGTGTAGTATAAAAAATTCTTGGCAACCTTCTTGGTTGTTGAAAAAGGAATAAGAAGAAAAATAATAATAAATAACAAATAGTCAAATAGAAGTCAGCGAAGAGAGCAGTTGCGCTAGTTGGGGACAGAGAAAAAGAGCACATTTTTTGTTTTGTGGTTAGAAAAGTAAAATCTTTTTTTACTCGCGAGTGAATTTTGATAAATCAAAGGAAGGAAAAAAGTGTTAATATAATTGTTTTATTTTCCATACAAAGCAAAGTGAACATTTGAAAAAATATTACAAATACAATATTTTTTAAGCATAGAAATACATAAAGTAATGGAAGTTGTACCCTTCGCACGTTCTGAAAATTTGCAAAGACGGACTAGAAATTCCAATAGTGAAAATGAAAATATTGATGAAATGACCCCGAGCAAAAAAAACCGTCCGTCTCCAGTAATACTAACGGCAAATAGTTGTAGTGGTGTTAGTGGCAAATGTTGTAAACAGAAACATAAAGTGAAAAGCGGAAAATCAATGGCGCGTCCTCGTTTAGGGTTAAAGCAGAAAGCCGTATTACACGCGTCACGTTCGATTATTGGTCGTAAATTGTTTTGCTGTTGTTCCCCCTCTGTTGCGAACGCATTGATTTTCATATTATTTACAACAAATGCAATTAATTTTGTTAATTGTGCCGTTAGTAGTGCCGCGAATAGTGATTCACAAATAAATCAACCACAACATACAATGTTTGATGATACAACAACAACAACATCATCAACAAAATATAATGGCAACCATAATAATAGAAACTCTAACAAGTTAAATGATACTCAATATTTATTGTCGCCACAATTGGCTAATGCCCAGACAAAAAGGTATGAAAAAAAAAAAAAATAAAAATGAAAAAAATAAAAATTTATGTTGAAAAAATGTATGTATTTACATTCTCATTTCTATGTTTAAAACCTATTTGGATGCAAAACAAAATACAACACACACAAAACTCTAATAGGATTTGTGGAATAATTACGTATATTTTCAAAAAAAAAAATCAAGAACAATTAAAAGCAAAACCCAAACAAACACTCAATTGCTAATCAAAATAACATTATATGTTGAGAATTTGTTGTTTGCAGTGTTGCCACTAATGGTAAAATCTACCAAAATTGGTAGAATATTTTTCGTTTGGTAGGATCGCAGCAAAATTTTTACCACATACATCTTTGATCCGAGTCCACTGACAATGTAAGTGGGACCCATCCAATGCCTGCATACAATTCCTATTTACATTTTGAGGACCTATAATATGGGTCCGATAGAACACTGTAAGCGAAGATTTGATGGGTCCGATAAAACAGACATTGTAAGAGAAGGTTGGATGGGTCCGACAGTACAGACATTGTAAGTGAAGGTTTGATGGGTCCAATGCTACAAACATTGTAAGTGAGGGTTGGATGCGTTTTAACTGTAAAATATTTATTTTTCATTTTATTTATTTACAAAAAATTTAATAATGTAAATCTTGCTTATAGGATGTAATCGATTCCATATAGGCTGCTTCACATATTACACCACGCACATGGTTAGTCCACTTGCACTTTCAAAAACACTTTTTATAATATTTTAATTTGGAATTAAAAAGATCAATTGGCGAAATAGCAGCAAAAAACAACCAAATTATTATTATTTTATCTTTCTTTATTAGTATCAATAGTATTTTGAATTTACATTTACAAATAGTTTAAATAAAAAATTTTAGCTTTAAAATACATTGATTTAACGAAAAATATAACATTTTTTCGAAATATTTTCGGATTTTATTTATTTACAAAAAATTTAATAATGTAAATCTTGCTTATAGGATGTAATCGATTCCATATAGTCTGCTTCACATATTACACCACGCACATGGTTAGTCCACTTGCACTTTCAAAAACACTTTTTATAATATTTTAATTTGGAATTAAAAAGATCAATTGGCGAAATAGCAGCATAAAACAAACAAAATTATTATTATTTTATCTTTCTTTATTAGTATCAATAATACTTTGAATTTACATTACATTTACAATTCCATATAGTCTGCTTCACATATTACACCACGCACATGGTTAGTCCACTTGCACTTTCAAAAACACTTTTCTTTATAATATTTTAATTTGGAATTAAAAAGATCAATTGGCGAAATAGCAGCAAAAAACAAACAAAATTATTATTATTTTATCTTTCTTTATTAGTATCAATAATACTTTGAATTTGCATTTACAAATAAGTTAAATAAAAAATTTTAGCTTTAAAATACATTGTTTTAACAAAAAATATAACATTTTTTCGAAATATGTTCGGATTGCCATCATTCTTAACGTGACTGGGTAATCTGTTGAAGAGCTGTAGTCCTTTGTAAAACAATGAGCGTTGCATTGCGGTTGTTGTAGTTCTTTGAATTCTAAAGTCATCATTATTCCTCAATTGGTATGGTTGTGTTTCCCCGACATACATTATTTGCTCTATTATATATTGTGCTGCCATTCCAATTTTAATTTATTGAATAAAGTTTATGGTATTTAATTTCAGTCTTTGTTTTATATCTAGCCATTTTAGTGAGTCAAGCATAAAGTTTATCGGTGTATTCCTGTTATATTTCAATATTATGCACATTGATTTATTTTGTAATTTTTGCAATCTATCAATTTGTTGTCTCGTGCAGCATGAAAAAAGAATTGTTGAACCGAACTCAAAATGAGGTTTAATCATTGTGTTGCAGATTGTGATTGCTGTTAATGAATTTATTTGTTTCCTTAATCTTCTGAAGAAATTAAATTTTTTTTTCCAATTTTCTTGCAAATATAGTCAATATGAGCTTTTAAATTTAAAGTATTGTCTATTACAAATCCCATGTATTTCATTTGATTTACTCTTTCTATTTCTTCATTATTGATTTTGAAGGCAATGTTGGTCTTAGTTTTAATTTCCATTATTTTAGTTTTATTCTCGTTTAGTTTAAGTATATTCATCCGCAGCCATTTGTTTAAGTTTTCAATATCTTTATCGAGTCCTTCACAACATTGTTCATCTGTATATGTGTGTTAAGATAAATTTAGAATTTTTAGCCGATGCACTTCTGTTAAATTGTGTCTTGGCTATAACAGAGCACTGTTATGTTATTAAAAGAGTAATGTAAAAGATAAAACTGCAAAAATGTTAGAAAACATTTAAAAATATAAAATGTATTGCACAAACAAATTTATTTATTTTAATTAAATTATAAGAACTTATAGAATAAGACTGGTTTTTCTCTTAGAGATATTCTAATTTGATAAAATTATCATTTTGTAAAGCATAACAAAACATGTGTGTGAAGATAAATTTAGAATTTTTAGCCGATACACTTCTGTTAAATTGTGTCTTGGCTATAACATAGCACTGTTATGTTATTAAAAAAGTAATGTAAAAGATAAAACTGCAAAAATGTTAGAAGACATTTAAAAATATAAAATGTATTGCACAAACAAATTTATTTATTTTAATTAAATTATAAGAACTTATAGAATAAGACTGATTTTTCTCTTAGAGATATTCTAATTTGATAAAATTGTCATTTTGTAAAGCATAACAAAACTAAATTTTTTAAGCAGGCTGATGGGGATGGAGGGGAAAAAACAAACTGTTAGACATAGTGAAGGACGTTTATTGATCGGAAGGAGTCTCTAAACAACATCCGTAAAATTTCATCTGCCCACATATCACCATTTTTGAGAAAAAGGATCCTTATCCTGGAAAGGCCCAAGAGGGACTTTTTTTGAAAAAACGCTATAACTTTTGAAAAAACAAACTGTTGGACATAATGGAGGACGTTTATTTATCGGGAGGACTTTCTGAATAACGTCCGAAAAATTTCATCTGCCCACATCACAATTTTTGAGAAAAAGAATCCTTATCCTGGAAAGGATAAGGAGGGATTTTTTTGGAAAAATTCTATAACCTTTGAAAAAACAGACTGTTAGACATAGTGAAGGACGTTTATTGATCGGAAGGAGTCCCTTAACAACGTCCGAAAAATTTCATCTGCCCACATATCACCATTTTTGAGAAAAAAAATCAATATCCTGGAAAGGCCCAAAATGGACTTTTTTGGAAAAAACACTACAACTTTTGAAAAAACAAACTGTTAGACATAGTAAAGGACGTTTGTTGATCGGAAGGAGTCCCTCAACAACGTCCGAAAAATTTCATCTGCCCACATATCACAATTTTTAAGAAAAAGGATCCTTATCCTGGAAAGGCCCAAGAGGGATTTTTTGGAAAAAACGCTATAACTTTTGAAAAAACAAACTGTTGGACATAATGAAGGGCGTTTATTTATCGGGAGGACTTTCTGAACAACGTCCGAAAAATTTCATCCGCCCACATATCACAATTTTTGAGATAAAGAATCCTTATCCTGGAAAGGCCCAAGAGGGACTTTTTTGGAAAAAACGCTATAACTTTTGAAAAAACAAACTGTTAGACATAGTGGAGGACGTTTATTGATCGGGAGGACTTCCTGAACAACGTCCGAAAAATTTCATCCGCCCACATATCACCATTTTTGAGAAGAAGGATCCTTATCCTGGCAAGGCATAAAATGAAATTTTACGAAAAAATACCATAACTTTTGAAAAAACAAACTGTTAGACATAGTGGAGGGCGTTTATTTATGGGGAGGACTTCCTGAACAACGTCCGAAAAATTTCATCCGCCCACATACCACCATTTTTGAGAAAAAGGATCCTTATCCTGGAAAGGCCCAAAATGGACTTTTTTGGAAAAAGCGCTATATTTTTGGAAAAAACAAACTGTTAGACATAGTGGAGGGCGTTTATTTATCGGGAGGACTTCCTAAACAACGTCCTAAAAATTTCATCCGCTGACATGTCACCATTTTTGAGAAAAAGGATCTTTATCCTGGTAAGGCATAAAATGACATTTTTACGAAAAAATACCATAACTTTTGAAAAAACAAACTGTTAGACATAGTGGAGGGCGTTTATTTATCGGGAGGACTTCCTGAACAACGTCTGAAAAATTTCATCCGCCCACATATGACCATTTTTGAGAAAAAGTATCAATATCCTTGAAAGGCCCAAAATGGACTTTTTTGGAAAAAAACACTATAACTTTTGAAAAAACAAACTGTTAGACATAGTGAACGACGTTTATTGATCGGAAGGAGTCCCTAAACAACGTACGTAAAATTTCATCTGCCCACATATCACCATTTTTGAGAAAAAGGATCCTTATGGAATTTTTCGGACGTTGTTCAGGAAGTCCCCCCGATAAATAAACGCCCTCCACTATGTCCAACAGTTTGTTTTTTCAAAAGTTATAGCGTTTTTTCCAAAAAAGTCCCTCTTGTGCCTTTCCAGGATAAGGATCCTTTTTCTTAAAAATTGTGATATGTGGGCAGATGAAATTTTTCGGACGTTGTTGAGGGACTCCTTCCGATTAACAAACATCCTTTACTATGTCTAACAGTTTGTTTTTTCAAAAGTTGTAGTGTTTTTTCCAAAAAAGTCCATTTTGGGCCTTTCCAGGATATTGATACTTTTTCTCAAAAATGGTGATATGTGGGCAGATGAAATTTATCGGACGTTGTTCAGGAAGTCTTCCCGATAAATAAACGCCCTCCACTATGTCTAACAGTTTGTTTTTTCAAAAGTTATAGCGTTTTTTCCAAAAAAGTCCCTCTTGGGCCTTCCCAGGATAAGGATTCTTTTTCTCAAAAATGGTGATATGTGGGCGGATGAAATTTTTCGGACGTTGTTTAGGAAGTCCTCACGATAAACAAACGCCCTCCACTATGTCTAACAGTTTGTTTTTTCCAAAAATATAGCGTTTTTTCCAAAAAAGTCCATTTTGGGCCTCTCCAGGATAAGGATCCTTCTTTTCAAAAATGGTGATATGTGGGCGGATGAAATTTTTCGGACATTGTTCAGGAAGTCCTCCCGATAAATAAACGCCCTCCACTATGTCTAACAGTTTGTTTTTTCAAAAGTTATAGCGTTTTTTCCAAAAAAGTCCCCTTTGGGCCTTTCCAGGATAAGGATTCTTTTTCTCAAAAATGGTGATATGTGGGCGGATGAAATTTTTCGGACGTTGTTCAGGAAGTCCAACACTATGTCTAACAGTTGGTTTTTTCAAAAGTTATAGCGTTTTTTCCAAAAAAGTCCCCCTTGGGTCTTTCCAGGATAAGGATCCTTTTTCTCAAAAATGGTGATATGTGGGCAGATGAAATTTTACGGACGTTGTTTAGGGACTCCTTCCGATCAATAAACGTCCTTCACTATGTCTAGCAGTTTGTTTTTTCCCCTCCATCCCCACCAGCCTGCTTAAAAAATTTCAGTTTTGTTATGCTTTGCAAAATGACAATTTTATCAAATTAGAATATCTCTAAGAGAAATATCAGACTTATTCTATAAGTTCTTATAATTTAATTAAAATAAATAAATTTGTTTGTGCAATACATTTTATATTTTTAAATGTTTTCTAACATTTTTGTAGTTTTATCTTTTACATTACTCTTTTAATAACATAACAGTGCTCTGTTATAGCCAAGACACAATTTAACAGAAGTGTATCGGCTAAATTTATCTTCACACACATCATCTGTATTACCCTCAATATATATAAGTGTATCATCCGCATATAAGGTTATTTCACAATGACATTACATTTGGCATATCATTTATATATATAATAAAAAGCAATGCCCCCAAATTGATCCCTGTGGTACTCCATTTTCGTTATTAACTGTCCTAGATCTAATATTATTTACTTTTGTTATTTGTCTCCTATTCGTCAAACATGATTCAAACCATTTTAATTCAGTTCCTTTAATGCCGTACGTGTAAAGTTTCTGCAGTAGTATACCTCTATCAATTGTTTCAAACGATCGTTTAAAGTCTAGAAAAATTGCAAAAATCCTTTTGTCTCTTTTCGATTTTTTCCAACTGTTTAGAAGAAAATTAACTGCTGTTTCACAAGAGAAATGTTTTCGGAAACGAGACTTATACTTAGATAATAAAGCGTTTGTTTCCATATATTGCTCCAATTGTTCCTTTACTAATTTTTCCTTTACTCTTTCACACGTCTTCAAGGTATTAATTGGGCAAAATACTTCACAAAGGTTTGTCTTAGCAATCTTCTCAATGGGTGTTATCATTGACTCTTTCCAGTTATCAGGAAATATTCCTGGTCTTAGGGATTCATTTATTATATCCAGCATCGTTCTTCCTATCACATTCCAACTATTAAGTATAATTTTAATTTATATTTTGTTGTAGTCCGCCTTATTCTTTAAATTTTTACATATAATTCTTAGTTTATCCAGAGTTATAACAATGAATTTAAATAGAGATTATCACAGGAATTCGGTTTGAGTATTGCACATAGGGTATTGTATTTCTTATAGATCTTATACTATCAACAAAAAATTCGTTTAATTTATCAGCCATCTGCAAATTTTCTTTATATTATATTTGGTTAAATATCACAGATTGAATTGTAAAAAATTGGGTTTTTTAAAAGAATCAGAAATAAAATAAATATAATAACTGCAATAAATATATATAATATAATGATAAAACCTCATTTTGAATTTTATACATGCTGTACAACTCAACAACTGAATAGACTACAAAAACTTCAGATTAAGGCAACACGCTCAATCCTAAAATGTAGCCGTTATATGCCTATAGACTATATGTTAAATTATTTGAAATGGTTAAATATCAGACAAAGACTTGAACTAAACACATTAATCTTTATTTACAAAATGAGAAGAGTAGATGCACAGCAATATCTATGTGAACAATTGAGTTATGTTGGAGAAGTACAATAGTACAATCTAAGGAATGCTATAGATTTCAGATTACAGAGGGCAAGAACTAGTGCAGTACAGAAAACACTCTTTTATAAAGGATTACAAATGAACACAATTTTGTATTATTTAAGAAAAATGTGATAGAGTATATAAGAAATAAAAATTTGTAATTATTAAAAATGCAAGAGAAATTATAGAGTATTTCGAATACTACTAAATAAATAAATAAATGAATACCTAAATAAATACCTAAATAAATAAATAAATAAATAAATATAATTAATTTATAATTAATAATAAATTAATAAATCAATAAATTAATAAATTAATAAATTAATAAATTAATAAATTAATAAATTAATAAATTAATAAATTAATAAATTAATAAATTAATAAATTAATAAATTAATAAATTAATAAATTAATAAATTAATAAATTAATAAATTAATAAATTAATAAATTAATAAATTAATAAATTAATAAATTAATAAATTAATAAATTAATAAATTAATAAATTAATAAATTAATAAATTAATAAATTAATAAATTAATAAATTAATAAATTAATAAATTAATAAATTAATAAATTAATAAATTAATAAATTAATAAATTAATAAATTAATAAATTAATAAATTAATAAATTAATAAATTAATAAATTAATAAATTAATAAATTAATAAATTAATAAATTAATAAATTAATAAATTAATAAATTAATAAATTAATAAATTAATAAATTAATAAATTAATAAATTAATAAATTAATAAATTAATAAATTAATAAATTAATAAATTAATAAATTAATAAATTAATAAATTAATAAATTAATAAATTAATAAATTAATAATAATAATAATAATAATAATAATAATAATAATAATAATAATAATAATAATAATAATAATAATAATAATAATAATAATAATAATAATAATAATAATAATAATAATAATAATAATAATAATAATAATAATAATAATAATAATAATAATAATAATAATAATAATAATAATAATAATAATAATAATAATAATAATAATAATAATAATAATAATAATAATAATAATAATAATAATAATAATAATAATAATAATAATAATAATAATAATAATAATAATAATAATAATAATAATAATAATAATAATAATAATAATAATAATAATAATAATAATAATAATAATAATAATAATAATAATAATAATAATAATAATAATAATAATAATAATAATAATAATAATAATAATAATAATAATAATAATAATAATAATAATAATAATAATAATAATAATAATAATAATAATAATAATAATAATAATAATAATAATAATAATAATAATAATAATAATAATAATAATAATAATAATAATAATAATAATAATAATAATAATAATAATAATAATAATAATAATAATAATAATAATAATAATAATAATAATAATAATAATAATAATAATAATAATAATAATAATAATAATAATAATAATAATAATAATAATAATAATAATAATAATAATAATAATAATAATAATAATAATAATAATAATAATAATAATAATAATAATAATAATAATAATAATAATAATAATAATAATAATAATAATAATAATAATAATAATAATAATAATAATAATAATAATAATAATAATAATAATAATAATAATAATAATAATAATAATAATAATAATAATAATAATAATAATAATAATAATAATAATAATAATAATAATAATAATAATAATAATAATAATAATAATAATAATAATAATAATAATAATAATAATAATAATAATAATAATAATAATAATAATAATAATAATAATAATAATAATAATAATAATAATAATAATAATAATAATAATAATAATAATAATAATAATAATAATAATAATAATAATAATAATAATAATAATAATAATAATAATAATAATAATAATAATAATAATAATAATAATAATAATAATAATAATAATAATAATAATAATAATAATAATAATAATAATAATAATAATAATAATAATAATAATAATAATAATAATAATAATAATAATAATAATAATAATAATAATAATAATAATAATAATAATAATAATAATAATAATAATAATAATAATAATAATAATAATAATAATAATAATAATAATAATAATAATAATAATAATAATAATAATAATAATAATAATAATAATAATAATAATAATAATAATAATAATAATAATAATAATAATAATAATAATAATAATAATAATAATAATAATAATAATAATAATAATAATAATAATAATAATAATAATAATAATAATAATAATAATAATAATAATAATAATAATAATAATAATAATAATAATAATAATAATAATAATAATAATAATAATAATAATAATAATAATAATAATAATAATAATAATAATAATAATAATAATAATAATAATAATAATAATAATAATAATAATAATAATAATAATAATAATAATAATAATAATAATAATAATAATAATAATAATAATAATAATAATAATAATAATAATAATAATAATAATAATAATAATAATAATAATAATAATAATAATAATAATAATAATAATAATAATAATAATAATAATAATAATAATAATAATAATAATAATAATAATAATAATAATAATAATAATAATAATAATAATAATAATAATAATAATAATAATAATAATAATAATAATAATAATAATAATAATAATAATAATAATAATAATAATAATAATAATAATAAGAATAATAATAAGAATAATAATAAGAATAATAATAAGAATAATAATAAGAATAATAATAAGAATAATAATAAGAATAATAATAAGAATAATAATAAGAATAATAATAAGAATAATAATAAGAATAATAATAAGAATAATAATAAGAATAATAATAAGAATAATAATAAGAATAATAATAAGAATAATAATAAGAATAATAATAAGAATAATAATAAGAATAATAATAAGAATAATAATAAGAATAATAATAAGAATAATAATAAGAATAATAATAAGAATAATAATAAGAATAATAATAAGAATAATAATAAGAATAATAATAAGAATAATAATAAGAATAATAATAAGAATAATAATAAGAATAATAATAAGAATAATAATAAGAATAATAATAAGAATAATAATAAGAATAATAATAAGAATAATAATAAGAATAATAATAAGAATAATAATAAGAATAATAATAAGAATAATAATAAGAATAATAATAAGAATAATAATAAGAATAATAATAAGAATAATAATAAGAATAATAATAAGAATAATAATAAGAATAATAATAAGAATAATAATAAGAATAATAATAAGAATAATAATAAGAATAATAATAAGAATAATAATAAGAATAATAATAAGAATAATAATAAGAATAATAATAAGAATAATAATAAGAATAATAATAAGAATAATAATAAGAATAATAATAAGAATAATAATAAGAATAATAATAAGAATAATAATAAGAATAATAATAAGAATAATAATAAGAATAATAATAAGAATAATAATAAGAATAATAATAAGAATAATAATAAGAATAATAATAAGAATAATAATAAGAATAATAATAAGAATAATAATAAGAATAATAATAAGAATAATAATAAGAATAATAATAAGAATAATAATAAGAATAATAATAAGAATAATAATAAGAATAATAATAAGAATAATAATAAGAATAATAATAATGATAATAATGATGATAATAATGATGATAATGATAATAATGATAATAATGATTATAATGATAATAAAACGCTTAGTGGTCGCCTTGCCACCATTCGCCTTAACCTTAGCCTCAGACCCTGAACTGTTCAGACTCAGTTCGCTATAATATAATATAATATAATATAATATAATATAATATAATATAATATAATATAATATAATATAATATAATATAATATAATATAATATAATATAATATAATATAATATAATATAATATAATATAATATAATATAATATAATATAATATAATATAATATAATATAATATAATATAATATAATATAATATAATATAATATAATATAATATAATATAATATAATATAATATAATATAATATAATATAATATAATATAATATAATATAATATAATATAATATAATATAATATAATATAATATAATATAATATAATATAATATAATATAATATAATATAATATAATATAATATAATATAATATAATATAATATAATATAATATAATATAATATAATATAATATAATATAATATAATATAATATAATATAATATAATATAATATAATATAATATAATATAATATAATATAATATAATATAATATAATATAATATAATATAATATAATATAATATAATATAATATAATATAATATAATATAATATAATATAATATAATATAATATAATATAATATAATATAATATAATATAATATAATATAATATAATATAATATAATATAATATAATATAATATAATATAATATAATATAATATAATATAATATAATATAATATAATATAATATAATATAATATATAATATAATATAATATAATATAATATAATATAATATAATATAATATAATATAATATAATATAATATAATATAATATAATATAATATAATATAATATAATATAATATAATATAATATAATATATAATATAATATAATATAATATAATATAATATAATATAATATAATATAATATAATATAATATAATATAATATAATATAATATAATATAATATAATATAATATAATATAATATAATATAATATAATATAATATAATATAATATAATATAATATAATATAATATAATATAATATATAATATAATATAATATAATAGAATAGAATAGAATAGAATAGAATAGAATAGAATAGAATAGAATAGAATAGAATAGAATAGAATAGAATAGAATAGAATAGAATAGAATAGAATAGAATAGAATAGAATAGAATAGAATAGAATAGAATAGAATAGAATAGAATAGAATAGAATAGAATAGAATAGAATAGAATAGAATAGAATAGAATAGAATAGAATAGAATAGAATAGAATAGAATAGAATAGAATAGAATAGAATAGAATAGAATAGAATAGAATAGAATAGAATAGAATAGAATAGAATAGAATAGAATAGAATAGAATAGAATAGAATAGAATAGAATAGAATAGAATAGAATAGAATAGAATAGAATAGAATAGAATAGAATAGAATAGAATAGAATAGAATAGAATAGAATAGAATAGAATAGAATAGAATAGAATAGAATAGAATAGAATAGAATAGAATAGAATAGAATAGAATAGAATAGAATAGAATAGAATAGAATAGAATAGAATAGAATAGAATAGAATAGAATAGAATAGAATAGAATAGAATAGAATAGAATAGAATAGAATATAATATAATATAATATAATATAATATAATATAATATAATATAAATATAATATTAATATAATATTAATATAATATAATATAATATATGCTCCATCGAATGAGAAGTCCCAGAGATGTTTGAAAGCGCTGCTACATTGTGTCAAGAAATTTTCCCGACACAGCCACAGCAATATCATCCGCATACGCTACAGTCTTGAATCTATTAGAATCAAGCCTCGCGAGCAAAGTGTTAACGGTTAAATTCCAAAGGAGAGGGGAAAGAACCCACACCCTGTGGAGTGCCACTTTCAGCCACCCTGTAGACGGTAGCTGATCCCATAGTGGAGACAATCACCCTGTTGTTCAGGAGTCTCCCTATAAATCTTACTACAGACCAATGAACATTCAGTGCCACCAGAGCCGACCTAATCGCCTCCGATGTCACATTGTTAAAGGCCTCCTCTATATCCAGGAATGCCACTAGAGCATACTCCCTGTGCTCGAGGGCATTTTCAATATACCCCACAAGCGAGTGAAGCGCAGTTCCAACAGATCTGCCCCTAGTGTAGGCGTGTTGGGACGCAGATAATAGGTCAGGTTCTATCGTACTGCGACGATGCAAGTCAACTAACCTTTCCAGAGCCATCAGAAGAAAAGAAGATAGGCTGATGGGTCTGAAGTCCTTTGGACTCGTGTCGGAGGTTTTACTCCCCTTAGGAATAAATACCACCCTGTACACGGTCTAAGGCTCAGAAATATAAGACCATGTCAAGCATGCCTTATAGATAGCCCTCAGCCAAGGAATCACCAAATCAGCGCTATTCTGAAGATCGGCAGGAATAATGCCATCCGAGCCAGGGGATTTGTACGTGGCAAAACTGCACAACGCTCACCTCGGAACTCGGTGTGATCGTATGAGTTGTCCACGTGACGCTCTCTCATAAAGTGTACGTCCAGCAAGACATTCAAGGTCTCATGTCCGCTTTTGGTCCAGCTTCCACATGGTTTTTGAATAAAACAATGGATCGCCGTTGATGAGGCCAAGATTTACCGCAACCGGTTCGTTTCGGAGTGTCCTTCTACATTACCGTAGGAGGATCTCCAAGATTTGCACTTTGCGCTTCTAATCCGGTTTTTAAATATATTCCATGATGATCTAAAGTGGGCCAGTCGCCCCCCTCTTAGCCTCATTAAATAGCGGGCGACATTCCCTGCGGGTGTCGCCCAGATCGGAATTCCACCATGGTGGTTGCTTCCCACCCTTACAGACCCTTGGTCTGCATGCTTACTCGTTGCCCTATCGCAAGCTTCAGTCAAGGTCTTAACAGAAGCCTTGATGTCGCGGCAATTATTTATATTCGGAGGATCCGAAAGAGTTCGGGACAGGATATTGCGATGCTCAAACCAGTCCGTCTTCCTCCTGTTCTGAAAAACCCTAGTCCCAGGCGACTTGACCGCAATCTCGAAATCAATATACAGATGGTCAGAGAAGGAGCATTCCCCAGAAACCCTCCATCCACTAACCAAATCTGAGTGCCTGGAACTGGCCAAGGCCACGTCAACAACCTCCCTTCTATTCGAAACTAAAAAGGTAGGTTCCCTGCCAGTGTTCATTATATCTAAACCACTACAAAGGATAAAATCAGAAGGAGACTCACCTCTTGCGTTCATGTCCGAGCTTTCCCAAGCAATGTGGTGTGCGTTGGCATCAGCCCCAATAATAAGCGACGTATTTCCAATCCTCGCCGCACTTGTCAAGTCACGAACCTTTTTATTTGGTGGAGGTTCGCTATGGTCGTGGGCCATGTAACTTGAGACCACAAAAATGGTGCCAGATCCGGCCTCCCAGGCTGCCGCAATCGTATCCTCATCGCTGTAATCAGATAGGATGAAGATACTCAAACTCGTGCTTGCCAGAATGCATGATCTGATCTTACCTGACTCCGCAGCATGTAGCAGCTTATAGTTCCCCGCACGTAGTCCACACCCCTATCACCAAATCCAGAGCTCCTGAACTAGTGCCAGTACCACTCCTCTCTCAATTAAGCGGAGGAGCAGCGCAGCCGATGCTGCTTTAGAATGGTGATGGTTGACCTGAGTTACCTTCACCATTATTGTTTTTTGGGGTGACTGTGACGTTGACGTCGTCTTGGTCATAGTCCAAGAGGGCGTCCACGTCAACCACTTCGTCCATTGGCTCAAAAAGATCACTCAGAACTGTTTCTTCTTGCGCGAAAGAGCTAGCGGTCTCGTCACAAGACATATCCTCCGGAGCAGGATCTTTCTCGTCCTGATACCGTCCTGATGCTTCCATATACCACTATATAGATATGGTTATCCAAGGGGTCTACAAGAGAGTCTATATAGTGGTATGTCTGGAAAAATCACCGGATTCGAGAAAATGAAATTTTAAAAAATCGCCTTTGTGAAAAATATTAAAATTCTTGGGAGGATGAGTGGGCATTTCTCTAAAATATGGAATTGTACACGTATACCACTATATACACATGCTGGCTAAAAGGGTCCTAAAAATAGCCCATATAGTTGTATGTCTGCAAAAATCACCGGATTTGAGAAAATGGAATTTTAAAAAATCGTCTTGAAAAGTATGAAAATTCTTGGGAGGATGAGTGGGCATTTCTCTAAAAAAAATGGAAGTGTACACATATATCATTATATACACATGCTGGCTAAATGGGTCCTTAACAGAACCCATATAGTGGGATGTCTGGAAAAATCACCGGATTTGAGAAAATTGAATTTTAAAAAATCGCCTTTTTGAAAAATCTGAAAATTTTTTGGAATATGAGTGGGCATTTCTCTAAAATATGGAAGTGTACATATGTACCACTATATATATATGCTGGCTAAAAGAGTCCTGAACAGAGCGCATATAGTGGTATGTCTGGAAAAATTACCGGATTTGAGAAAATGAAATTTTAAAAAATCGCCTTTTTGAAGAATATGAATATTCTTGGAAGGATGAGTGGGCATTTCTCTAAAATATGGTAGTGTACACATATACCACTATATACACATGCTTTTGATCGTGTTACAAGGATTCGAGTTCAATCGTGCGATTTGACACCATTCGATTTTTGTGTGTGGTTTTTTGAAATCGAAAGTGTACAGCAAAAATCCCACAACAGTTCAAGAGCTTAAAACCAATATTATCGAGCAAATATCAACCATTGACAACAGTTTATTAAAAAACTTGATTGATAATTTTGGTAAAAGATTAGGAGTCTGCCGAGCCAGTAGAAGTGGTCACTTGACCGACATAATTTTTCATTTTTAACCGGAACCTATTTGTAATAAACTGAAATAGAAATATTTTTAATATCTGAAAAAAAGTATTTTTTTATTAAAATTATACCTCAATTTTGGACACCTTTTATATTTATAAACTTAGTTTTCATTAGGAAGGATAACATTTTTGTGACTTCAATTGCTAATAAAAATTAGAGAAAACAAAGTGTAATCCTATTTGCAGATTATTTCACCTTCTTAATTTAAAAGTGTTCCCGCTGTTTTAGATTTGATTAAAGAATTTTTATTAGAGGCGATGACTTATATATATGCATTTCTATTTATACAATAAATTTAATTTTTGTTTTATAAGCAATAAAAAAGGTAATTTGTTGAGACTCTAGCTTTTAACGTCTTCTGATTTGCATCATAAAATAAAGAAATAAGTCAATTAAAAATGTAATATGAAATGAAATAAAAGAAAACAGCAACAGACATATATGAGTCGATTTTTATTTTCCGAAAACTAATATGATTGTTTATGTAATATGATATTTATTAAAATATTTTTTTTTTTTTTTTTTTGTTTGAAACTATTTCATTGTTTATATTAAACACTGAAAAATTTTTTAATGTTATCATACTTTTATGAGAACTGTCGTAGACATAATGGCCCCAACAAGGCTTTGAAGCTTTTAATGAATGAATCTTCTTTATCACTGTGAGAAGTAGAAATTGGAACCGAAGTCGATAAATAGTTTTTTTTTTCTTTTTTGTAAATATTCGTTGGTTTCAAAAATGCTGTGGCATTTTTACAAGAGTAATATTATTACTTCTTTGGTTTTGTCTTGTTGTTATCATTAATTTATCGAACATATAACAATAACTATTTTTTTTAAGAATATCATGATCAGACAGTGTATCACTTAACCCCTTAGCACTTAGTCTTTGGTTTTTTGTTTGTTTTATTATTATAATTTTTTTCTTTTTGAGAAATTAAATGTATTTTTTGTGAATATCATAAATCTTTTAGAATGTTTTTGCATATATGTATGTGTGTATGCATATGAATTATTATAATATATGATGACAGACAAACAGATGCCAACTGCTTCTTAACCATCCATTAGAATTTGTAGCACAAATAATGCCGTGCAGGCTAAACAAAACTGCACAGTAACTAAAAGAAACATCTCAGCACCCCCTAAATTGTAAAGATGAAAAGGAAAACAAAAGAGAAAGTCTAATAAAAAATTATTTAATTAATATAAATCCCACCATCACAATGTGTTTATTTCAATAGCACATTTGGCGCATACCCGCCCATTTTTCTTCTAATCTTATAGTTCAGTGCGATGTTCAGTGGTCACTATGACGTGCAATTAGTTGTAAAATTAAAATTATCACCACGTCATCATAGTTAGCCAACGTCGTAATCCACTGTCTACAAATAAGTGTCGGAATTTTTTTTGTATTTGTGTGTTATTTATTTATTTATTATTTCTTTCTTCATTAATCTTGTGAATAGTTTAAATTCTTTTAAATTTCGTCGTATTTATAGTTTGAATTTTTTCATTCTCTGCCTTTTTTGTTGTCTTAAAGTTATACAGTAGCATAGTTGTCAATGTATCATGTGTAATTATAGAAATGTATGTTGTTAAAATAATATTTTCAGAATTATTATAAAATTTCAAAATTCAATATATTTTTGTATCTTTTGCAAATAAATAATAAAGATAATTTGCTTTCTTTCGATACATTTAATTTGGCCCAAATTTGTTGGTCCCCAGTAATTTTTTCAAAATTGGAGATAGGAAATACTTTGAAAATAGGTAATAGTGACTGTACATCAAGGGTGGCTAAAGAGAGAACTGCATTTGTAGTAGTAGTAATATTAAATTTTTGCAGTGTGTGTTGAAGAAAAAAATTAAAAAGGTAAACAACAAATTAAAGAAACCATTTTAATACGCAAAATGTGCGTATACGTAATACGACATACATGTGCTTTCATCAAAAGCTATCACACAACTGAATACAATTTTTGTTGTCGTTTTCGTTTGTATATGTGTAGTGACCACGAGCTCATTACTGCCGAAATAACGATCAAGCTGAAATGGTAAAGAAGCTGAAATGGTAAATACTGAGGGAGTAAACGACTCCAGAACAAGACAACTAGGAACGCGTTAATAGTAGCTATTCGTGAAAAGCTATTACGAGATAGACCCTCGCTCGGCTGATGTCATCGTATCTATTTGCATTTTCTACAATTATTTATGCTTACTGTGACGGCATTTGCTTGCGTCTACGTTCCAGATACGTGAAGGTGAAGAATTGAGCTTAGAATACTCTTTCAAGTAAATTAAAAAAAGATCGACGTTTTTTCTGGAAAAACTACGAGCACGGCTCCCACTAGTTGTAGATAGCTTTCTAAAGCCTAAAACGTTTCGATGACGGTTAATAAAGCCCTTTAACCAACGTCTTCTATTTATTGTGGCAATTTGAACGTACATCGCGTTCGTGTTAGTCCACAATATCGCGATTCCATTTCCAATATACGTCTAATAAATTCATTAAATTCATTACATTTTTTCGGCATTTGTTTTTAATCATTTAAACCGAAACTACCACAACGGAATTAATGACGGGAAACCGCACAAGCAGTCTTTATTAATGATAATCCGTTTGGTGTTGACAATGTTTTTTTTTTTTTTTTTTAATAAAAATATAAAGACACTTTTTACTACCTTTGCTTAACGAGGCTGTCAAAAACAAAGGAACAGACACAGTTTGCGCAAAATTGGTCAGAAGTCCAGTTTAAAAATATTAGATTTCTTAAATAATAAACAACTAGTGTTAGCTAAGGATTGATATTAAAGTAGAAATTTTTGCAAATTCTAAATATTAAAGCCTACTGACAGTAATTTAATGTGATGTAACTGTTTGTGTTCAAATTTCGTGTGGTAGGTGCGACAATTCCTACTAGCCAAGAGGGACTGGGTTCAATATCAAGCAATCTCAGTATTTTCGACAGCGGCATTACCTCATAATATTAGCTAGCTACTATTTATGGATATTAAGCTTAAGTTCTCTAACTAATGCTTTGCCGTACGGAGCCGGCGTTAAACTATAGGTCGTTTGCAATGAGTCTAAAAATAAAATCGGGGAGACCATTAGCAGCTCTTCTTGTTCCAGTTGGGATGTGGCTAGAATTACGTATTTATGTAATCGGCTAAAACCGTTTGGTTAGTAAAACAATAGGAATCAAAGCATATACCCAAACGTTAGTCAAAATCTTAAATGCGATAAAAATAAATTGATGACATTTTCTACTTTAAAAGATAAATATGTACCATATGCACATATTTATATCGATAATTAAAAATTAAAATTGATGACACAATAAACGCTTTATTTAATTTTTTGTTAAAAACGTTCATTAATTTTTATTTCACAATCAAGACAATTTTCTTATCTTATAATATCAACGTCATTGACCAAATTTTGCCTTATCAATAGTTTTCCACTTGAATATTCAGAAAAAAACTTACAAAAATGGTCTGACGTGCATATATTGTGTATTTATTTAACTTAAGAAACCGACATAGACCAATCTATAATTATATCGATCAAATCAGAATCACGTTTTTGTTAAATAATATATACCTATCTTTTTAGATGAAGTTTTTAAGCACACATATGGAATAGAACTTTGAATGTTACAAATCTTACACAAGATATTCTAAATAAACACTCATTTAGAAGGAAATATGGACCGATGATAGTATTGACCGATAGATGTCTTCTCAATTTAACAGTTTAAAAGCATTCCTGAAGCATTTCTTACTGAAAAGTAAAGTAAACATAAATTATACTTTAGAGTTTTACATACATATGTATAGTACTCGTCACTGTTGAATGTTCGTAAAAGCTGGAAACACCCTTTATATTTAAGTAATAATAATTCCCATCAAATTCCATGAAGGAACACGGGGACTTCTTTCAGTCAATATGGTGCATGGTTAACCATAGTCATAGTTAGGTCATAGACAAACATTGAAAAAAGTTAGATAATTCTTGGACAGACAACTGTGTTGACATAAAATAATAATTTCTTTAGATAAATTATAGCAAAATTTCACCATATTTTTAAGTGTGGTGAAAAGATTTAAAATTTACGAATATTGCTAGATTATGCCCATAGACTAGATTAATTAACAAAATTTCGAAATAAATAAGAACCAATAGTGCTGCCAGCGTGTAAACCGCACCAAACAGTCAACTTTTATGAATGTAGTGGTAATTCGTTAACGGCTTGAGGATTGACCAAATACGGCAATTTTGCTTATTGTTTATTTTATCGTTT
The DNA here is from genome assembly GCA_023159175.1 of Wohlfahrtia magnifica. Taxonomy (NCBI): domain Eukaryota; kingdom Metazoa; phylum Arthropoda; class Insecta; order Diptera; family Sarcophagidae; genus Wohlfahrtia; species Wohlfahrtia magnifica. The sequence goes on from JAKWBJ010000061.1 coordinate 4,895,455, forward strand.
AACCAAAAACGAGCTTCACCACTAAACACAAAGTGCTCTATGAATTTCACGATTAGGTTTTTTTTATAGCAAATTTTCACAATTCGAAAGCGTTGTTCCGGCGTTAAACGAACTATGGTATTCATGAATAAAAATTTCAACAAAGTTTGACATTCTCAAATTTAAACCATGGTTAACGGTATCGGTAGTTCTCATGCAGCTAAAAAATATCATATATTGTATCATATTGTCTGTTGTGTTTGCAATAAAACTGTAACGAACGTACTTTTTCCCCATTGTTGTACTGGTATGAATCTTCATTTTTCGTTAATGAAATAGATTTTTTTAGGACATATACGATAGGGTGATCTGAAAAGATGATTTAAAATTTTTTTTTATTTTTTGTTATCTAGCACTTTATGAAGTTTATACGGTGATAACAAACTTTTAATCTCAAGAGATTTTTTTATTTCGATTCTTCGATTACATTTTTGTTTTATTTTGATTATTTAATTTAATTTTTACTTTTCTTCTTTCAAATTAATATGCGAATATATACAATAATTGTGTTTACTTGTAGTATACGCTGCTCGCCATTTGAAGAGAACGTCCTCTGTAGTTTCAAAAAATTAGCTTACAATATATCTTATAAATTAATTAAATACAATGTGATAACCCACTCATCTGAGGTTTTTCATGCTTTATTTAAGAAAGAAAAAATATTATATACCGTTAAAAAAATTTTGGGATTTTATTGTGTAGCATAATGATTATGTAGGCAAGCGATCCATATGATGGGGTTCCTTTAGAAGATAATCATTTGAGAAAAACACATCATGTCACTGAGTAGCCCAGGTTATGTCAGTGTGGCAAAAGTAGAGGCGTTTTGCTTTGCGGGATGTGTTAAGCTCTGCTTTTTAAATAACACGCCGTATGGTTGTAATGCTTGCGTTACTTTTTCTTTATTTTTGTTATTGAGACGTGTGAATTAGCAGTTTCTCTCAAAATATTTACAGTTTGTCAAAAAAATGTTTGCAAAATAAAAAGTAAAGTTAAAATCTTACTTTCATTCAAAAATTCCAACAACAAATTCTTAAAATGGTCATTTTTTGCACACATTCTGTTACTGTACGCATTAAGGACTATGAGAATTCAAAACTTTTAAATGTGTGGGTAACACATTACACAACAACAACAACAATAATAACAAAGATCTTCACCTGATTTTTATGCTGTCGAATAAATGTTTTCAAATATTAGAAATTGTTTTTATTTTAGAATTATGGCTTTTAAAAAAAAAAATTGGCTTTTTTATTAATGTTATAAATAGTATGTAAAAGACGTCACATAGCGGTCAGCAATAAAACATTGGTTAAACGTGCAACAAATGACTCTATATTTAAATAAAAACATTAGGCGGTATAAAAAATGAACATGTTAGGAATTTATAGTTGGAATTCTCACATAAAAGTAAAATTTTAATTTTTTAATTTTTTAACATTTATTTGACAAACTGTATATTTCTTGCCAGTATTAGATAACGCATTATGTTACATTGTTTTCCCCTATATGGACTCATAGGAAAAAAATGATGTTATTACCTCTCGACTTATATTTTTCAAGAAAATTATAATTGTACATATCTTGGAATAGTTTTTTGTCTAACGGAGAGAAGATAGCGATGACAATAGCATTAACACACATAATCATTTTAAAAAAATACGTAAGACGAGTGGCGACTGCCACAGCCAGATCAGAGTTATGTAGTTGATGAGAGTGCAGCATTGGTACTAAATGATAAGTACAAAAAATTAAAGTTGTACAATTGCACACAAATACAATAGAAATTCACCAAACCGCAAAATCGATCCCTAATTCCGTCTATGGAAGATACAGACGGCTCAGATTGTTTTTTTTTTTTTTTTTGCTTTGTTTTTTAATTTTACCACGAAATTTACGTTGTTTTTGGTTTTTTCAAATAAAATCTTCAAAATAAATATGCATATATTAATTGTTTTTGTTAATGTAAACGATCAAACACATAGCTGTCAGATAAATAAAGCATAAAATCGTCGAATAAAAAAAATCGTCAAAATCGCCAAAGTGGTTCATTAAAATTGTCAAAATATCGTAAAAAAAAAAAATAAATAAAAAATCAAAATATCGTCAAAAAAAAAAAATAAATAAAAAATCATAATTTGTCTTGTATTATTTGACAACCCGAAAAAATTTAGGTATGGTCCTCGGTATGTAACCATAGAAAATATAGCTGCTGAAAGAACTAAAGCGAGGTGACGTACCACAAAACCAATTATTTAGTGAGTGAGCCTTAGGAAAGTTGGATGATGTTCCATTTTTCTATCGAAAAATTGTGTTCAGCGACGAAGCTAATTTTTGCCCCAATGAGTACATAAACAAACAGAATTGCCAAATTGGTGTGATTTAAATGCTGCTGATGCATCCTGAAATACGCAGTGTTTGGTGCGATTTGTGGGGCGGCGACATCATTGCATCATATTTTTTCAAAAACGATAAACATCGCAAAGTTACAGTACCGTCGGATATTTTGTGGGGATGTGTGAAGTCTCCTGTACAGGGGCAAGCCAGTCACAATTCAAGTCCTGTAATACAAATTACATTGTCATTAGTGAGACCCAGGCCGAAATGCTGAACAAATTATGCTAAAATTGGAACTCACGGATAGACCACCTACAGCGTAACCGCGGGCAACATTTACATGAAATAATCTTTGAAAAGTTAATGGTAGACATTCATTTATCGCCTCATATAAATATTTCATTCGCTTTTGCATTTTTTCACTTTTCAAGCGATTAAGAAATCACCCGGTATTTGTAAAGATATTTAAAAAATATAGGTACAAAGTTTAAAAATATGCATACTTATATAATTTTACTGACTTTAATTAAATCAGGTACAACATTAAAGCCGAAGCGGTTACAATTGCTTAGTTTTAAGTAATTTTTTATTAAGGGTGTGAAGTTAGCTTCTTAAGTTATATTCTTTTTTCAATAACAGTAGAAATAAAGGAATTTAACATTGCAAATAAAAATTTAACTTTACGAAGCTAAATTTTTTTAGGCGTTATATTGTAATTTGAAAGATAATTAAAAAACATTAAAATCTAAAAAAGTAATGTGAATAAAGAAATTCTAAAATATTTACTAAAGAAAATGTAAAATATTTATTGTTATTGTACAAATTGTAGTTTTATAAAAGCATACAATAGTATAAAATAAATTTTAAAAAATCAGGTAAAAGATAAAATTCTGGGGAATCGGACCTATTTGGTTGGAAAGGTATTCTATCAAGGAATTCACGAGTTTTTACCCCATGACCCAAAAGTCCTTCTGGACCGAGATATACCACTTGAAAAAGGCCATATTTGGCCACAGACACATAAGATATTAGAAAATGGGGTAAAAAGGGGCGTGCATTTTTTTATTTTATTTTATTTTTTGTTTGACTTGGCAAAATACTCTCAACCTTTGCTGTAGAAAGCCAAAGTTGGAAACAATAGACTTTAATCTGTTGTTTTTGTTTTACATCATTTTCAGAAAAACATTTTTCAATTGTTCAAATTGAAAAATGAATTTATCTATTCATTTAGAATATTAGAAAAATAAATACTTTCAAAATTGTTTATATTTTGACGATTAATTAAGTTTAAACCTTTAAATTTGTTTTCAAAGTCGAATCTTACTAATATTTTGTCACACAGATCTATATACAATAAATTTTAATACAATTGTTAGTGATATTACATGTAGTGATATTATTTAATAATAATACATTTAATTTAAAATATTTTTAACATAAATAAATTTGTTAAAATTTCCCAAATATAATTCATGTTTCATCTTTAAAATCTATCAAATAAAAATGTTTAGGTCTTAACAAATTGATTTTTAAATAATTACTCATCGCTAGTTTTAATATTTTGTACGTTTTGTATTAACTTTTAACGTTTAATTACTAAAATTAAAAAAAAGTAAATTTAGTAAATTTGTAATATGATATTTTTGGAAGTAAAAATCTTAAAATGACGATAAATCGTCAAATCTGGCAGCTATGATCAAGGATGCTCTAAGGTTTCTTTTTGTTTTACTTATCTAATTCATCAAAAAAAAAAAAAAACAATTCTAGAAAACATGAATTATTCTTACAACGATTATTGCTCGAAAAATAATGTATTTGGTGAAAAAGAAATTCAAGTTCAAGTTATTCTAATATCCACACAATAATCTATCCATACGTCCCTCTTGAAAGAATTTTTTGTTTACGTTTTATCCATTTAATTGGATCAAATTTCGTTTGGTTCAATAATAAATAAAATAAAAAATAAAATAGATTTATTATTTGCTTTATCCAATTGATTAGTATTTGCATATTTTTTGTGTGTATTACGGGTACATTCACTGAGAGATGGGCGTGTCACTTTTATAGCTTTATTATATTTTCGGCATATCAGTTTATTAACTAGCTTCATTCACCCGGCGTTGCCCAGAAATCGTTGTATAAGTGGTTAATATGACTCAAGAATAATTAATGCAATGGCTGTTATACTTTTTAATATATATGATAATATCTATTGTATTTGTCTTAATAAAGTAAACGCTAGAACGAAGTATAAAGCTTCTCGCTGTTGCTATTTCTTTGTATCGTGTGTAAATTCTCAGTTTTTTACCACCTACTCATTGCAATGTATTATAATAACTACATACATATTTACTTAATAAGGAAGATAAGTTATTATTTAAATGAAATACTAAGACGATGTTTGAAGTCTAGATGTACAAAAATAAAAATTATTATCCACTGGAGGTGCCATGCCCACTCTTCCTGTGGCGTTAATTTTTCAACTTAATGTACACCTTTAACATAAAATACTATGTGGAAAGTTTAAAGACTTTGGCCCATATGCATAGACCCACACTAAAGTCGACTCTTGCTAGAGTAAGTCTTTAACTTAAAATCTTTGCTATCTTTTTCATATTCATATTTGAAAATATAGTATACTTTAAGTTAATCTGGCTTTAAATGGGTGTCAACTATAATTTGATTAATGTTTATATAGAATTTTTTATCGAATATTTGAAAGTGGGACTGACTGCCAATATTTTTTTGATTAATGATTTTTCATTATATTTAAAAGCATTCCCATTTCTTTAAAGTGTTACAAATACAAATAAATGGCACAACTGTCTAAAAAACTGATAAAGGTAATTTGATCCATTTGCATATTTTGTCACCAATACTTCTTTCATTAGTTAGTTTTCTGAATTTTCTTCGTGTCAAATATTGTCGAATTGATAATAAATCGACATATCTGACAGCTGTGTTTATAAGCGTGTATCATATTGCATAGTTCATGCGGCATTTGCAATCGAGAATCTTCACGTGAGTTCGACGTTGGTTCGGTACTTCTCACAGGTTGTTCCTCGAGTTGATGTTTGGCCAAAATATCCTTTGTTTAGGCATTGCGTTGTATTATATTTATTATTGTTATGTTCCATGAGTTACATCCATACTGGAAGGCTGATTTTACGCAGCATTATTAACATTATCTTACATATTTCAATGTTGAGCCTTAGTCCCGTCGTTCCAACTTCATCCCTCACAGATTTAAGTTTAGCAAATAGCCAAATTCCATAGTCCCAATCCCAAGTGTTGATTAATTTTCCAAATTATGCCTCTGCTGACTGTTTTATCATAGCAAACGATAACATCAAAAGCTATATTCTACAGAAGCGAGGAAAATATGCATCTCTGTTGATTTGAGGAGAACAGAGCTAATGACATCTCTATGATATAAAATAAAAAGAATTCGTTGAAAACAATAGGTGAAGCTGTACTTTACGCATGAACGAAAAAAATTCATCATCATTTAGTTCAAAAGGATTAAAATTTCTTTTATATGTCTTAGAGTTTCTTTTATCGAAATCCATTTCACAATAATCAATAATAGAAAAATCTCTTCTAATCGAAATATTTTTCAAAAATTTTTCACTTTAATTTTCTTTTTGTAAATTATTTACAAACAGGTTCAGCTGGTTTTAACTTTAGAGTCAACTCTAACGCCAAAATTATATTCTTAGTTGTCTATAGATGAGTTAGAGTTAGTTTCTCAAAGCGCAGAATTAGAAAAATGTTAGAAATGGATATATAAAATGGATAAAATGATGGTAAATGTTAGAAAAATAAACTTTTCTTTAAAAATAAAAACGTATCAATTCAGAAAAAAGGTCTCTTATTCTACCTGTTTTCTATCGATTTAACTTTCATTAATAGGATCTATCTGTGTTACAAATTTTAACAAACGCGTAATTGGCTCATAAACAAATAAACTTACAGAGAAATTTATAATACATATAGAAATGATTAAGTACAGCATGGCGCCGTGGTATTTCACTTGCTCATATATGAACTGTTAATTTTCTATAGTCGGTAAAAAAAATCAAAGTAAATTGATTTTTCAAATGAAATTAAGAATAGTTTTGGTATCGTTTTATTGTTAATTATATAATTATATTATATTCAATGTTTAATGATGATTGATGATTGATAACAAGTGTTAATTTTTTTCTCTAAATAGTAGTAATTAACAATTGATATTAGTATCAATTGGCAGTTAAATATTAGTAAATTAAAAAAAATGGTGAAATTAATATGTGTGTAAAGTTAAATACGAAAATTAAATATGTTTTTCTTAACATAACAAAAACTTGTGTAAGTTAACAGAATATGTGTGAAGATAAATACGAATATGAAATTTTTCTGTTAAGATCACAAAGACTGTTATGTTAACATTAGTTCCACAATTGTGGATTATAAAACATAATTTGGTATAAAAACATAATGTGGCATAAAAATAACCAAAACAAGGTAAAGGATTGTAAAAAATAAAAAAATATAATTAGAGAGATACAGTAATAATAACAAATGAAATTTATTTCTTGTAGCTGGTAATTACATTTAAAACAATCGTCCACCAAAAAATATGAAAAATCGGACCTAAGATGCAATTGTGGGGGAATCGGACCTGGTGGGCTTTATAGCCAAGGTATCAAGGCTTCAGGGCAAGCTTTCCTTTTTGGGCTATAAAGTACCAGATCGGAGATATATAGACCGTAGCTAACTTCTATTTTTCATTTTTACCGTATATATATATATGTCGTTCATGAAAAATCGGACCTAAGATGCAATTGTGAGGGAATCGGACCTGGTGGGCTTTATAGCCAAGGTATCAAGGCTTCAGGGCCAGTTTTCCTTTTTGGGCTGCAAAGTACCAGATCGGAGATATATAGACCGTAGCTAATTTTTATTTTTCATTTTTACCGTATATATATGTCGTTCATGAAAAATCGGACCTAAGATGCAATTGTGGGGGAATCGGACCTGGTGGGCTTTATAACCAAGGTATCAAGGCTTCAGGGCCAGTTTTCCTTTTTGGGCTGCAAAGTACCAGATCGGAGATATATAGACCGTAGCTAATTTTTATTTTTCATTTTTACCGTATATATATGTCGTTCATGAAAAATCGGACCTAAGATGCAATTGTGGGGGAATCGGACCTGGTGGGCTTTATAGCCAAGGTATCAAGGCTTCAGGGCCAGTTTTCCTTTTTGGGCTGCAAAGTACCAGATCGGAGATATAGACCGTAGCTAACTTTTTTTCCCCCACCTCCCCACCGTCCAGCCAATTTAATTCAATGCTATTATAGTAAACCAAAAATTGACCTAATGAGAATTAAGAAATATTGTTTCAAATTTCTGTAATTCTTTACCTTTGTTTAGTTATTTTTATTCAAATTTATATTTTATAATCCACAATTGTGGAAGTAATGCTAAAATAGAAGTCTCTGTTAACTTAACAGAAAAATTTCATATTCGTATTTATCTTCACACATATTCTGTTAACTTACACAAGTTTTTGTTATGTTAAGAAAAACATATTTAACTTTCGTATTTAACTTCACACACATGAAATTAATCATGTTTAAAACAATGGTATAGCCTAACAGGCTTCAAGCCGATGGAATCATTGGGATTTAGAAAACAAATCCTTATGCCAGGTTTTTAAGTTATGGTTCTAGAAATTTTAAGCTTATGCTGCACTTTTTGATCTCAAAAAAATCACAGGGTGAATAAAAATTTCAACAAAGTCACTTGGCCAAATTTTAAAATTTTAACTGTTACCGTTCTTAAGAAATTAAGAAATCAATACTTGCCATTTATTTAATGCCGCCTATTTTTCACTTGTGATGTGTATTTGCAATGATGTCATTTAGACCCACTTCAAAACATCCACTTTTACCGTTCTGAAGATATACTAAAATTAATATTTACTTTATATGGGAGCTGTCACGCGAGTTACGTATTTACTTGCACAACCACCCCTCGTAGACATTAATGCAAATATAGCAAAATACTATAAACAAATTCCAAACTGATTCATTGACACTTGGTACACATACTCGTATACAAAAAATGTCTTTAGTATGAGTTTAAAACTATCTTTCAATAGGTTTCTGAAATTAGATTCCTTGGCTTGCAATAAGTTTATAAATTTTTCATTAATTAAAGAAAAGGGCAACGACAATTGAAACGCGAGAATATTGAACAAATAAAAGAATAATATTAAGCGCAAATATGTGTTTATAGTTGTCGTGAAATAAAAAAATATTAATAATTTTATTGGCCAAGCAAGATCGATACAAAGTAATTTTGCGATCGATATTGTTTGCTAAACATATTATCCATAGCAATAAGTTTGTATCAATAGAAATAAGTTTTTGGACTAAGAATTGTCTAAGAAAAAGAAAATAAGAATAAAGAAGACAGCTTATTTCAAATCTCTCAATTCGCACACTTATCCGGTTCCGCCAAATTTTTACTGATTAATTTTATTGACTACAAAGTCAAAGTCTCGCCTTTAGCGTTCTCAAAAAAAAAAAAAAAAAAAAAAAAAAAAAAATCAATATTTACTTCTATGGGAGGTACAATGTCCACTTATCGAATTCCGCAATTTTTTTTATTGGTGCTTTGTATGAGAAAAAACTTATTTAGACAAAGTTCGGAGACTTCCACTCTACCTTTCTTAAGATATGCAAAAATCAATATTTTTTATATACGAGAGGTGGAACGGAATCGAATAAAAATATCTGAAGACATTAGCTACAAAACTTTATTGAAGGATTTCTGTCTATTGGTTTGTTTGTCAGTGTATCACCCTGGCAATGTCGTAATTAATTGTGTTATTAATAGGGTTACCGATTGTGCGTTTAACAGTGTTGCCAGTTCGATTTTTGTGTATTATAATCTTACATTTTTTAAATTAACTTATATGAATAGGACGTTGTAGTGCATACAAGAACATTCGAAACTGATGGTAGTCATGTATATAAGGAACGCTGCTTTTGCCTACGTCAGTTCGTTGTAATTAACCAGTCAGTAGGTAAAGTCGTGTAAGGCGTAAAATAAAGTGTTGAGTAAATTTTGTATTAAGTGCAGATAAATAAGTTGGATACTGTACAAATAAGTTACTGTATAAAGTTGATGTGGAAATAAAGAGACTAAAATAAAACAACAACTACGTGTTATTCGTTTTATTCAACGCAATTTAAAAGAATTCAAACGTTTTTAAAAGGTTAAAACGTAACAATATAAATATAAATAAATACAATATATTAATTTTGTATTATAAAATAATAAATTAGCCCAAGTTTTGTGACAATTTGGCTAACGTTGAAGTAATCTTTTTCATATATGGGTTTTTTTTTTTAGCTGAATGATAACTATCGATAACTATCAAACTGTGTTGACATTTCTGTTCAGTATTGTGATAAATTTACTTTCATAGTGCACTTTGTGTTTAGTGATGAAGCTCATTTCTGGTTAAACGGCTGCTTCAGTAATCAAAATTGTCGTATTTAGAGTTAATAAAATCCTTAAGCCTTCAACGTCTCACCATTGTTGACAGTTTGGTGCGGTTTATACGATGGAGGCATCATAGGTTGTTATTTCTTTCGAAATGGGCAACGTGCTTTACGGTGAATCGAGTCATGTCGACTGAATTTTTGTTTTCAAATTTAATTAACTAAACATCAACGACATGACGTCGATAGTTATCATACAGCGCTCTTAACAATCGAATTATTACAAAATCGATTTGGTGACATATTTCTTTCCAAAAGTGGTCCTGTTCATTGTTTCTCCTATTGTGCGATTTAACGCCTCTGGATTACTTTTTATAAAGCTATGTTAAGTCATTTGTTTGCGCTGAGAAACCAGCAACTTATTACTCTTGAAACATTGAAAGCCAATATTCAAGCCGACCATATTTATTGGTAAAAATAGTCAATAATTGGACCATGTAACTCGTAGTCGAAAATCCTGTTTTAAAAAAAGTGTCATGTAATTATCTACCAATTATAACAAAAAAAAAGCATCTCAACAATATATCTGCCTTGTATTATCATTCTAAGTTCTCAATCTCTTAAAAAAAACACCCTATATAAACATGTATAGCCGGTTTTGAAAGCTTGCAGTTTTTAGCGTGCTGCGTTCTAAGTGCTTAAAGGTCCAAACATAATATACTTTTGCTTACTTAAGCTACTGTCAAAAACTCAACGAAAAGTTTGTCAAATACTTTTAGTAAGAACATGAAAAGTGATAAATGAGATTTGAGGTAAATGGTTAATAACCGTTATTATCTGAAGATATTTTTTTTTTTTTTAAATAATATAATTATTATTATTAGTGTAAAAATTTAAGTATTATCAAAAAAAAAATACAGTTAAAATAAAAATTGAAAAATCTACGTACACACGCTACTTATGTTTACCCGTCGCTGTTTCAGTGACGAATGAAAGTAAAAACATACAATGTACAACGTGTTTCTTTTGCTATGGTAAGCATATAGCACACAAACAGCTGTTTACTTACGTTAAGTGCGATCAGTTTCGCTCAAAACGTAAGCAAATGAAACTTGACGAAAAGTTTTTTAATTACATTATACATTATATTATACACTACAATGTGTATAACCATTTAATTGTGTATATTCGCACAGTCGTTGAAGCTAGCCTACGCATATAATGGTTGGGCCTTAACGGTTCATGCACTGTTGCCTAAGCAGTCATTAGCTCTTCTGGCAACAACTGTTGACGCTCAATTGACACGTATTCTTACGCTCTTGCTTTTAGTCGTCACTGATACGTAGCGGTTGTAGGCAAATTTTTTTATTTAAAACTGTATTATTTATTTTTTTTTTCGATAATACTCAAATTTTTACACAAAATTAGTATTACGATTTTTATATTTGTAATAAAAAAAATAAATAAATTTATTCAGATAGTTATAATGCTAATTACCCACTCAACCCAATTCTGAGAGAGTAATTTTCATGTTCTCACAAACACAACTTAATTCTTTTTTTTTTTTTTTTGAACAACACTGGTGTAAAGAGTCTATATCGTTACGTTAATTTAAAAAGGACGTGACTAACATTTTTAAAAAGTGCAGGAGGTAAAAAAAACTGAACATAACATGAAACTTAAGTAATAGAATATAAGTTTTAATGCAGTTTAACCACTAAATTTATTTTTGTGATTTTGTATGAAACTACATTAAAACTCACTTTCTATTATTTAAGTGTCAGATTTAGTTAAGTTCTTTTTTACCTCCTGCATATTTCTTAAAATGTTATGATCTGTACAGACGATTGTCAGATCTAACAATATTGTCAGAACTGGCAACTTGCTGACAACAACCAGACAATGAGATATTACCACCACTGTCAGTTCATACAATTACCAGACATTTGTAAAAAATGTGGCAATCCCATATATATGTGGCAAAACATACATATAGTATGTTTTTTTCTGACAATTAATCATTGTCAGATGTTAAAAATTCGGACAATGCTTTTTCTGACAATGTTCAAATACAAAAATTCTAAGTTCACGCGGTTGTAAGACATTTTGTGTTCATTTTTCTTATAATATTGTTAGATCTAACAATCGTCTTAACAGAGCTTTATAAACGTCCTTTCTAAATTAACATAAAGATACGTCCTTTTTACGTTGCAACAAGCTAAAGTAAAAATAATGAAGATTTTATTGCTCAGGAAGATAAAACTGTTAGAATTCATGGCGTAAAATTATTATTTTATTTTTTTTTTCCTCTATTGTCACTAAATCACTTTTAAACTTAAAATCAATAATTAAAGATATTTATGAAAAATAAAAAATTATCTATCATTAGTAACATTTTAAATCACGGCTAAATGTTTAAGCGATCAGCTTAAGTTTTATCCGTTCAATCGTATGACAGCGTTGGGACAATTATTGTCAATACATCGTTTTGCACCATCTTGTGACAATAAATAAATTAAAAAAAGAAAAAACTCTGCGTACAAAAGATATGATATTGATATTATAGCAGATTCCATAAATAATCAATAGGACTTATATCTTGATACTGTTGGCACACGCAACTGTTTTGGAACATTATAAAGCATTTAAAGCTTTACAATATCGGCTGCGTTCTTAGAATCGTTACATTATTGACATAAAACATTGCTACCAAGAGCCAATTTCGTTAAATTTTGCTTCCAGTTGACCTTTAGAATGTCTAGGTAAGCTCTATTGTCCATAGTGGACTCTAACCTGCAAATTTTATACCCCGTTAGCCGACACATACACCCTAACCATTACACCTCCACCACCATATTTTACCGCGCCACACAAAAAAGTTTTATGTAGTGCTGTACCCTATTTTCTCAACACAAATTGGCGACTCTTTATTCTAAAAATGCTTCTTATGTTCTATACGCGCATGAAATCCGTTTCGATTTAAGATTTTTTTTTTTACATTATCATCACACATACTTCTTTTCGATTTTAAATTAATGCTTGCAGTCAATTTTTAGGCTATTATTTTGGGATCTTGCTGCACAGAGTTGATGAGATATATCTTTTCTCTCGAAACTAATTTTGAAGGACGGCCAGAACAAGGTTTTGATACAAAGCCTCCAGTTTCTTTGTAAAAGTTGATGTTTTTGTAGATAGGGGAGTGCTTTTTCTCTACCCTTTCTGCAACTTCTTAGAAGGTTTTTACTTGCTTTTTAAGAAAAAATTAAGTTTTCTTTCGGCAAAATAACTGCTTGTTTTTTTGAACTCGTTAAAAAATAAAAATATTATTTCACAAATTGCTTTTCTTAGTAAATAAATGCACTTTTTTAATTATGATGCCTAACAATGAAACTTATTTCTTTTCTAATACAAATTTTGGTTATACAGGGACCTATTATATATTACAAAACTAAAAGGTTTAAGCTTTGTTGCGAATTCTAAGAATACAGAGTTCTGAATGAAATAAAAGTTTTATGACTAGTGTATATCTGTATTTATCTCTCAATTAAAATAAAAAATAAATAAAATAAACTAAACCTAATCCAAAAACATATACAAACATTTATATTTATTGAATTAATAAAAATTGTATTAAGAAAGATCACATCTGACCACATATGTCATTAATATTTAATAATCAATTTTTTAATGCAATTACGCACAAATTTAATTTTTGCAACATTTGCTCTTTTCACTTTTAAATATTGATATTACTCGTTAAACTCTCTACAACATAACCTTAAAATATAAATCTACAGTGGTAACACTAAGTATTTGAAAACTTTAAAAATAAAATTGGCTTAGTGAATATTCTTTTTTAAAGAATTACATATGTACATATAAAGTTGTCTGTCATTTAAAAATAATTTAATGAATGAAGAAACAATTTAAGAGATTTCTCCCAATAAAGTATGCAAAAAGCCGTTAACCGTTTTTTAATTGTTTGTTTTATTAAGTTACTTTGTTATTTTTTTATATAAAATCACTATAACCTCTTATTTTTCATGCCTCTTAACGTATGCTTCTAATGAATGTACCAGCCTAAAAATTCCACATTACTTTTTAAACATACCACGTATAATACGATTTCTCAAAACGAAAGTTATAATAGTGGACATGTCAAACTGGACAAATATTTGTCGAAAAAGACCAAATATTTGTTTACTATAGTCTGAACACCCTATATTTTTGGAAGTAAACAACATTTTGAGGAACACTTTATAACTGTCAAATGTGCCTTTATGATTTTACAGCAAACATAAGTCCTATGTACTACACTAGAACAAAAAATATATAAAAAAAAACCTTCGCCTTTAAAAATTGTTTTTTGTCGCTCACATCTTTTTGGCGGTTATGGTTTGATATGTACACCAATACTGTTCTAGACGAAGCGTATTTTAGAATCACGAGCTCTCACTTTATTGAGCTGCGCATTACTGGAAACATGCAGACATAAATTATGGCTCTCTTTCCTATCATTGCCACCGTACTGAGCTTTTACCAAATTATGGATAGATACCTTCGACTTAAGAAACCATTACAAAGCCACTAGAAAATTTGTTGCAATCCAGAAGGACTGCTTCATTAAATTTTATTTCGCGCCGCGAGAAATCTTAAAAGACCTGTTATAAGTAGACCTTCGTTGCTAAAATCGAATGGAGACTGGGCAAATATCACAGATGACATCAACCTTAATCACCCCTATTCTGACTTTCGATTCGAATCGAAATTTTCTCCGTTTGGCAAATTTGGTATTCTGAGTTTCGATTCCGTTCAGTTTTCTTCGATTGTACGTATTCTGCGTTACGATCGCAACTACGTTTTTCTAAGTTGTTAAAGTTGTGACGGAGATTTTTTAATCCTTGTTTTTTAGTTAAAAAAAAATTTTTATAGCCAAATAAAACATATATTATTTATTTTTATTAAACACGAAATGAAAATATACGAAGTGAACAAAAATTTAATAAAAATATTAATTTACGCTTGTCCACTTGCATGAAAAAGATAAAGAAAAAACAAAAATTTTGTGGTTTCTTATTGAACCCCTTAGTGCATGCACTACTTTTTATTAAAATTTGCTTATTTTTTTGTTTCTATTTCATACGTTCCTATGCTTTTGAGTACACTATGTTCTTCTTTTTCTTTCGATTCGATTTTCTTTTGGAATACCAATTTTCGATCGAAACGTAACTGAATGCGGAGACGGTTTAGTGCAGCCTTATCATAGAGATTTAAATTGAGTGGCATTAAAAGCGTTATCAATGACCTAAACCTAAAGAAGTGGCACCCGGAGTTTATTAATTCAGCAATAATATAAACACGGAGATGCCACGTTTAACAAAAAAATTAATAATTCTTTTTATATTCAATGCTGTTTTACGTGTGGAATATTATCCATGAGTATCGAACAAAAGTAGGGTCATATAGGCAAAAAGCCTGTTCTTTTATATATCTAAGTTGTTCGAGAAATCACTAGCTAAAAAATTCCATCCAGTACTGAGCGAAGACGAGTTTATTCCAAACCATCAATTTGGATTTAGAAAGAAGCACAACACGTAGGGAGTATCTTAAGAAGGGCTTTTGAGAGAATACAAATATTGCTCAGCTCTCTTTATCTCATTTCTTTTCTCTTCATCCGAAAAAGCTGTCGCAGTCTCACAGCATAAAACGATCAAAGCTTCGAAGTGTTTTTATTCTATTATTTCATGTTTTAAAACAAATTTAATTTTTTAAAGTTTGTTCAAATATTCTTTGTGAGGCAAATAGTTACAAACAACATATTTTGGTAAATATTTATGTGTAGTATGACCAAAAATATTTTTTTTGTTTTGAAAAAAAAAAAAAAACATGGGCAAATACTGGCAAACATATCACAAAAGGTTAAAAATATAATTAATGACGTCGAAGTCTTTCTTGAATACATCTTAGATACAGAAATCAATGCGGTAAATTCGAGCTTAATATAAAGCCACTTATATCGTGAAATTTCATCTACTAAATATTCCTATTTTTAAAAATTCATATTTACTACGAGTATTTAAGCACTTTTGCTCTAGTATTGGCATTCACTGTAAAACAAACATTGAAAATTTAATCGTTTTGTGTGTGTTTTCTGTCATTTAATTTCAAACACAGAATAACATCCTGTTATAAATTATAAATATAATGGTTTTCTTTGACGCATTCGTATTTTCAGCAAAATAAACGACAAAAATTAAGAAAAAAAATTAATATCAAATATAAACAAAACCTTGTAAAATATACATAAATACGTATGTATGCATAAGATGAGTACAGGTTTCCCTCCTATAACACGGTAGATATGTACCAGCGTTGCCGCTGCCAATCGGACCAACTTTGTAGTTTTTCGTTTTTTAAAAACAGTTTGGTAGTTTGGTTGGTTTGTTGCAATTTTTACATTTTTGGTAGTTTTTCCTCCTGTAGCAATTATTTTAGTAATGATACATTTTTCCTATTTAGAAAAATGTAACTGAATTGAATCAACAACGACTTACAATAATGTTATCACTGTTACGGAACGATGTGTGCAACTGCTTACCACTGCTTCACGACGAGTTATAGCAAAGAATATAGATTATGCTATGGCAGAGACTATAGAAAATCACACCAGATTACCGCAAATGAAGCACTTTTGTTTTATATGTTTCATTTGTTTTAAAAACATTTCTAGCAGTCTTTCTTACATTGTATTCAGCAACTTATTTTGCTTGCATTCATGACATAAAGTTCAAAAGAAAAATACAATATTTTATGATAATTTTGTATTTATTGAATAATGTGATCTAGGTCAATTTGCGTAGGATGGAATTTGAAAAAAAAATTTGACCCACCTTAATATACATATGTACATCCTTCTGTTATTTTAAATTAAATTTTGCTTTTATTTTTGTTGTTACTTTATGCATATTTTTATGTTTATTATTAAAAACTGGAGTTGTTATTATTATTACTACATGTAACTTAACAAAAATTTCGAATTTATTTAAAAAATTTATTTTTATATTTTTGGTAGGCTGTGAACAGTTTTGGTAGAATTTTTGGAAAAGTTTTGGTAGGAAGTCAATAACTTGTGTGGCAACGCTGATAGGTACTTACATTATGGCGTGTTGTGTGAAATAGTGCTGTAGGAGACTAGAAACTAGTATAAAAATGGGGGTATCTTCAAACATATATTAAAAATATCTTTGAAATTCAATACATATAGTATAACAAACTTATTTTTATAAAAAAATACGGAAATATATTTCATATTACATACTTAAATTACATATTAATTCTTTAATATCACAAAAC
Source organism: Wohlfahrtia magnifica (assembly GCA_023159175.1). NCBI lineage: Eukaryota > Metazoa > Arthropoda > Insecta > Diptera > Sarcophagidae > Wohlfahrtia > Wohlfahrtia magnifica. The sequence continues at coordinate 4,912,682 of JAKWBJ010000061.1, forward strand.
ATATCTCATATTCCATACTTAAATTATTCGGATATGTTCTGTGAACAGAAAAAGAGTGAAATTAAAATCGAGTAAATTTTCAAAGACAAATAAACCTTTAATGGCAAGGAAGTAATTTCAAAGGTAATTAAGCGATTTAACAAAAAAAAGTATCACAATATTATCAGATTATAAAATTATAGCAATTTGAAATTCCATTCGATTTCAAATTCACTCGATTTCGGTTTACAGAACATGCCCGATTAAATCCATTAATGTTCTTTATAATGTAATTTTTATTAATTTTCATCGTCTTCGCTACTCAATACAATCAAGCGAGGACATATGTGCGGTTGAATAATACTATCGTCACTTACTGAATTTTTGTTGGCATTTAGATTTAGCGCACCTTCTAGCATTTTCAAAAAATCTGTTATTTTACTTTGTTTACTTGCATTTCTAAGGTCTGTAAATTTCGTGATATGGTAATAAAAGAATTTTGCAATTCCCTCGTGAATTTCCGGCTTCTTTCAGAGGAAGGATGTGTACTTAAGACCAATGGTTCCAACTTTTCATCTAAGCTTGAAATTTGCTGCAATGTTTCAATTCGGATCTAGAATAAATTTGATTTATTTTCTTCTTCCACTGACAAACATTGGATGTCATCACCAGTCATATCCACAAAACCTTCTCCTCCGATCGTTTTATTAATTTTCTTTTTCAGCCGCTTCTGACCATACCTTCTTCCCACATCTATTCAGTATTGTAATTTTCAGTTCCTTTATTGATAAAGGTATGGTTTCAATGTACTTATTAACTAAAAAATTCTTCTAAACTCTAACGTGCATATTAAATAAAAATTGTTTTATTGAGTACATATGTACATGCAAAATTTTCGTTTTATTGTAAAACCGTGTTGTTAGATACCGTGTAATGAGAAATATTTTACAATTTTTAATTTCTATTAGAGTGAAAACGTGTTGTAAATGCCGTGTTATAGAAGGAAAACCTGTATACCAAGTACACTCTTATATAGTAGGCTTCCATTTATAAAATGATTTGTTTTTGCTTATGTATTTTGGCTTTTTATTTTCGATAATTATTTGCTCCCGTTTCTCTTATACACAAGAGACGTGCCATACTTGCAACATATACATATATTTGAAACAAGTGTTATGCAATAAGTGTTGCCATTTAATGAATAAAATTAGGAATGACATACAGCTTAGCATAAGAAGTTAGGAAGAAGCTTTAATTTAATTTATTTCTTAAAAAATATTTATAAATGCGCAAATCGTTGGTATTTGTTTAGTGGCAGCAAATTAGAGAAAAAGTTTATGGAATTATTTATTTATTATTTAAAAAACACAAAAATTCAGTAGAAAAAATCACATAAATTCGCAAAAAATTTAAAATTCTCTGTTTTTAATAAGACAAAAACAAAACTCTAAAAAAAAAAACAGCTGGTTCTTAAACACCACCTTATAAATAATATCTCCATGGTCTAAAATAATAGGTAGCCGTCAAAAATAAATGATCTGATTAAATTTGTGAAAACATGGAAAAAATTGGTCACCGCTAAATAAGTAATTCATTTTGAGAGGTGCTTCATCACGTACCTAATTAGCCATATTTATTCTCCCATCGCCTAATATCATTTCATAGAGTTCATTTCTCGCACCAAACCAAAAACATGTATTTTTTGCTTACAAATTTCATAAAATTCAGTGAAATTACTGCAACATCAGATTGTAAGAGCACAATTGAGAGAGCAAGAAAAAACGTTGTCAAACTAAAATAAACTAAAAAATTATCAAAATGCCGATTTGTCAAATTTTGCTCAAAAAATGCCGATTTTTTCGAGGAAATCTAAGAACACAGCAACTTTATTTGTTTTAGTGAAATTTACCATATTTGAGAACACTGCTATACTCTATTAACTCAACGCATAATGGGATAAAGACAGAAAGCTTCTTAGAATTGATTTTGACGAATTTTGTCATACTTTCGGTATTTGAGCCAGCTTTAGCAACAGATTGGGCAACACAATTAAACCACCCAGGTTTTATTCGGTATTATATTAAAAAAGTCCTGGTGGGATTTTAAGTTTTTTTGTATAATCAGTAAGACAAATTTAATTTAAAGATTTTCACTGTATACCATATTTACAAAAAAGTAAATGTAATTTATGTATTGAGTGTTCAAACTAATTAATTTTTTAGCTCCAAAAATGATTTTTTTTTTTTTTTGAAGATAATGAATAAACAAGTAAATCAAAATATTGTCCATCATCGCTAACAACTTTTCCCCAACTCTCATGTAATTTTCGATTCTCGTCTAGAAAAAACATCTCGTCTTTTGAGACAATCCAATTTCGAAGCCAATTTTCGATCTCTTTGAAAAAAAGCAATGTACGGAGAACAGGGCGGACGCGGTAAGAAATCGCATTTGATCGTTTCTACAATTTTTTTCGGAACTTTCGTGACGTGAAGCAGAGCGTTGATACACAAGCTAACTTTATCATGTTAGTCCTTATATTACGGCCATTCTTCTCATAATTCAAGATACAAACAAAGTAATTGCAATGTGTAACGTGATTTTAGCAGCTCGTAGTAGAGCTGCAAAACAATCGATAGTACTATCGATAGCTCTAGCTCGTAGTATATAACGCCCCCTTGGTCCTACCAAGAGTGTAAAATAATAATACATAATAAATAATAAGACATAGTAATTGTACTAACAAATAAAAAAGAGAAAAAAGCCGGATTTTGCCAACCATGCTTTAAGCTGTCGACTCTTTTTGATGGACTCCCCTAACCAATTCATCCAAAAAATATTCAATTACATAAATTTATAGGTTCAACGCGGGTATTTCTTAAAGTTTGGAATAGTTACAGATCAAAAAAAAATTTTGTGACAACTGACGTGTGAGATCGCTATATTGATAGAGTTCGCTATTGTTGACTATACCCAATTTCCCTGCCATTTGTTTTACATTTTTTCTCGAATATTGAGATATGCAAATGTGACCATTGTACTAACCATAAAATGCACTTTGTTTGTATAACATTTAGTTTATTTTGTTATTTTTACATTATTTTTAATATTATAAACATTGCTGAATTGTTCTGTTTTGTTAGTTTTTGTTAATAAAAATATCATTATCGTCTTTAAAATGGGAAATTTTAATTTTCCGATTTTACGTCGATTTTTTAAATCGAAGTACCTATAATGCCGATTTTATTTTTTAAATATGCCGATTTTAAATAAAAATTACCTGGCACCCCTGCTCACGACTGTTTTTGCTGACGATTCTTTTATGTCATTTTGTATGGAAAAAATCGTCAAGCCTCAATTCTATTTCATCTCTTACTTTGCCGACTAGTAATCTTACCTTTTATCAACCTATAGTAAACTTGAGTTCCTTTAGATTTGGCAACTCTCTTGTAAAAGGGCTTATTATCGAGAACTTGTGTGATGTTTGTTTTAGTGAAAAGATCTACATTTCTCCTTCATAATTATACAAAATTAACTATAAAAATAAATATTAAAAATACATACTTACATATGTGTGCATAAATGTCAGATAATTCCTGTTATACTACACAAAATAGGAATTATATTGCCACATTTGTTTTTCGTTAAAGTCAAACGCATACACTTCAAGGTGGGCTAATTGTAATTATTATTTACAATGGTTATTGGCCGCAATATTTGCTTTGCCATCGTCATTACGTTTAACTAACGTGACCAGATATTGTGTATGATTTTAATAAAAAAAAATTTGAAGTTTCATTTTACTCAAAAAATTAATGATTATTTTAAGATAAAGGTACATCTTGTATTATTCATGGTGTCGAATTTAATTTATTCTTTTTGAAAAACCCGGAATATTTAGAGGTTATTTGTTGTGCTTCTCCAATAGTACTGCAAGCATTTCTTCCTTTTGATACGAGCCTTAATCAAGCAAAGACTGTAATTTTTTACTTATATGCAACTTATTATATAGTGATATTTGCTTTTCGCAGTGGCTCCATAAAAATCTTGTGGTCACGTTATTTTCAGCTCTCATTATTGGAAATAGAAAATTTAATATGTATAACATACATACATATCTTTTTCTATAACATAGTGTAATTATGAAATGATATTTTTTCTTCTCGACACGGATTCAAGGTCCCAAATAGAAAAATTTCACTAGCACTTTCGTTTCAGAAGCAAAATGAAAAACAAGAAATAACATGTTCGAGAGTGTTTGCAATTTTATTTCTTCTTATACACAGTGTTTTCACTACAAAGTCCAACAATGTCTTCTAAGATATATTTTTGTTTTAATTTTTATACCTGAATGACAAGACATTTTGGAATACAAACACATTTTTGAAGATATAAATTTTTTTTAGCTACACGAGCTACGACTAGGGAATCTTCAAAGAAATTGGTAGTCCAGATTAATCAATATGCATGATTCGCAACAAGACTTACTTTCTGGCTTGTCATGCGCCTAAGTACTAAACCCCATCCTCGTTTGTAATTCTTAAATCCATTTCCTTTCCCGGGATTACTATCAAGTATTGCTTCAGGGAAGTGGTAATTCAGCGAATGTCGCTTCTACTTTCCGCAGATCTTGTCCTCTCGGCCAATCTGTGGCGCACCAATCCACTCCAATCATGTTGCCATCTTTCCATAGTGCCGTCCTCAATTGGCCCGTGTTCGCTGACCCCGTTCTTTTCATAACATGCTTCTTCCTCTCAACATCTGCCACCAGCTGCAGTGGCATTAGTCCCACAATAATCAAAGCCGCGTTAGTGGATACTGTGCGGAAAGCAGAGGCAACCCTGAGCGCACATCTTCTATAGGCTGCATTAATTCCCACCCTATATGTTCTTCTAAACATAGCTTCAGCCCATATGGGAGCTACACATAAGGTAATCGACCTTACCACCCTTGTCAACAACAGCTTTCTCTCTTATCTTGGGCACAAGCTGTGAGTGCACATTTCCCACTGACATACTTCAGGTGCTCTTTAAAGGTGAGTATGTTATCGATCATGATCCCCACGAATTTAATAGCCTGCTTAGAGGCTATTCGCTGTTCATCAACCGTTATCGTAATAAACTGCATTTTCTTTCTACTGCTTACCTGTAGAACTTCAGTCTTGTGATTCGCAAGTCCGAGACCTGAGCTCACAATCCAGCTTCTAACCACAGCAACTGCATCATTGCAAGCTCTTTCCAATTTATCAAGATGTTTTCCTCTTATTACCAAGGCAATGTCATCTGCGAAGCCAATGATTTGCGCACTATTTAGGAATTCGAGCCTTAGCACACCATCATACGTAATGTTCCACAGTATAGGGCTCAAGACTGAGCCTTGTGGTACCCCTGCCGAAACTACATATGATTTTCTGCCATCAACACAAAATGGAACAAAATTTTTGCTCCAAAACAATGAGTGAATCCAGCTTTACGCGAAACGTGTTTCTTTTTAAATTGTATAAACGAAAAAAAAAATGTCTATAAATAAAAATACTATTTTTTTTCTTAATTTCTGTCAAAAATTTTAAAAAAAAGTATAATGGAGAAAGAAATATGAAGTGTCGTTGTTTTTTTTTTCGGTATACGTGATATGTGTAAAGAAAAGTTCCTTTTTTAACATGCTCAAATTTTAACAGAGTACTGTTAAGAGGTTAACAGTGACTACATACAAAATGTAAAATATCTTCAGATGATAAGTGGACATTTCGGGAAAATATGAAGCTGCTCCCATATACCACTATATACATATGGTTGCCAATGGGTCTACAAGATAGCCCATATAGTGGTAAGTCTGGAAAAATCACCAGATTTAAGAAAATTGAATTTTTCTTCCTCCATCCTCTAAAGAATTTTCAGATCTTTCAAAAGGCGATTTTTTAAAATTCCATTTTTTAAAATTCCATTTTCTCAAATCCTGCAAAAACTTTGTTCGGATAAAATTTTCATATGTAATATTCATGCAAACGTGATGTACCGTTAACTACTATAAAATATTTGATAGCAGAGCTTAAACGGAGCCGTAAGAGCTGCCAAGTTGAATACCGTAGTGGTCGACCATTTGACGTGTCCATGCCGAAGACGGTTAAGCAATTCCATGAATTGGTAATGAGAAATCGATGATTATAAACAGTTCAAAAGGTGATATACATCGCATACTGACCGAAGATCTGGAAATGACTAAGTTGTTATAATATAAGAGAATCAGTGCCGTACAGGTGTTTCAATGAATTTTTTTGTGATGTTTTGGACTAGACTGAATTGGTAGCTTAAAGAAGATGAAGACCGTTCCATCTGCAGGCTAGATCATAGCTATATTTTGCTAAAGAGTAAGTGCTGTTACATCAAAATAATGCACTAGTTCACACATCGAATTGTTTTATCACTACAATACAAACTACATATCTTGTAACCTGATGGTACAGAAAAATATAACGGCTACTTGGTATGTTCCAATCATAAGTTGCCTGGAGGAAAGAAAACAACAGTGCACTTATGTCAAACTTAGTGGAGAAAACCATTTCTTCACGTTGGAGATTGCTTCAAAAAATGTCATAGTTTACGTTAAAAATATTTGAATAAGATTGGTCTACAGCAAAAAAATCCTTTAAATAAAACTATATGGATTATACTGATTTTGATGCGATGAAATCCGTTTTTCAAAACCGTTTTCACTTTTTTTTCCATTGGGCTAAAAAAATTTTTTATGGGCGTAGCAAATTTTTCGCCTAAAATATGGTAGTTATGTCAATATATTTCATCATAACTGAAAAACGACTTGACCGATTTTAATGCAATTACCACCAAATGTTTAGGAACAAAATTTCCTATAAATCAACTGCATACAACTTTTATGAATTTTCAACAGTTTCAGAGTTATTCGTAATTTAGTTGCAAAAAAAGAAAAATTGTGTCGCGCAAAATTATAGCATTTTTTTTTTTTTTTTTTTTTAAAGTCATAAAAATTTTTTCAAAAGGAGAATTTTACATGTTAAGCGCTTAATTAAATCTTGAAATGTTGAGAATAAAATAAGCTATAAATAGTGAAAATGGGTTGACTATTGCAGATTTTATTCAAAATTAAATGCAGGTACCAAACTTTGACCAAAATTAGTGAACAAAAGTTTTCTTGCAAAATTAATGGATTTATTTTTTGTTTATTGTATTTTTTGTTTTGTTTTATTATTGCCATAGTTATAAAAAGTTCTTAGGATATGAATTTTACATTTTAAGCATTAAAATGAAAGCCAGATATGTAGAAAGTAAAATTACCCATAAAGGCAGGTGTCTAACTTTGACAAAAGAAAAGGGCTCAATATAAAAATGGTATCGGAGCTGTTGGATATTGCCGAGAAAAGTGTATAGAGCTGAAAAGTGATAATGTTGGTTAGGTTTTATTTTGTAAAACCGCCCTCGTATATCAAGCCTTTCTTTTGCCTCAGTGATGGTTTTTTTACATAAAAATGTTCATAATATTTATTCATCATACGAAATTCAATTTATTCCATTTTCCTTGAAAACAACTAGGTTATCTGCTTTCAATGGCTGTTAAAAATCAACTAATTTATTGTGCTACAATATAGCCATTAAACGGGAAGAGTTTAAATGCTTAAATTTCATTGATCAAAATGTTACCTGTTTTTTTTTTTATTAACATACATCAGCTTTCTTAATTTTTCTATAAAGAATAATGATAATTATGACACCCTTTAATATTGCATTGAAAACATTCTTTAAATGAATTTAAAAATTTTCAATTTATAACATCATTTCTTTCGCATGTACTACTCTGCTCGTGTCATGTATGTCATGTATTCGCTAAATAAATACTCCCCCTATACAAGTTTGCTCTAAGTGTCTAGAGCATTAAAATTCTTAAGATTTTGGTTTTAATACTCACCAACAATTTCATTCATACAAAACTTTTGGTGTTAACCTTGCAAATATTGTTTGTACTACATATAAAAATATAAGTAAACATACATATACATACATATTGAATATGTATACATATCGTACTTGTACCGCTAAAGTGGGTCAACTCAAAATTTATCAATTTTTACTTTTTGCAAGAACATGATATACAGTAGTCATATCTACCCACTGTAAAAATCTTACATCATTTTCTTTACTCTTTTGAACAAAAAATATACTTCTTACACCTTTTTGTGATATATGTAATTTCATATTAAACAGAAAGTTGTTTGCCTCTATTAAAAATTTGAAAATTTTGAGTTGACTCACTTTAGCGGTACAAGTGCGATATGTACATATGTATGTATGTAGGTACATATTCACAAACAATATAAACAATTGCCATTTTTACATTTCAGTCTAAAATGATGTCATAAAGTGTCTGAATGTATAAGAATAAAAAATGCTATACCAACAACAATCGAAATTCCCAACTTACTCTGGGGGTTTTTTGTTTTTATACCACGGAATTCACAAGCATCGAAAAAAAATAATAATAAAAAAATGAAACAAATCGATCCAATAGATAGAAGGCTAAAATTTTTAATAAATTTAGTATGAATTCAAACAAATAACGTGCATGGTTTTATTTTTGACCGGCTTTCGTTCGTTTGTTTTGTTTTTATTTTAGAGTTTGATAAGAAATCATTTAAACGTTTAAAACAAAAATTCACTATCTTTGTAAAAGATACGAGTATAATTTAATGTTTGTTAATTTTATTTGTTCTTTTTTTTAATTAATTAAAAAATAATAATCTTATTTTGCTCACATAATCCAGACACTCAGTTCTTGTGAAAAAAATCTAACGAGGCGAGACCACCTTGATTGCTGTAGACTTTCTTATTGATAAGATTTTACTAATATATATATATATATATATATATATATATATATATATATATATATATATATATATATATATATACCAAAATATATATATACCAAAATATATATATACCAAAATATACCAATATATATATATATATATATATATATATATATATATATATATATATATATATATATAATTTATGTTTATTTTGTTTCAAATAAACATTATAAATTATATATGACATAATATAAACAGCAGTATAAAAAAGACTTGAAAGGTTTCTCTATGAACTTCGTAAAAATCTGTGAAATATGTAAAAATCAAACTTCACAGCGTCTTGAAATAATGAAGAGCACATGATATAATTTCATCATTAAGCTTTAATCTTTTTTTATATACAGATAATTTAAGATAAAAATTTAATTTGGACTACTATTACTAAACTGTTACTCGCACTTTCTAATAAAAGATGGATTAGCAACCATAGGAATTTTTCGTATCTAATTTTATAGTTATTCTTAAAACGTTTGAGTTGTTTTGAGTTTTGGTAAGTTTTGGTATTTGTTACAGTACCATACCCATGTTCAAAATCCTATACTTACGAAAAATGGATAGTATTACATCACGCAATGGTTCTCACTGCTAACATTTGTCATCTTTTGTAAATTTATACCCTGTAGCGACTTTTGCCGACTTACTTATCTTCGAGTCAGCAATGCGACTTGCTTCTCCTTTTTTTTAATCCAAATTAACCCAATTCATGTTGATTTTTTAAGCTTTTGAGCGGATTTGCTTCAGATTTTGAAATCAGCTTACTTATGTCTGTTTACTAAGTTCACTGAAATCATTTGGCTGGTTCTAATTGGCGAAATTTCCAATCACTGCTAGGTTTAGGGATGCAACCAGATAACACATTATCCCCTGTTCTGAGCTTTTTCCATATTGTGTTGGTTTTTGGAAATTATTGCTTTAAATTGACTAAACTAACACGGAGATGTTAATACTTATCTGTAGGTTTTAAGTTCTCCGCTTATAAACTTCTTAATTGCGCGTATTTTCACATGAAGCATTAGGTTATGTCATATTATTAATGTATACTTAGGTGGTCTTTAGATGTATGGAAGAATTTTTTTTTTCCAGTTAGGGACCGTAACTCCCCCCTAAAATGTGTAAAAATACGGTATTGTGTAAAAATACATTTTTCAAAAAATTATGAGTGTTGAATAAAGAGAAGACAGCGCATCGCCTTGTGAAATAATCAAAACAAATTTTTTTATTTGCTTTAGAATACGATAGAGATAGAACATTTTTGCTATAGCTTTATTAAATTTACGGTCATTTCCATGATTTGTTACAATTTGATTATAAAAACTTTTTGAAGAAGTAGACTTTAGATTTTGCTGCGACAAGTACAGCATGTTTACATGTATGTTTCTTGATAATAGTTTAAAAGCCTTGATACAAATATTTTAATATCCCAGATGATGAAATAATTGAGCAGTAGTATATATAAATAAATATATATATATATATATATATATATATATATATATATATATATATATATATATATATATATATTGACCGTAATGCTGTGCGGATACTTGTAGCAACAGCTCAAGCTCTAAATCACAAAATCCGCTTAGAACTTAAAGTTAAAACTGCACAAAAAATAAAAATAAATTTCATGATGATGAAATTGGTGACATTATAGTTCACTGTGATGGTAAAATTTTGCCATCGTTAATTGAAAAAAATCCATTGATCGAATTCTAGTAGTCATATCATACATACAATGGTAAAGACAAATTACTTGGAATCCCAGCAATGGCATCTGGATCAGGGAAGCAACAATCGGAAGTAGTTTACGATCTATTGCAAGAATGGAATATAATTGAGAAAGTAGAAGCTTTATGTTGCGATACCACAGCTTCTTACTTAGATCGACTTCAAGGTGCTTGTGTTCTTTTCGAGAAAGCGATCGGAAAGTACGTTTTATATATACCATGCCGACATCACATCTATTAAAATATTTTAAGAAGTATTTTCGATGAAAAAATGTAAAAATCATTAGACCATTCTGTTTAATTATTCAGCAGATTTAAAGACGCTTGGAACAAAATTAATAAACTTAACTTTATGACTGGAATTGGAGATCAGGAAGTGAGTAATGCAATTGGGAGTGTATCTGAGATTATTAAATTTGCATCTCAAAGTCTTAAATAAAACAACCACGTGATGATTACAAAAACTTTTTGAATTAATTATAGTTTTTCTTGGTGGTACAATTTCGCTATATACCTTCAAAAAAACTTGAAGCATCTCATCATACCCGTTGGATGTCGACAGCTATTTATTACGTTATATATATTTCAAAATGAATTTAAAATGATACAATTGGAATTAGTATGTATTAGGATCATTTAAATACTTGTAGAAAAATTGGATACAAGCACCTGTTGCAGCAGAGGCCCCTTTGCAGGATTAAAATTGCTTATAGATTTGCATTGATTATAAAAGTATTGATGACAAGGTAAGTTGTGCGTCACTAAGCAAATTAAGTTATCATATGTGGTATTTGACTCCAGAAACACCCAGCATTAGCTTTCTTTGATCTAAAGGCATCATATGACACGAAAAGGTTAATAGTGCAAGCTCTTGATAATCCTACAAAATCCGAGTTAAAAAACTGGTCAATATCTTTACAAGAATGTCGAATATTTTATATCACAAAAATTACATAATTTTTTTTCAAAGGTTTGGTATTCCAACGGTCTTTTTGGGAAAATTAACCTAGTTTTAACGTTGGCGCTACTGGAAGATTTTATTTTAGTTTTATCAAAAATTAAGCAGAAAAGCAATTCAAATTTAAAACTGTAGCGGATTATCGGAAACTCTATCCAGACGTGAACAAATGTTCTCTTTTGAAATAAAACAAAACTAAAAAAATTAAATTAAATAAGGGTGTGAAGATAGCTTCTTAAGTTATATATATATTTTTTTTAACATTTATGTAATTTTAACAGTGACTGTTAATTTAACATGAAAAAGCGTGAAGATAGCTTCGTAAATTAATTCTTTTTTTAGAGTATAGTAGAAAAAAGAAAATACTGATTTATACAATACAAATATTAATTTGCTATATTTTACTTTAATTCATATTTAATGAAAAAAACATCATTAAAATCTAAAAATTGGGTGTCGACAAAAAAACGAATTCTGTTTCTTAAATTCTTAATATTAAATGATTTGCCAATTTATATACTTATAAAAGTTTAAGCACAATATTCGTTAAAGTGGGAAAAAGATCAAATTGTGGCAAAACTAGACCTATTGGGGTGGAATGCCACTCCAACAAGGATTCCAGCAGATTTTATTCCATGACCCAAAAGTCCTGAGCCGAGATATACGGCCTGGAAAAATGCAATATTTTTTATCAGGCACATATAATTTCACAAAAATAGGGTAGAAGATCAAATTGTGGCAGAACTGTACCTATCGGGGTGGAATGTCACTCCATCAAGGACTCCAGCATATTTTATCCCATGACCCAAGTTAAGAAGCTAACTTCACACACTTAAATTAAATTCGTATATACACACAATAAATATAATAAATAAATATAATTTAAAAAAAAAATCAAAATTTTATTTTTAAAGTTTTCAAGCCAACTTCAAGAGCAATGCGTCATGTATTAACCTCGTTCAATCGTGATAATATTTTTCTAAACATATCTTTACTCTATAACGAACATTTTAAGGGGGATTTACGCTCCAAATAACAAAGTTGAAAAATAAGGACCATCCTAATGTACACATGTGCTCTTTACACAAAACATTATACACTAAGTCAGGCAGTGCTACTAAAGCCTCTGCTATAAAAACGAATAAAACTTAATGAAGTACTGCCACCCTACTTTTTCAATGCAATGCAACTCCTCATTAAATCTAAATAAGATCTCTCTGCAATTAAGGTCCAAACCAGTGCCACCAATTGTGCACTCCGATGGGTCGCTGAGCAGGAGCAGGAGCCGAAGCCCCCATGTCCATGTTACTGGAATTATGCTTTTGATCAGACATCGAAAGTCCTTCTCTCTCTAATTACATGGTGGTCGAGTTCCTAGTTATTGGAACAAAAAAATATTAAATTTACTTTATATTTATTAGTTTAAAAAAATAATTGATTCATTTACAAAATGTATTTTCATATAATTTCTTTTTTTGCAATTTAATTTATCTGACGTTTTAATACGCAATTTTTTAAATATATAACTTTATATAAAGAGTCATTCACAATAATTGTCTCTGTTTTTAAAGTTTTATTAAATTTTAATTTATTAACTGATAACGTAATCTAAATCATTAATACTGTTCTGATAAAATTGTTTATATTGTCTTGTATTTTATTTATTTATAAAAAATTTAATTTAATTTTGAGCAACAAATTAAAATATAATATGCCCTACGCCACAATGATACATTTTGAAAGTTTCTTACTATATACATATGAGCTAATCAAAGTTTTCTTCAGACATTAAAACTTTAACAAAGCTTCAATTAGATTTTAGCTCACTTTGTAAAATTGCCTACCCAAAAATTTGTTTAATCTTATAAAGTTTTGTGTTAACATCTCATGCACCAAACTTAGTTCGGGCAGCTATATTTTTTTAACTTTGTTTCCAACTACATTGGGTTAATTTAATATAAAAAAGGAACAAATGTTGAATTTACACTACAAGCGTAGTTTTTACGTGTACAACATATCGTATAGCTAACTGTCTTGTATTTTATTATTAGAAGAAAATAATAGATTTATATATTTTTTAATAATGTTTTATGTATTTTGAAGTATTTCCGTAGGATTATTCCATAGTTTTCTCTACTTTATGTGTTTAAGGTCAACTTTAATCCTCAGAAATTGTAATGGCTATTTTCTCCAGCTTTAAACGCTGATTTTTCAAATTATTCAAGCTAGATTAGGGCCAAAATTCACAGCGACTCAAAGGATTTTCTCTACAGCTCCATAAGTATAAAGCCAGTAATCATATTTGTTGCGAGAAGAAATATCTCTTTGGGAGTCAGCACAACATCCCCGGGCACATCATTCTCTGGGTCGAGATAGCTAGACACTCACACAGTACATTTTCAGATCGATGCACAGGTCGTGCAAAACCTACACCGAATAGTCTTAACATTGCCAAAAGACACAGCACCCTGTGCTTGCTCTTATTGATAGAATTCGTTTTCCGAGAAAAAACGTTAATTTCTCTTGTAGTTAAACACTCTTGTCGTTTCATAGTTGACTAAATATACAAATTTAGTCAACTATGTAAGGGTTGGAAAAAATACAAAAGTAACAAAAACTTCAAAACAAAATATTAATGGAAATACACCGTTCATGCACCAAGTTTTATACATACAGTGAGTGTTAAATGAAAGTAAACGAACCCATTCTCAAAAATTTTGCTCATATTTCAGTCTTTTAAAATACGATGAATATAAACATATAATATTTTTTAAGACACGATTTACGGCTCTACAAAATCTTTAAAAAATTACAACAAAATGCTTACAACAAGTAAAGTTATACAACAACAAAAAAGCTCTATAGACTATACAGCTGAGCATAATGTCGAATAAACTTTAGTAGTAATCCGCATTTCGGGAATTGCAAAAGCGCTTTATTTGGGTACTAACCATAGGTACTCGTTGGGAGTAAATCGGGTAACTGTGGCGGCCTAAAAGGAAAATTATAGCCTTCGTATATAAATATATTTTTGAGTAAGCTTTGTGGTGTTTTGGGTTTATTGGCATATTAAAAACAATATATGACGTCTGTCAACCGGATAGTGTCTAAAACTGAGACGCAGAATTGTACAATACTCGTAACAACAACTCTATGGACTGTTCTAACCCCTTTAATCGTCATGAAACCCGATATCATTACGGATTCACTACCAAGTGTAAGACTGGTCTGACATCTTTTGGTTGCAATCTTCTTCCTGGCTTTCGCTAACACCAACACAACACTGGGTAAGTTGGTTACCTCGAATACCTGTCATGAATATATTTCTGTGCTATCATTTTTATTAGAACCTGTCCAGGTTTAAAATTCAACTGTAGGCTTATGGAATTAGTGAATTTTAACGCTAGAAGTGCATCGTTTGTCGTTTCGACTAACAACGATGTTACTTTCTGTGAGTGCTCCCTTTTATTACTTTTCTATGTGCGTAGGTATAGATCAGTCGTTGACAAGCTGGTGCTATGCGCAAACGGGTACTATTCTAAATTGGAAGTGTGTGTTTTAAGCAAGACTTTTAGTCGAAATGACTAACAATACATTTATGTAATTTTTTGGATTTTCTCCGATTAAAGTTTAAATATAAGTATGTATGTTTAAAAAAAATTTTTTTTTTTTTAAACTAACTTTAGAGACATTTAAATAGAGAACTTCTAAACTCTATAGACGATGATGAGGAAAGTACTATGTATTCTCCTGATGGTGAAACAATCAAAATAGTTTACCTTCGTTCATCGTGCGAAGCCATTGTTAATGAAAATAGTTACATTAGTTGTTCACAAAATATGCTTAGCATTAAAAAAGGCATTATCTTACTAATATTAAAAATACAAATAATAATAATAATAATTTTGTAAGCAACTCAATACGTCTGCCGACATATCACCTAAATATTGAAAGTCTTCTACCTCAGAATGAACAATTATTGAAGAGTAATGAAAAAAAATGTAAAAGAAAGGGCTCCAGCTTTTTGGAATTATAAAAATATCAAATGTCTCAATCATTTTGTAGGATATGCAATAGTAGTGCTTCCGGCGAGCACCAATTTGAAATATTCACAGAGTGTGCAAAAACTTTTGTTCATATAATTTTAATGATATTATTTAATAAATATCTGAAATACTGTAAACTTATCTATATACATAATTTATGCCAAACTAATGTTATATTAGCTTTGAAGAAACATATGTAACATGATCTCCTAGCAAATACAATCTATGAAGCATTTTTTTTGTTTAAAAAGCTTAAACTGAAAAACTATTTTTAACTTTTTTTATATTATTTTGTTAAAGTGGATAAAAACACTAACAATTGCTTGTTTTCTTTTTGTTTTGAACAATATTTTCCAATTTATAGAAAGTTAGAGTTAATGTTAATCGTTCTGACTAACATTGCACACAAAAGTGGTAAAACCTTTTCTTCAATGCCATTCAATTTAAACAAAGTTTTAAAAAAAAAAATTATTATTTCATGGATTTTATTCACCAAAAATTTTTCAAAGCTATTTATGGTTTTAAATGTTTTAAAAGTTTTGAATTTAATTTTTTGAAAAAGTTTTATTAAAAAAAAACTTGTTATGAGTCTCACACTTTTTGAAATTCTGCCCGCTGTAGTAAGACACCCGCCTACCAACTTCTGTAACTAATGTATCTGTAGTTTGGAGCCGACGTTAAACTGTAGATCCCTCCCAATGATTTAATTTAATTGGGTGCAGCTCATTAATTGAGAAAAATCCCACTTGTTCCAATTTGGATGTAACAGGAATTATGTTCTTTTGTATTTCATACCCTGGATTTGACAGACAATAATGAATAATTTAACATAAAAGACTACCTACCGCTTGGTAGTCTGATATTCGAAATGGTTTTGATCGGTCTAACTTATGAGTAAGAAGGTGATAATATAACCACACAATCTACCCCTAAATAGCAATTCGGATATCTCTTGTGGTAGAGATAAATATATTTTCAAATAAAAATTTTTAGTTTTTATGAGTCAATAAATAGTACAGTCAATAGCAACATTTTCATATTTATGTAACAGGTCACTCAATAAGTCCATACGATAAATAAGAAACAAAAAATGTGACAAAACTCGATTTTATTATTTAACAAGGTTGCCTTCGAGGGCGATATAACGAGTATAGTGAATTTCCAACTTTTCGATACCACTATTATAGCATGATTTCTCTTTCTCGTCAAAATAGGCCTCAGTTTTATTAATTAATTAATTAATTAATTTCTTACCAGCAGATCTGATGACAGGAAAAAGTCGCTGGAGGTTTAAACCTGGAGAATCCGATGGGTGGGTTAGCAATTCGAAGCCCAAACATTTAATTTTGACATCGTTTTCGTCGATTTGTGACACGATTTGTGAGCTCACACGACAACCACTTTGAACAGAGCTTTCGCATACCCAAATGTTCGCATAAAATGGTAAAGACACTACCTTCTGACATCTTTACAATGTCAGCTAGCACGTGTACCTTCAATTTGCGAACGTTCATAACCAATTTGCGGATTTTTATTATGTTTTCTAGAATAACAGCCTCATTTGGGCGTGTCCTCTGCGCTCTGCATCATTTGTGCTGGTAGGAGGACGTTTAAATTCAGCAAACCACTTCTCTGCCATTTGTCTCGAAATTCACTTTTTTCTATTTTTTTTTTTTTAATAACAAAAGTTGGTTCACACAAGATGCTATAACTCACGAAACAATAGTCAGATTGTTGTCAAAATTATACACGTATCGTTTAAAAGTTAGTACCAAATAAAAATCATATGGACAAAATTCTAGTAACGCCATCTGGTTGTCATCCTACAGATGTATTGAGAGACCTGATATATCTCAGCAAAATATATTCTTCAACCTTCGTTATTAAGTGCTCACAATTTTATCTAAAAATGTACTAAATTTTACATTATACGCTGGGAATGAAAATGATTTTAAATATTTTTATCTTATGATTTGCACTCTATCCAATTTTAATTATTTTGTGTTCTAAAAAATATTTCCTCATATTACGCAAAATTTGAAATATACGTAGGTACGCGGTATATATATATTCTTTTATATATATATATATATATATATATATATATATATATATATATATATATATATATATATATATTCTTTTATAGAATGTACTTTAAAATTAATGGTATATGACCGTCTATTATCAACTTTTTTAGTTTTTAAACGTTTATTATTATTTGATTAAATCACGGCAAAGTTAATCTTTTAAAACGAGTAAAAGCAATACATACATACCATATATTGTGAATGAGCTATAGTACGTATATTTTTTCTATTTTCTTTGTTTGCTTTTTTTCTAATTCAATTTTTATCAAATGCTTGTATATGAGCAGTGTTGCCACAACTACGATTTTTTTGTGCAATCAAATTTGAATAAAAAAGTAACCAAAAAATAACCAAAATTTTAGTATAAAAACATTAAGATAAAACGATAAATGATGACATAAAATATTATGATAATGATATATGTATATCGATTTTATATAAATATTAAATATATTATAACTGATAAGATTGTGTCGAACTTTTTAACTTGTTTGTGCAAAATTTTAGCCCTTACTTGCCAAGTTTCATAAATTTCGTAAATGTCGAATTATGTGCCAACAAAATAAAAAGAGCAGCTAAAGAACTTCAATTGCCCATCGAAGCTTGTCACGAATATGTTCCTTTGATTTCAACGTGCGAAAGATGATTTGTGTGATTCAAAAGTGATGATTTCAATACGAATAAAAATACCTCCAGTTCAGCCAAAACTACTCAAAGATGATGAACTGAAAGCGTTACTTCATGAAGATTGTTGTCAAATTATAAAAGAGCGCTTGCAAAATTATTGGAAGCCACTCAAGTAAAACGTTTGCGTACCGCAAGCGTTAATGTCGGGTAACATTAAAGCCTTGCAAGCCTTGGTAAAAACTTGGTAAAAACTAGGTGAAATGTTCGACCAGACTTAAAGCCGTTATTTTCCAACATGACAGATGTATAAGTAAATAAAATAATGGGATGGATAAAATAGTGGTTCGAAAATTTTTTCATACCCGTCTTATAGTTCACACCTTGTCCTTCCGACCAACTTTTGTTTCGATCGGAATACATTTCACTTTAGAACTCAGTATACAAAATTGGCTTGATTTGTTCTTGTCATGCCATATATAATCAAAAAGATGTGAAAGGTCATAGCTAACGCTAATCAATATTTAGAATAAGTTTTGGTTGTACCAATGTTTCACAACAAAAATCCCGTTTTTTAAGTTTTACGCCCAATAAAAACCTGAGTAATAAACATTAAAAGAAATCATTACCTTTATTTCGTACATCGATAACAAAAAGTAACCAAAGTGCAAAAAAAGTCCATCGAAGAAGAAAATAATCAATTTTGGTTAGAAATAACAAAACGGCAATCACGTGCAAATATATTTATGTATGTATATATATATATATATATATATATATATATATATATTTATATATATATATATATATATATATATATATATATATATATATATATATATATATATATGTATATAAGTATAAGTATATGTATGTATATACTCGTAGATACTTGTATACAACATTAATGTATAGTAAGTTGCTACATATATCTCAACAGCCGAGCTAATCGCTCTATCAATTGAGTTATCAAGTAATACGAGTAATAATATATTGTGTTGTATTATTAATAAATATCTCATGTCAACATTTCTACTACTAACATACATACAAAGTTCTTGTATTCTATTCCATATTATTTGCGTAATCTACGTACATACATATGTACATCTCCATAGTTTTCTTTAATAGATAAGAAGTTTAAGCTTTCAATGATTTGCTCCTAAATAAACACTTACGTATGTATAATAAACAAAATCGTCGATATATAAATACCGATAAAGTTGACTGATGAATTTAGAGTTATAAATAGCCTAAGTTCTTTATCTCTCGCTAAATTTAAAAATAAAGAGCGAAGGTAATATAAAGTATCTTCAAATAGAATCGTATTAAAAGAAATTTATATAATTTTTTTTACTGTCGATACTGTTTTAACTCTAGTTGTCATTAAGCCAATGCACTTCTTTGGGAGGATACTTTGTTTAAATCAAATTGTCAATGACCACAAAAATTGCGTTTGTATCACCGCCTTCTTTAACTGGAAAAATACTGTTATCTTACTTGCGTCGCTTAAATGCTATTAACTAAAGATTCAGTTAAATGTGATTTATCGCGGTTTCTATTTCTACGGTTTCTTCATACTCAAGATCGTTTGACTTTATTTTGATACTCTGTGCCAGTTTGACTCGCTCGCTATTACTATCGACCCGCAGTAATCCGACTATAATCCCCAACTACGCGTGGTATTCCGACCAGTGTCGGAATTCAAAGAGAGTATGTTATGCGTCGTCTATATGCTAGGCAGGCACTTCCGAAAGTATTCATAGCACAAAAGCATCTGTGTCAGGTAATAATTAACTTTCCTGTTCATTCTGTTAATCAACTTAACGATGTCGGGGATAAGCCTTGTTGTCCACGCCATAGTTGCGACGCAACATTGTAAAATGTGGGTCTCTTTTAAAAGTTTTGAAGTTCGAAGTTCGTAAGAGATACAGTTTCGGGATGTGTCAAAAAAAGAAAAAAATTTATATGTATATATGTTAAGAATTTGTTGTTGGAACTCTTAAATGAAAACAAGATTTTAAATTTTTTTTCTACTTTGAAAAGATTTTTTTACAAACTGTATATACAAAATTATTTTTTATACGCATTGCCTCACTTTTGCACCCATGCACATAAGTGTTTTCATGTCTCTCATTTAGTGACGACTTCAATATGCTCTAGCCTTTTTCAATTCTTTTATCCTGTTTGACAATGACTGATATAAATTTAAGTTAAATCTCTTGGTATTCTTGTCCAATCCGACTAAGTTTTCAAAGTTCATAAGTGCTTTTTGGAAGCTTTTCGTAACACCACAGATGCGATTTTATGCAAAAACATAAGGGTTTAATTAGGCTTTGTGCTGGCCACTTCATAATCTTAAAACTTTGACCATTTAGCCACTGTTTTACTATTTTTTCCGACTGCTTTGGAAAATTGCTGTATTGCAAAATTACCTCTCTTAGGCAATGGGGCATTTTCGTCAATACTGCTGGCAAATTTTCCTAAAATATAAGCAGGTAATCTACTCTTCCCTCTATTTTTATCAAAGTAACAACGCCAGATGGAGCTATGCAACCCCAAATCATTATCGAACCACCCCCATGGCTTACGTTTACTTTTATGTGGGATGGACTTAAAGTTGTATATGGTTTTGACCAATACCATACTTTTCCGCCAGACAGAAAGCTATTTATTTTTGTGTCATCGGATCATATAGTTTTAGAAACTAAAGAAATTTACATCTTCGAAGGTTACCAAATATTTTTATTACTGTTTGCCAAACCAATACTGTTCAATGCATGTATTTTGGCATAAACGACTTAACCGCTCTGATATTTTTCACGAAAATTTGGTTTTTTTTTTTAGTTTTGGCTTTGTGTACACAATTCTTTAAAGCGTCCCTTGAACCGTCCATCAACTCATTTTATTTCTACATAGAGGATTGGCCTTATTGGTGCTTTTTAATGTTATTTGAGGTATCACGTCTTCTAAGAGCTCTAACCTCCAAATCAGAGACTTTTCTTGGTAGTACAATTTTTTTTAATTATGTTTTGATTACTATCAAGAATTGCTTATTTTTATTATTCTAAGCACTGAACATTAGCTTATTTTCAGAAAATTTGAGATTTTTCTTCGGTAATTTTCTTTTTTAGTCGTTTCAACTGACTGCTTTTTTATACATTTGGATATTGGACGCATCGCAGTATTTTTATTTATTTTTTATTTGTAACAGTAAGAGAAGTTTTCATCCTTCAAACCACTCGACTTTTCCATTCACAAGCGGTACAATTACTAATAACAATTATTGATTAAAATGCATTGGTACAAAATCAAGACAATGAAACTCTTGTTAAAGGTCGTTTTTTTTAGAGAAGAAGGAGAAAGTGATGTTTACTTTCATATTAATTTTAAACAATACTTCCAACATCGAAAAAAACGTAACGGTATTTTTTTCTGAGTATACACTAAATGAAAAATATTGGCCCTTCTTGTGATAAAATTTCACGTAAAAGCTGTTCCTTTTTCTCCAAATTATGATGAAAATTTTGTTCACCTTTTTTTCACAATAAGGGTGATTGTTTAAAATAAAAAACTTAAAAAACATTGCCTCACTCTTGCACCAATGCAATGTGTAATAATATTTGTTTATTTCCCCTAACATTTTAGAATCATAAAACATAAAAATTGGTAACTTGACCGACTAGTCGGTCGTGACTGTGCGATAGTGTGTATGAAATGTTGGTATGTTTAGTGTTAATACTATTCCTGAATATGAAGTATACATTAGTAGTATACCTTATAATTTTAATAGTACTTTGTAATATAATATTATATGTGATTTATTAATGAGTCTGGCATAAAATTATCAATTTATTCATTCTTGTTCCAGTTTTTGTTTTTCACTGTCTCTGTCTGTCTTTATTACAACATTATTAATAACTTTATAAATGTTCTTATCCAATGTACATATTTTTATTACTTTTAGAATGATTCACATGTGTTTGCTTTTAAAATTATTTCATTTCCAAAGAAAACTAAATTTAGTTTTTCTTTTTTTTTAGTTAAGACAAACATAATTATTCATTAAAAATAAATAAAAAAAACAATCCACTTTAATTTATAATTTTTTTTATTTAAATGTTTTATAATTTTACGACTTATAAACTACCATTATGATTATATGCCCTTAGTCTACTAAATTTTTATTTGCGAATGGATCACGTTGAGTGAAAATTTAACTTTTGCCACTAACAAGTAAAAAACTCACAAAATATATCTCAATGGAAAGTTATTTATATTTTAATTAATGCTGATGCACATCTACGAAAAACTAAAATCGTTTAATAAAGAGTTTGGATGTACAAGATTTATTAAAAAAAATATTTATTCACATGTACACACATGTGGTCATTAAAATAGATCAGTCTTTTAAAATGATCAAAAAGTATATTTCTTGACGACTTTATGTGAAAAAAGAGGCATTCTATGCAACAGTTTATTACTCGAAGCAAAAAAATAAAAAAATTACAATTAAGAGTCAGCATATAAATTATTTTTAGTTGTAAGTCCAAGGTTTTGATTTTTGTTTTATAAATATTTTTTATTCTTTTATTAAATTTTTAAGTTTTACAATTTTTGTTTGCTATGAATTTATTATTAAAAAAACACTTTTATCAACTTAAAAATAATTTTACGACTTTACCGAAATATGGTTTGTAACCGTTGAAGCCAATCTTATTAATAACGAAATCCTAATTCTAATTACTCCTTCAAACCTGATCATTTATTTGCAGTAGCAGAATTTTAAGACAGAAATTAACAAAAACACAATAACAAAGAATTGTACAAAAACAGAAAAGAAAGAAATTTAAAAAAACAAAATATTGAAGGTCGAAGAATACCAACAACATAAATGTAATATATCAATTGAAAGTTAACGGGTGAAATGATTTCAATGACTTTGAAATTAATTGTTGGTAGAATTTACATCACTTTCTTATTTTTAATTACAGAAGGCAAAAATATAAAGAATTGATCATAAGAGACAAAAAGTATTTATCTTCATTTAACTTAATTATCATTATTACTACCATTACTATAATTATCATTAATATAACTTAATTAAGAGTCACCTACTATGTAGGGTTAAATGTTAATTAATTCTTATTCTAATTTTATAATCGTTTACCTACTATGTAGGCCTAGTAAAATACTAATATAAAACTAATCCTTAAAACTAGAAAAAGTTAAATATAAGAAATAAGGGAATATAAAACCCGTGATATATTAACTTACATATGTAAAGGTTCGCCAAATAATTTTTTTTTTTTTTTTTAATGCTATAAAAAACCTACTGAATATTTTCTCAAATTTCTTTTTTTATTTGAAAGTACAATCCTTCCGATTAATAATGGAAAATAATTTCATTCAAATGGCTGCCTCGGCTGGCCATGCAGTAGCCTACACGATCGGTCCAATTTTTAAGCACATTATCGATTGTGTGCAACTGTATTTCACCAATGGCTTCACGAATATTGTCCTTTAAAGCGTCAATTGTCTCTAGCTTGTTGGCGTAACACTTATATTTAACGGCACCCCACAAATAATAATCCAACGGTGTCAAATCGCAGCTCCGAGGTGGCCAAACGAAAGCAGCTCTGCGGCTGATAATGCGATCTTCAAAAACAGTGCACAAAACATCGAGTGTAGCTTTGGCTGTGTGGCACGTAGCGCCGTCCTGTTGAAACCAAATGTTGCTAACACCAAACAGTGACTCGTCTTGGGTGTATCGGCTTTTCAATATATACGTGCGGGTTTTCTGTGCCCCAAATGCAACAATTTTGCTTGTTTATATACCCGCCAAGATCAAAATGAACTTCATCTGAAAAGATGATTTTTTTTATTTATTTTTTTTTTCATTCTGCAACATTATCATGATTTTCAAAGTAATGTCGCAATATTTCCCAGCGTTGTACATGCGTATATTATCTGTCAAATCAGACATGAGCTAAGTGTTACCATTCACGAAATAAGCACTAGTTGAAAAAAAAACGTTAGATGGCGGACCCTTTACATACATACATACATAGTAAGTAAAAAGAAATTTTAAAATAAAAATATAGATACATATGTAGATTCACTTGGTCATTAAAATAGGAACTACAAAAGAAATGCGTAAAATAAAAGAACGAAAATAATATTCAAAGAGTTTAAGTACGTCAGAAGTAGTGATGGACATTAAAAAACAACATCGATATTTTTATCGATGCATCGCAAATAAGCATCGATGTTGTATTGATTTATCAAAAAATGCATCGATTGTACTTAGAAAAAGTTTTATTACATTAAAAAAGGAATGTGGTCACAAAAAATCTAATTACATATCATATGCAAAAAAATTTATACATACATACATTTTGAGTTCGTTTATAAATTTGACTAAAAATGCAACACATTTTTCATAGTTTCGAAATGAGCTTTATTAAGCCAAAAATGTGCCATTTCGATCGATAACCTTTTGCCATTTTTGACGTTTGACTATTATAGAACTTCTGGATATATTGATTGAGCCATCTATCGGTTTAAATTTGAACCAGCGGTTATTTCTAATCTGACAATACTTATGTCATTCTATATTGTCACAAAATTCAGTATATTATCTCCACTGAACGAAATGAATCTATTAACGCTTGAGCTACGTTGGGATTTATTGGTAATTTATTTCCAAAACAAAGACAATTGGTCGGAAACTGCATGAAAATGTCGTAAAAAATTTGAGCGCAGAGAAGGACCGACAGTGAAACTGGTTTTATTGTTGATGTGCCAAGCCGTAAACGTGTTCGTACAGTGCGTACACCCGAAAATATCGAAGCTGTGGCTGAGAGTGTGCGTAAGAATCTATCAACGTCAACTCGTCATCTTTTCAAGAATTAACATTTCACGCACCAGTTTACGTCGAAATTTGCGAAAAGATCTCGATATGACGCCTTACAAAGTCCAGTTGAATCAAGAGTTGAAGTCGTATGACCATCCGCTTCGTTTTTGTTTCGCTAGATGGGCCGACGAGAAACTACACCATGATGTCGATTGAAAAAAAAAATCCTCTTTTCTGATAAAGCTCATTTTCATCTTGGTGGGTACGTTAATAAGCAAAATTGCCGTATTTAGTGCTCATACCTAAACATAGTCTTACAGAAGCTAATGCACCCATTACGAGTAATTGTTTGGTGCGGCTTTTGGAGCGTAGGTATCATTAACCCATATTTCTTTGAAAATGAGGACGGCGCAACCATTACGATCAATGCAGACACCTATCACACCATAATAATCTTTTTTTTGTGTCCGCTCTTCATGGTATTGATATGAACGATGAATGAAGTTTAGTTTCAACAGGATGGTGCAACTTGCCACACACATCATTTCACAATTGATTTATTGCGTCAAACGTTTAATGACCGTTAAATTAACCGAAATGGTGATGTCAGTTGGCCGCCAAGAAGCTGCGATTTGACACCGTTGGACTATTTTCTGTGGGGCGCCGTTAAAGACAAGTATTATGGTGACAGACCAGAGACAATTGAGCATTTCAAGGCCAACATTCGTGATGCCATTGCCGAGATACGATCCCATACACTCGAAAAAGCTTTCGAAAATTGGTCCGATCGAATGGGGTACTGTGAGGCCAGCCGCGGCAGCCATATGAATGAAGTAATACTTTATTTATAACTGGAACAATTGTACTTTACAACAAAAACATTAATTTGACAAAATTTCAAACCGTTTTTGTTTAATTGCATTTTTAAATTTAAACTTTTTTATGGTTCACCCGATACATCAAAATTTCCCAGCCAAGGTCTCTCAGTCAGTTTCTGCCTGGTCTATATGGTCTAGTGTTGTGTTTATGATACCCAATATCTTTTCTGTTGATCAATTCTAGCCGTGTGTGCCGCTGTATTATAATAGGTCAAACTCCCGCCTAGCAACCATCGATTCTATGGCAAACCATCTGAAAAAAGTTCCGAGTCGGCGTTAAACTGTATGTCCCTCTCAATTAGTCTAAAAATCGGTTGCAGCTCATTGACTGAGAGGAGTCCCCGTGTTCCTTCGTGAAATGTTGTAGGATTTATTATTATATAATTGTTCTGGCCGTTTAAATTGAACTGCTTGTTTCAGTCTCGTTAATTCTTGGCAGTAGATATCAATCATTTGGCAGAAGTTCATAATGAATTATTCTTTCCAATCACTCCACACACACAGCATTCATTACCTTTGTTGGTGTTCATACCGGCTTTGCTACCGTCTGTGATGCTTCACCTTGCTTCCTTCTTCCTTCCTTGATCTTTTTCGCATATTATTATCGTACGGGGTCAACTTTTCATCTTCCGTGATCATTCGTTCTGTTTTAACAGTGAATCACAAATGGGAATTCGGTTCATTAAATTATCCACTGTAATGTTCTGAATTTTCACTGATAGTGTTTCCTGATGCAATTAATATTAGCAGAGATATTACATTTCAGAACTAACTACCGACAATTTGTAACCAAAATATTTCAACTAAACAATATACTTGTTTTTTTTTTTCAATACTTTGTAGAAACTAAAGTTTGCCCAATATTTTTAACTCAAGTCTTTGTTGAGACATCAATTGCGCCAATTGCGAAAATAGTCTTTCTGACGTAACCGTTGTGCCTTTCCATCATCGTTAGATATTTAAAGGTGATTTTATATATAGTCATTCCAAAAGATTTTCATTCAGTCTTCCGACATAAGTACTGAAATAAGCTAAAAGTTCATCATACAATATGGTACTATGCTTTTGAGTTATTACTCCGCCAAGTAAGAAGATGTCAAATCAATGTTATTTGTATTAAATAATAATGAGCTAAATTTGTAAAAAAAAATCCCAAATAAAAATTATTTGTCTTTAAGAAATTTTTCTTGAAACAAAAATTATTAATAAAAAAAAAAAAACTCCGAAAATATATTAGAGTCATATTTCTGGCAACATTTTTAGGTTAGTTCAATAAACCCGCAATAAAAATTATAGACGGATAATTCATCTGTTGCTTCAATATCTTATTAAGTTATTGTTTATTGTTGTGGCATTAAAAAGTTTATGCATCAAATAAAAACCATCGATGTTGATTAATAAAAAGAACATCGAATTGTTTCGATGTATCGGTAAGTTACATCGAGACCACCCCAATTTTAGTTAATCTACTTGCGGTGGGTCTCAATAAAAGTATCATGCTACATTTTCTGTACTTTTTACCTTAGCTATGCTTTGTTTTGAAACAATCCCTTTTTTTTCTCACTTTCAAGTTTTTCAGAGACACTCTCTCAATTGCATTGAGACCTGATAATTGACTTGCAAACTCCATAAAACTAACTCTATTTTGTAGAAACCTCTTACTTAAACTAACTCTATTTTGTAGAAACCTCTTACTAGCTTAGAAGATTGTTTTATTACAATTTTTTGTTTGATTGTCTTCGTTTATATTTATATATATATATATATATATATATATATATTATATATATTTATATATATATATATATATATATATATATATATATATATATATATATATATATATAACAAATATATATATATAACAAATATAACAAATATATATATATATATATATATATATATATATATATATATATATATATTTGTACTATGAATTTATGAATTTAATATTTTGTCAATTGTTATTTGAAAAATATGTTTGTCGAATTAAAAATATAGCAAAGTTCAGACGTGTGTTTTATTAAATACTTTTTATAAAAGTTGGTTTTTCATTAAATTATTTCATCCAATATAAAACAGGAGGTTATGAAATGAAATTGTAGTTGCTAATAAAATTGGAGAACTTGACGGGGTAAGCAACAACGGTATGAAGGTGGACATTAAAGATATTTTATACAGTTGCAATTATCGGGAAAAACCTTTATAAAAGCCTTTGTATTGTAGAAGCTGGTATCAAAGTAAATTTTAAACAGGACAAGGCCATACTGCAAAAGATGGAATCAGCATAGCTACAGCAAAAAGAGTTGGTAATATATTCATGTTAAAAATAAAAATTACAAGGTCAGAATCAAATTTATCAAAAGTAGATTCGGGATTGCTTTGGCACCGACGAATGGGTCATATAAGTAAACAAGCTTATCAAAATTTGATTAAACACGATATAGCAATGGGTATACCATATAAAACGGTAATAGATTTTTGCGAAATTTGTACGCAAAGTAGGCAATGTCGTGATCCCTTTGATGGTACTCATTTAAGAGCAGTAAGACATATCGATCATATTCATTCTGATGTTTGTGGACCTATAAGTCCTGTTACGTATAATGGTTTCAATTATTTTGTTTCCTTTATACACGGCTATAGTCATTTTGCTTACGTATACCTTATAAAACAAAATCAAACGTTTTTAATAAATTCAATGAATATAACGCTCCTGCCAATGTAAGTTTGGTAATAATATTTCTATGTTAACTGTTGATCAGGGAAAGCAGTACAATTCAAATGAAATGCTTGCGTACTGTAGAAATGAAGGGTATTCAAATTGTTCAAACAATTGCTTATACACCACAACAAAATAGTGTTAGCAGAGAGATTTAATAGAATGGAAAAAGTTCGAGCAATAATGTTTGAAGCTAACGTACCAAAGTCATTGTGAGTCAAAGCTGTAAATACTAGTACATATTTAATAACTAGAGGTCCTACTTATTTTTTGTCATGTAATAAAACTCCTGCACAAATGTGGCTTAATGAAAAACCTAATTTAACAAAACTTAAAATTTTTGGTTGATATTTATTTGCTTGGGTTCGGAGCAAAAAGCGGACAAATTTAGACCCCAAAACTATGTTATGGTGGGTTATTGACCTAATGGCTATAAATTATGGGACAAAAACAAAAGACCTATTCTACTTGCACGAGACTCTAAACTCGATGAATCAGAATTTCCTTTCATGCAGATCAAGATAACAAAAAATTAATAATGTTTTAAATGGGCTAGGCTTCACAAGATCCAATCTTGAAACTGTCTTTATACTAAGTGTGATAATGGTAATGTAAGATTGCTGCTATTTATGTAAATGTCGTTTTGATTGAAGGAAATGATTTGGATGTTATCAAGTGAATAAAGGAAAAACTATTAGAAGCTTTCGAAATGTCTGACTTTGGAAAACTTAATTACTTTCTTGGAATAAAAATTGATTAAAAAAAGCAGAAGCAAGTATTGGAAAAGTGTTATCAAAATTTAATATGGATGAATGTAACGTAAGTCATACTCCTTTGGATACAAATCTTCAGTTACCAATTTTTAAATGTTAGACTTGTGAGAAGGGGTACAGAAAACTCTTGGGTAGCTTCATGTACTTAGTGTTATGCGAAGTACCCTGATGTTTGTTATGCTATTGGTTATATTGGACGATATCAAGAAAACTTTGGTGAAATACACTGGTCTACCCTCAAAAGACCCCTAAGATATCTTAAAGGAACTAAATTACTTAACCTTAAATTTGAAAAATTCAATGAATCTGAAGATGTTCTACCCGGATATGTAAATGCAGATTGGGCTTCCAGTACTGATGATCGTAAATCAAGAAGTAGCTATATCTTTTATATATACGGATGTCCAGTGTCTTGGTGTAGCAAAAAGCAAACAACTGTGGCTACCTCATACAGTGAGGCTAAGCATGTTGCTTTAAGTTTGGCTACTTCAGAAAGTCTATAGAATTATAAATGACATGAAAGTTACAAATATCGAACAGACTTTTTTACTATAAGAAGATAATGAGGGTGTATTGCTATGGCTAAAAATTCTGAAACAAAAAAGTCCAAGCACAGTGACATCAAATACCATTTTATACGTGATCATGTTTTAAAGGATCATTTGAAAGTTAAACACATTTCTAGAAAGTATCAAGTTGCTGATATACTAACAAAAGCGTTAGAAAAATGTATATTTGTTGCAATCAGAAATTCGTTGAAACTCTTACCTAATTGAGAGGGGGTGTTGTAATATTCTTGTTATATTCTTTACTTTGTATTGTTTGAAATATTTATATTATGAATTTATGAATTTAATATTTTGTCAATTGTTATTTGAAAAATGTTTGTCGAAAAAAAAATATTGAAACGTTCAGACGTGTTATATTCTATTAAATAAAATTATTAGATATTTTTTTATAAAAGTATGGCATCTTTTCGATCTTTAAAAAAGAGCCATAGTTTTTAAATTGTATTTTTTAAATTTGATTTTCATTAAAAATCTTTATTAAATCTTTTGTTTTCATTATCTTTTATGCTGCCGCCGATTTCTGCAATAAAATATATTGTTGGCAGACGCGCAGTCATTGTCCCTATTTAGACAACCTGATTTTACACTAAACATAATTAAAAAATATAAAAGTATGTCATATACGAGTATATAATCTTTTTTAAGTCTATTGAAAATAAACACACAAAAAATCTATTATTGTACATATTTACCACGAAAAATTGACAATAATTATCAGTTGAAATTAAAAAAATGTCTCATCAATATTCTATCAAAAAGAACGTGCAAAATACCAATGACGCTGTTATGATGTGCAAAGTGTGTCCAATCAATACAAACATATTGGCTTGGCTATAATTAATAAAACAAATAATAATAATGCAAAAAGTTTTTAATGCATCGTACTCATCATATTCAATCACCTGTTTGAAGTCATATTATAAACACGTTTCGAATGGTAAACGAAACATATGTGTGTCTACGATTTATAAAGTATATTTTAGAGTAAATGATATATATTTCGTATTCGTATAAAACAGTGGTCGACAAAACGAGAACATGCCTAAAGCTGGGATCACACGATTGCCGCAAATACACCAATCTGGTAATTAGCGCACAGTAATAAAATTGTCTAAATTAAAAATTCTGTATTCACACGGTTGTCTTATTTTATACAGAATTTATTGTAGCAAAATGCCGCGAAACGATGTATGGACAATACTTGTCCCAACGATGACACACGACTGTTCTAGTTTACGGCAACCAGCTGTTGTGGTAAATTAAATTTATTTATTTATTTAATTTTTTTTTTTTTTGGTGTTCAAAATGGTTCGTTTTTTTAAAAAAGAAAATAGCGTCCGTTTTATTTATATTGAGCTCATTTAGTGTGTAGGTCAAAGATTGGCTCAAAAGAAGGGCCATTGATGGTGCATATGATAATATCCTCTAAAGTAAAGGTGATTTGTTCTCTAAAAAATAAACACTGCATCGGCTTTGATTATCGTGTGTCCGCTTGATAAAAAAGTAAAAATAATGGGAAAAAAGGTAGAAGTTTGTGATGCAATTTACATATAAATAATTAAAAAAATTCATATTTTAAGGGATGACAATTATAAATACCGTACAAACATGTGTTTTTTCAGAAAGAAAACAATTAAAAAATAAAAATTTGTGAGTATTGTCTTTTTCAATTGCCTCACATGAATACAATTAATATGCACCAGTGTTGCATTCGATTGGGATAAGTAAGCACAATAATATTGTGAGTTGCCGTGTGAGTCAATAAATTGTATAATCGCACGATTGGCATATGAAATAGTGCATTACGACAATCGTGTGATCCTACCTTAAAAGATAAGTGTCTAATTTGCAGCATATGTGTGGTACTACTAGAACAATAAATTCCACATATTTTTATATTTTATTTATTTTCGACTCGTTGTTATTTAAGCAGTTTGCATCGATAATTTACTGAAAGCAGTTGTAGCAAAAGCGGCATAATTTATGTATACGTCCCAGGACAAAAGAACGATTTCTGAATTTCTAAATACACAGAGCAAAATCTTCTTGTTATATCGCTATGAATATGCAAAAATTTCAACCATAGACATTTCTTTTTCAAAATAAAATATCGCCCGGAAAGGTTTATTTTTTGTATTTACATACATACAACTCATGATTTAATTTATAATATAAAATTGAGAAATTTTTAAGATTACAGTTCAAATTTTAATTTTTTAAAATATGTGGTTTTTTTTAATATTGCAAAATATTGAAAATAGTTGTATAATAGAAATGTCATTAAAATATTTTGAAATGTTATGACCAGGGAAACCAGAAATATTCAATTGCACATTTTTTCTCATGCAGTCAATGAAGTCGGATGTGAGATATTTATCCATTTCATTAATTCTTATGAATTTTGACAGCGATTTGCTAGTGTATATTTTTGACTATATTGCTAATAACAGTATTTTTTACAGAAATCACTTTTAAGACCATGTTTTCGGCATTTTTTTCGTATTTAAAAGGCATTCTAAACCAAGTATTCTGACCAAGTTATTGCTTTTTTATTAAAATTTATTGCGCCACCTAGTTCTCAATTAAGTTCATTACCATCAGTTTTTGAAAAATATATAATCTATAAAGTGCGATCAGAAAATCTTTAATATTCCAAATATGTTTGTATGTCAAAAATATTTGCCAAAAATGCTAAGATAACAAAAAACAAATTTTTATGAATTTCAGTAGATGAAACAAAAAATGTCGCAAATGTAGATGTTCTACATTGTGACGAAGAATCATCAACCCAAAAATTATTCATGGAGTGCATCATTTATGCAAATGTATAGAGATCAATACGAAAATTTAAACAAAGTGATTGCAAATGTAAAGAAAGTGACCTTAAAAGCTCCAAATAGAGTTGAAATTTCCATTGCCGCTCGAACCAGTTATAATTCCTTGGAGAACTTGACTTGCGGCCATCAATTACCACGCTTACGATTATGAAAAGATCTTAAAAGTTCTAACTATTGTAAAAAATTTAAATATAAAACGTAAATTGATTTTTATTGCTGCAAACTTCGTTTTCGTTGAAGTGTTACTAAAAAAACTACAAATCAATGGCCTAACATCAGTTTAGCAGTATGCCATATTAACTGAAACAGTTCAGAATATTGGCCTGTTGAAAGATTGTCATATAGAACTTAGTATAAAAAGAAAACATATTATAGTAATAAACGAAGAACGTAATGTAATAAAATTTATATGTCAATATATAACAAAAGATCTTAGAGCATCTTCTTCAAATCAAGTTCTAAAATATGATCGTAAGGAACTGCTATTCTCTAAATATTCCATCAGTGGACTTTCAATAAATAAAAGTTTGCTCAGATTGAATAGACAACGTTTTATATTTGAAAATTTAAGTCAATGTTTTGTTGTTTATTGCAACAACAACTACACATCAAAAAATTCTGCTTTATTTTAACAAACATTTAAAGTTCTGAATCGAGATCTCCTTAGACATTAAAGTAAAATTTTTGTTTTTGTAATGTTAACTTTTTTATATCTTAAATTATAATCAAAAAATTTATTGAATAAAGCTTTTTCCTTTTAGCAAAGAAATTTTTGATTTATTCATATTTTCGGATTTTTACCGCATGTTTTATGCGCATTAAACAATTTTTGGTTTCCCTGGTTATGAAATGTCCTACACAAAAAAATCAAAAAAATTTAGTTCTAACTTTTATACCACATTTTACAAATAAACTCATTATTTCTTTCTGACTAATACAACACAGTTTTGATAGAACACGGAACAATATTTATATTTTTCTCAATATATTTATATCTATATATGTATAAATAAGTTTTCCTATGTTCGTCATTTTACAATTCGAGAACCATTAAACTGATTTACAAACCAATACATGAGTAAAGGTGTACTTTCACTGATAGTTTGGGCAACTGAGCGGTGCCACTCCCACATAAGATTTTTATTTATATGTTTATATCTTGATAATAGTAAATGGTAATAGTAAGATAAATCATTAATATACGAGTAAATCATCAGTCAAAAAGTGGGCAGAATTGAATTAGTGTATGCCACTCCCATAAAATATTTATTTTTGTATATTTGAATTTGGTCTGTATAACTTCGAAGCCAATCCATATCACCAGTCGAAATCTTGGCGAAATTGCATAAGTGGGTATGGTACCTCCCATACAAAGTAAATATTATATTTTGTATATCTAGAGAATGGTAATATTGACAGTTTCTAAATTTGGTTCAAGTAACTTTGTGGTCAAAATAAATCATCACTAAAAAATTGGGCGAAACTGGATAAGTGGGTGTGGCACCTCCATACAAAGAAAATATTAATTTGAAGTAAATTTTGATTTGATTGATCTGAACTTGGTCTAAATGACTTGGTAGTCAACACAAGTCATTAATTTTAATGCATTCCTTTAAATTTTTCTTATGAGGGATACATTTTATAGACACACAACACTCGTGTTTCTTCATAAAAATTTAAAAATTGACAAAAAATAAAATCTGTTTACCTAAATTAAGTATGCAAAAATGTTTGTTATGGTTTAAATACATAGTGTGAAAAATATTATCACGATTTGGCCAGCTTAATACGTGGCGCATCGTTCTAGAAGTTTAGCTTGAAAACTTCAAAAATATAATATTGATTTTTATTAAAACTATATTTATTCATTATATTTATTGCACGTACAAACGAATTTAATTTTATTTTTTTTTTAGTTTGTATATTATTTTATTGTTTACATCAGAATAGAGTTTCCGATAATCCGCTACAATTTTAAATATCAAACCAAATTAAAATCTTCCATTAGCTTAACTGCTCATTCTGCCGAATCATTTACAACTTTCATATTTCGACTTCTGCTGCAACAGGTGCTTGTATCCAATTTTTTAGGCACACTCTTACAACAAATATAGAAATGACCATAATACATACTAATTCAAATTGTGTTATTTTATATGGAGTTTGAAATAAATATAACTTAATGCAATAAATAGTATTCGACATCCAACGGGCATGGTGTAATGGTCTAGGTTTTTTGAAGGTAAATAGCGAAATTGTACCACCGAGAAAACTATACTTAATTCAATAAGTTCTTTATAATTATCACGTGGTTGTTTTGTTCAGATCTTCAATTTCAATCATAAAGTTAATTTAATCAATTTTGTTCCATGCGTGTCTAAATCTACTGAATAATTGAACAGTAGGACCTGATGATTTTTCTATTTTTTCATCGAAAACACTTCTTAAAATCATTTCTTAGATGTGATGCCAGCATGATAAATATAAAAGTTCCTTTACAATCGCTTTCTCTAAAAGAATACATG
Source organism: Wohlfahrtia magnifica (assembly GCA_023159175.1). NCBI lineage: Eukaryota > Metazoa > Arthropoda > Insecta > Diptera > Sarcophagidae > Wohlfahrtia > Wohlfahrtia magnifica. The sequence continues at coordinate 4,948,168 of JAKWBJ010000061.1, forward strand.
CACCTTGAAGTCGACCTACGTAGAAGCTGTGGTATCGCAACATAAAGCTTCTATTTTTTCAACGAGATTCCATTCTTGTAATAGGTCATAAACTACTTCCGCCTGTTGCTTCCCTGTTCCAGATGATATTGCTGGGATTCCAAGTAATTTTTCTTTACCATGTATGATATGACTACTGGAATTCGATCAATGGACTTTTTTTCAATTAACGATGGTAAAATTTTACCATCCCAGTGAACTGTAATGCCACCAATTTTTTCATCATGAAATTTATTTGTAATTTTTTGTGCAATTTTTACTCAAAGTTCTGAGCGGATTTTGTGAATAGTACTTCTATTTATTATTAACTCATCGACTTGAGGAGTTGCTACAAGTATCCGCACAGTGTTACGGTCACTAATTTTATATTTGTCAAAACTGTTGCAAGATTTTCGGTTATTAAATTTATTTTCCCTCGTTTTCGTTTAGGTTTGCTTAGTGCTGGATCATCATCCGTGTCCTTCGTAACATCAAACTCCTTAGTTATTTCATCTTCGCTATCGAACACATTGAAGGCCAATTCGACATTCTTTTCTAGAAAATTTTTTTTTTGTTATGGGCATTCCATTAACATATGAAAAATCTTCACAAAAACTTTATTACTAGCAAATTTTTCATAATTTGGGAGATTAAAATATTCGTATCAGTGCTTTTAAACCAGGGTTGGCAAAAACCCGTTTTTTTTTTTGTTTTATTGGGCTTTATAACTGCTTCTAAATTGCATTCAATTCGTCAATATTTTATATTTGTTAGTACAATTACGTTATTTTTGTATTTATAATGCAATTTTGCATTAAAGGCGGCATTATGTAGAGTGGGCTACTAAAATTCGGTGACAGACAAACTAAATTTTCCTTTTGCAAGACAACGATAGGTCTCACATCGCAAAAGTTGCCAAACAACTGTTAGAAACGATCAAATACCGCACCGCCTTATTCTCCAAACATTGAAGATATATAAAAAAGACGAGAATTTTTCTGAGACGGGATTCGGATATTGCATCAGGGGTAAGAAAAAGATGTAAGCAGTAATTTGATAATTTTGTATTTTGTTAAATTTGTTAATTCATTATCTTTTTTAACTAAAAAAAAAATGACCGAATTAAATTTTAATTATATCTGTTATAAATAAGCTACGAAAACCTTTAAATTAAAAACCCCCTCTGGTTTTTTAAATATAAAATCTGGGTTTTATTGGGTTACCCAGTGGGTTGCCAATCCTGTTTTAAACCATGGTATACAAAAAAGAAAAACATTTCTCTCCTTTAAATAAAACTATATGAAATATAATGATTTTTATTCGCTGAATTCAAGTTCGTTTTCAGTTTTTTTCTATCAGGCACAATTTTTTATGGGCGTGGCAAATTTTTCGCCCAAAATATGGTAGTTATGTTAATATATTGCATCATAACTTGAAAACGACTTGACCGATTTTGATGCAAGTACAACCAAACGTTTAGAAAATATTCTTGTCTATACCGAAAATATGAGACTTTCGTGTCCTTATCTAACAAATTCCAAAAAGTTCTGATTTTGATTTTAGAGTTCTTAATCTCGAACAAGATCATTCAGGTCAGACTAGCTTATACAATGAGGTTTTCTCGAAGGATTTCTATATGCAGATAAAAAAGTACCTACAGACGCGTAACTGGTTTCACTCCGAACAGAAAAATCATCGCTTCATTAACTATTTCGGTACGTTTAGGAGTCATTGAAAGTAAAGGAATATTATTGTTTCATAAAATTACATTGACTTTATAATTTCATATAACGCGATTTCGATATAACACAGTACAAATTAACAAAGTTATATCAGAGACATCTGTATATATTACAAAATAAGAGATAACAAATCACAGTGTCATTTGAAGTGTACTTAGATGTAAACAATATTCCATTTTAACTTATATTGGAATTTTGAACTAGTAGTAGTAGTAGTAGTTCAGTAATAAAAATGTTACCATATTTAATTCGAATCAATGCAAACCTGACTTCTGATAAGATAACTGACTGATAACCGACTAACTACCTTTATAATCAAGAATCACTTTTTTCAAATTTTTTTTTATAGTTTTTCGTATATACAATTTTGGCTAAAATAATACGGACACAAAAAATTGTTTAATATTTTTTTTTTTTTGTTCGTTAGTTAATTTTATTAACTAGCTACAATGTAAATAATAATAAAAATATATTCCTAATTTGTTGTTCAAATAGACAAAACAGATTCATGGATATGTATGTATGTATATCGTTAACTTAAAAATATACTCATACCTTTTTATACAGCCTAGAAAAGTTCTTTTGGTTTCCTTACACTTTAAGAAAAAATGATGGATTCAATTTTTAGTCACATAACAAGATAATTTATACCGTAAAGTGAAGGTCTTCCATAATTCAAACAGGTCGTTATAGAAATGCCGTAAAGAGAAAGACTGCGTGAGAGGTATACAGTGAACCAAATAACTATATGTGCATACGCTTTTTTCACATGAGTGTTTATGATGAAATAATAAAGGTACCCGTAAAAAGGTCTTAGATATTAATCATAAATATGTATGTACTAGAGTATTTCTTCCCGCCTTGCTGGGAGCCTTTGTGCTCTATACCTATAAAATGTATTCCTCATAAGAAAAATTTAAAGGAATGCATTAAAACTAATGATTTGTATTGACAACCAAGTCATTTAGACCAAATTAAGAAAGTGTCATTCTAGCCGTTCTCTAGACATACAGAAATCAATATTTGCTTTGCATGGGAGGTGCCACACCCACTTATCAGTTTCGCCCATATTTCGACTGATGATGTAGATTGATACAAAGTTATTAAGACCAAATTCAGAACCTTTCACTATTACCGTTCCAAAGATATACAAAAAGCAATATTTTCTTCATATGGGAGGTACCACTCCCACGTATCCAATTCCGCCCACTTTTTGACTAACGATTAGTATATACCACAAAGTTATTTGTACCAAATTTAGAAACTCTTACCACTATGTTTTAAAGATATAGGCGTGACACCGCCCAGTTGAACAAAAACCATCAATGAAAATGCACCTTTCCAACGCATGTATTAGTTTGTAAATCGTTTTAGTGGTTATCAAGTTATAAAATAACGAACATAAGACAACTTATTTTTATATTTTATTACAAAGCGGTTCAAACTAACGTCAATAACTCCTATATCAATACTACGCATTTTATAGTCCTCTTTTTTACGTTTTTATCTTTTTAAAAACGTGTATTTATGACGTGTATTTCTGTTTACAATTTTGTAAACAACAACAATTACTCGACAGATCTTTCTACTTAAAGATCTTCCAACCCGATCGTAGTTACAACTTAGGTTCGATCACAACCTTTTCAACCAGAGGTTATCCACACTTAGCTCTCTTTACTGAGTTAGCTCCAACTAAACTGGTTTTTTTACTCCACTACTAGCTTCACGAGTTTACACCTTATAAACTCTCTTCGCACCAATAACACATTCGCTGAGTTAACTTTACTTAAACTGCACTCGCTGAGTTTACAACACATAAACTGATTGCTGTTCGCATCGATGTGCTTTCTATATGGCTGAGTAAACAACATATCGAAAGCTCTCGAACCTCTCGATATTTCAGGTAGATTCCATTTCTTTCTTTTAATTTCTTCTTAGTTCTTTTGTAGCCATGCGTATGTGAACATCTACCTCTTTCAGCTCTTAGTATTTGTTGTTGCTTGTTTATTGTCTGTTACCTGTTTTCCTTGCTGCTTAATTATTGTTGTTTCCGTGTTACTTTTATTTACTTTATCTCTGCTAATGGTTGTTGTTATAGATTTGGTTATTTGTAAACAGCACGTATAGTTGTTCTTGCAGCTTTTGTTTATATATTTTAGCGAAGTAATAAACGATGTGGTGCCCAACCTTATTTTCGTAACAATATATATATAAATAAATATACAGATAGATACATGTATGTATCTATCTATATAAAAATAAATTATCAATAAAGAAATTTCTTTTGAAAAAGTTCACAAAATAACACGAATACTTTTTATTAGACCTAATACATATATGAATACCCCTAATGTAAATAAGTTTTGTAGGCTAAAGCTACTCAGAAAAAAATGATAATAACGATAAAAAATTTGATGATCTTTCATCGTGGTGGTATGTATAATGCTCGTCGTAGTACTTAAAAGTTTAAATAAAGTACAACAAATTGTTTTATGATTTATTAGCAAATTGTGTAATAGCTTTGTTTGGGCTACAATTGAAATTAATTGTCTTTAATATTTTTGTGGACAATTTTCAATTTATTTTGTAATGAACTTTTTTATATGTTTTTATACTCACATTAGACGACATATATACATACATATGTATATATGTATATACCTGCATTTGCATATATGAAAAAGTACATATGTCATATGACAATTATTATTAATTAACATATTATTTAACATATTAATAAAAATGATTAAGTAAGAAAAAAAATATTTCCAACTAATATGCTTCTCATCGTTATCAATATCTAACATCTACCATCAATTTACAAAGATGTTGAAATTTGTCCATAAAAATTGTACAGGTATTTTTCTACATCTTTATGAAATGTTCTGAAATCATTTTGTTCCAATCAACATCTTTTGTAAATTTTAGTGGCATCACTAGTATGTGCCAACAAATTGTAGCAGCATCACTGAAAATTGAAGTTTGTTAATGACAGCGTTACCGTTGGTGCGACTAAAGTCGCATTTTGCAATTTTTTTACCGGCCAAAATCATTTTGTGTGACTTTTCAAAATGCACTAAATTTTCCTACTTTCCATAAATTTTTGCCACCTTTATCCCCTTTTTTTGCTATAGTAGCACCACTAACATATTTTGTCTTTTTCAATTTTTCTTTAGAAAAAATTAGCGTTATTCAAGAAGGTTTAACATTTGAACGTCTCGTTTATATAAAATTTGTGCCCAATATATTAGGTATAATGAACAAACTAAATAAATGTTTTCAGATTGAAACATCACAAATTATATTTTTACTAAATTGCACAAAAGAAATTTTAGTGCAAATTTTTCAAAATAGAATACATTCAAATAACAAAGATTGAGAATACTAATATAAAAGATATTAAGAATATATACATAGGACATGAAGCTGAAATAGCAATAAATATTAAAAAATATATTAGACGTAGAATGTATAGCAATAAAATATAGGAAATACAATTTAAAATTTTTACCAAAAACTGTGACGATATATTTTCAAATCAATGATAAAAGGCTTAAAGTCTTAGATTAAAAGTAGAAAATTGTGCATCCATGTTGTTTTCATTAAATATATTAGATAAGGAAATAGGATATTGGATTCCAAGTAGTGAACTGAAATATACAGAAAGCAAGTTTCAAAAAAATAAATTTAAAATAAAATGCAAATAATTACAAAAGTTTTATTAGCAATATTTATTTTGCTATTACTTAATGAAAAATAATTCGTTATTTAAACGAAATAAACCAATATTCTTGTTATAAAAAGGTCAATGAAAGTTGTACGTATAAAATTTTAAATACAAAAATGTACACTTTCGTATACTTTCTTATTTACAAATACATCTTATAGGCATATATTGCTATAAAGTTGTATTATAAAAAATTTAATTCTAACATTATTAAGGAATTATTGGTTATTTATTAAGCTATTGAATTACTTTTGTTTCTTTCTTTTTAACTTTTTATTTAAATAAAAACAATGAAACAAGCTGTGCGAATTTTTTCTAAAATGCAATTTTTTGTGCGACATTTTTTTCAAAATCCCCTTTTTGTGCCACTATTTAAAAAAAATCAACGGTAACGCTGGTTAATGACATTTATGACTATATTAATTAAAAAAAAAAATTTTTTTTTTTTAAATAAATTTTATCTTTATATACTACTTTCGTGTGGTATTTATTTGTTATTGTTTTTTATATGTGCATATGTAAAATGGCTGGCCAACGTATTATTTGGACAGATAAAATGAACATTAATTTCTTATTTTTAAGTGTTTTATTTATTCTGACAGCTAATGATGGTAGATGCATACAAATGTGTATAATTGTTTTTCATTTTCAACATCTTTCATGCGTTTCTACGGACGTAACCACACAAAAATTCAAAATCGAGTTTTTGATTGATTATGGTTCGTTTTATCAAACTACAACCTCATGCATAATTGTAACCTCTTGTGATCAAAAATGACGACTTTATTAAATAAATTCAAACAAACGTAACTACAAGTACATCTACAGTGGCTCCATTAAATATTCGCTCATGTGATTTATCTAAAAACATACATCTCACCAAATTAAAATTTTGATTCCGCATAAAATTTATTTTTTTCTGTACATTCATTTAAGACTTCTCTTACAAAAAATTACTCTATTATTATTATTGATTTTGAAACGTATTTTGCTTATCCTGTAAAAAAATAAAAGTGTAGTTACGTCGGATTGCATTTAGGGCGATAATATACAAGGCTGAAGAGGCTATAAGTCGGTATACATCTTTCTCCGTTATAGAACCTACATAGTCTAACAAAACTTTAGATACCTAATGAATTAGTACAAAAAAGCACAGAAAACTTAGGTTTTTTTGTTTTTTGCAAATTTATAAAAATAGCATTTGCTTGATTTGAAAAAAGTGGTGATTTCAGCGTTAACCTTAATCGGAACAGCCAAAAAAAAGCGTGACCAATGTAGTGTACTACTGTATGTAAATCCTGGTAATTCCATTACGAGTGATTGGTACGGATAGCAACTACTTCGTTTAGATATAAGGTCATACACAATAAAGTTATTCTTTTCTTATCATTATTTGTCGGCCTCATGTCGCAAAAGTTGTAAAAATATATTTAAGAATGATCAAAAGGATATCTTATGCGAAGTACGCACTTTGGAACGAGTTTACGCAACACGTTTATTGTTTATGTTGCGTATTTTGATACACACAGAATGCAACCAGAAAATATCAAAATATTTTGATATATAGAAAATAACAAAATATTTTTATATTTTTGAAGCCTTGAGTGCAACACGAGATGAAACCATAAACACGACTACACACTATGTATACAACGAAACGTGCCAGGTTTTTATAAACATGTGCCAAAGTGTGTACTTAGCATTACCGTGCCTGCTGTATTCTCTGTGCATTACTTCTGACTACTGCCGTTTCGATGGATGCCATATAATTTGGCCGGTCAACGCTTTACTTCCTTGCCGCAAATGCTGTTTAGTTTTCAACAAATCTAGCATTTTCAACAGCGTAATAAAAAACGTTTGTATGAAACTCAAACCAATTCAAACTGGATATTTTTGGCAGATGTTTATTCTGTCTAACCCACAGCAATCAGCTGTTACTATTGAAAAAATGTATATTTTTAGAGCCATATTTTCAATACGGCCCAAATTAATTTGTACTTTCAATAAAAGTAATCATGTAAAATGTATGTCGTCGTTCTCATGTTGAAAGGCCCTAACTCGTATTTTTTTGAAATTGAGAGTTTTAGTGAATCCAATACATTGCACACGAATACACCTTGACACAAAAATTTAACGCAATAGCATCAGAAATAACGGTTTTATGATCAGTTTACAAAAAGCCCTAAATCATTTAAAAACTTTCCTCTTGCAAAAAACACTAAGTATCCAACCGTACGATAAGGGGATTGCAATCTAAACACTCAATTGTGTTTGATTTTTATTAAAACCTGCATTCAAAAAAAAGTTACAATTTGATAATTACAGTTTCTATTATCTTTTTACCTTCTCCTGTGAAATTGAAATTATTTAAGTTAATCCTTAGCTACAGACGTCAAATTACAGAGATTTATTGCAGACCATCAGTGATTTTTACCAGTTAATTAAAAAAAATGTTTGTATAGTAATTGGAAAATTAATTTAATATCCTACATATATTTACATATATTTTATTTTTTTATGGTATGAAGATCTGATATAAGCTCTTAAACTCTTGATTTTAATAAAACAAAACAACACAAGTTTTATTAAAAAAATATATTTAATGGTCCACCGAAATTGAACAATTTAAACTACTTACCGGTAAAAGAAAGAAAACGGTTGTCTATTGATAAGGGGTAAAGAAAACTAAAGTTAATCAATCGTATGTAAACTTCTGTAAGACTGTGTACCTAAAAACCGTTTGGATACAATTTGACTATTTTGCATATAATTTTTATCTTAACTAATTAAATATTATTATTTTTTCAATTTTAATTGCAGTATTACTTATCGTAATGTGAATCCCTTAATTATAACCGGTTTTAGATTAGAATCTAGTACACACGAAGTAGAATATGAAGATGGTATACCTAGTGTTATGAGTGAAACCCCATTTACGATAAGAATATTTGGTAAGGGCATTAATGACGATACTGTGATAGCCTTTACCAATGAACCCATGGAAGCGGGTGCATATTGTCAATTTCCAGCCACTTTATTGCATAAAATCGTACCTGGTACGGCAAGAGATAATACCGGCCTCTATGAGGCATCTTTGCCGAAATCGAAAAAAGATTTTTATTTATGTGCAAAAGTAGATCCGTATGCATTTAATGATAATACTACCAATGATCCCATACGATTACAACATCAATGTCAAGACACCTGGTGTATACTACGTAGCCACGAAAGTTTGTTGCCTATGTGGGCTTCCATTGTAATAATATTAGTGTGTCTATGTTTTTCGGCATTATTTTCTGGTTTAAATTTAGGTCTTATGGCCCTAGATCGTACCGAATTAAAGGTAAATAAAAATTTAAAATTTTAAAAAACGCAATTATTCTTATACTCGCAAATGCTATTTTCAGATATTACGTAATACTGGCTCAGATAAGGAACGCTCATATGCTAAAAAAATACAACCGGTTAGAGATCAAGGTAATTACCTGTTGTGCAGTATACTGTTGGGTAATGTGTTGGTTAACTCCACTTTTACCATTCTCTTGGATGGCTTAACTTCTGGTCTTGTTGCTGTGGTGTTCTCTACACTCGCTATCGTTATTTTTGGTGAAATTACACCACAGGTTATTTGAGAATTTTATATATAACATTCAGTTCAATGTTAATTTAAACTGTTTTATCTTCTTCTCCCTCTTTCTCTATCTATTTCTGACGTGTCTACCACATATACACTATTAGGCTATTTGTTCTCGTCATGGTTTAGCTGTGGGAGCAAAAACTATTTTAATAACGAAAATGATTATGATTATCACATTTCCATTATCCTATCCAACATCGAAAATATTGGACTTTCTTTTGGGTGAGGAAATTGGTAACGTTTATAATCGTGAACGCTTAAAAGAATTGGTTAAGGTAAGAATTATTATTACTTTTATGTAATATATGATAAATATAAATATATGAAAAACACTTCTTTAAATACAGTTATCCCTCCTATAACAGGGTACTTATTTAACTCGGTTTTGATATTACACGGTACTATGTTCTTGACTAATTCAACACGGTTTCGATATTACGCGGTACAATATACAGTGATGGACACGAATTTAAGACACGGCATGCTAATTTTTACAACCCTGCAGTATCAAATTAGAAATTGTATATTTTTCAGTGTACCCTGTAATGTTAAGAAAATGTATCCTTATTTAGTTTTGTTTATTTTTACATTTTGTTGCAATTTTTTATTTTATTGTTAAAACGTGCGTTTGGAGCTGGTCACGAATTTAAGACATATTAGAAATATCTGTTTTTAAATGATTTTTTGGTATTTTCTGAAGCCAAAGGGTAAGTAATGAATATATTATTGCATTTGATGTTGGAATACATCAAAATTTGTAGTTAGAAATGACCAGAGGTAATTGGAGTTCGAATGCCGAGCGAAAACTGATCCAACAAATGAATGCTGACGGAAAAACAATAATAGAGATTTCTAAGCTACTTATATGTGTACTTATATGTGCAGTAAAGCCAAAAAATTAACGCGATTTATGGGAAGAAATGCAAAAACCTTGGTGTGACATTCGAAAGGATCGTTGTAATGCATTAGTTGAAAGTTTACCGAGGTGATGCCTGCTGTTATCCAAAAAGAGGTTTTCTCACCAAATACTAGGATTGTTTTATGAAGCTGGCTTTACTTTAGTAAATTAACTTTTATTTTGCATATGTCCTAAATTCATGACCACGCTAAAACGTGTATTAATTTGTATAATATGTAAATAAAAATTCCTAACAAAATATAGGTAACAAACTATTGTTAATTTCTTTTCATAACATGACTAGGATCTTTGACAAAATATTATGGACCTAAAATTTTTTCGATAAGATGTAACAATTATCAGAAATATATAAGTGAAATGTCGTGTATTAAATTCGTGTTCACCACTGTATATATTTTAAAAGGAAGTAAATATAAAATAAAAAATGAATGAACATCTTATACATATAAAAATAAAGGTCTGTTTGTTAGTTTGTTTGTGCCTTATAGACAGCTAAACGGCTGAATCTATTTTCTTTAGATTTTTACAGACTTCCTCTGTATGTCCGGAAGTTACTATAGGCTATATAAATTTTAAAAATTCCTACTTGGCGGTGCCACGCCCATACAAAGTTTATATTTATTTATCTATATCTTCAAAATTATAACAGAAAGATTATGTAAATTTGGCCCAAATAGAGTCACAGTCAAGACAATAGTAGAAGTTTCTAAATTAGGGTCAGCGTCGTGAATAATACTCATCAGTCATTTATACTAAATATCACATTTTGTATATGTGGAAAATGACAACTTTTAAAGCTCCGTTGTCTATCCACATCTGCCAAAAAGCGGGAATTGCAGAAATCACACTGGATAAAAGCAGTCTATATACGTATACCATATAAAAATGAATATGTTTGTTTGAAGACTGTATACAGCTAAAAAGGAACACCGACAATATCTTTTTGGAAGAAATTAATGATTGGATTTTAACCGGAAGGGGACAAAATGGATAAAAAATGTGACTAAGATAGCATTAAAGATAATAATTAAGATGGTAGTAGCGAAACACATCGGGTTTTTGCTAGTAATATATAATATAATAATAATAAATATTTTGTTGTTGATTAAGTTTACTTAGCTTTTCATTTACATTCGCATGTGTTGCGAAATTTCAGATTTCGCAAAACATCACACCGTACGAATCGGTTTCGATATAGCACGATCAAGGTTTCGATATAACATGGTACACATTGCATTAATTTACATAACTTCATAGTTTTATAAAACACTGTTTTGATATAAGACGGTATTCATATAACACGGTTTCAATATTACACATAAAATTACATTGACTTTTTAGTTTGGTACGAATTAATCTTGTTATACAAAGGACAACTGTATATTATACGCTGAGACATAAAATAACGAAATTTAAATACCTGGGAAGTGATACTACTTTTCTCATAGTCGCTGTCGAGTACAACAAGAATGTGTGTTTAAATTATCGAAACACCTCCAAAATCTCTAGTTATGCGTAAAAAACCGGTTTTTGGTACCTTCATGCGCTTATAAGCTAACAACTTGACTGAATATTACCCGATTTCAAATTTTCCGGTAGTTTTGGAAAAAAGAGAGATGGTTATAATTTGTTAATAATCGCATGATTTTTTCATAAGTTGCTTTACTTACTATAAAGCTTAAAAATTCCGTCAGATTCCAATAGACTTCTAAAACTGAAGACTTTAACTTAAAAAATATGTATTTTAATTTTAAAGGTAGTAAGTAAAAGGTCCGCCATCTAAAGTTTTTTTTTTCAACTAGTGCTTATTTCGTGAATGGTAACACTTAGCTCATGTCTGATTTGACAGATAACTAGTTTTATCCTTCCGCTGAACGAATATGGTTGTGGCCAATGCGTTTTCGCTTCGCTAAGTGGGCCTGCGATCGACTTACTGAAGATGCCGATTTTGCCAAAAAAAAACATCTTTTCAGATGAAGCTCATTTTGATCTTGGAGGGTATGTAAACAAGCAACATTTTCGCATTTGGGGCACAGAAAACCCGCACGCATATATTGAAAAGCCATTACACCCAAGATGAGTCGCTGTTTGGTGCGGATTTTGGTCCAGAGGCATAATTGGGCCATTTTTCTTCGAAAATGAGCAAGGAGTGGCCGTTACAGTCAATGGCGATCGTTATCGGGCACAACAAGCCAGAGACAATTGACGCTTTAAAGGACAATATTCGTGAAGCCATTGGTTAAATACAGCTGCACACAATCGATAATGTGCTTAAAAATTGGACCGATCGTGTAGGCTATTGCATGGTCAGCCGAGGCAGCAATTTGAATGAAATTATTTTCCATTATTAACCGAAAGGTTTGTACTTTCAAATAAAAAAAGAAATTTGAGAAAATATTCAGTAGTTTTTTTTTTACAGCATTTTAAAAAAAATCATTTGGCGGACCCTTTAGTTCTTAAAAATAAATCCTATGAGCAAATTGCCTAAGCATAGTAAAATAAGTCAGTTCTAGGAAATTTTCAAGACTAAATATGTATGTATGTATAATACATATTCTAAAAGAAGTGGACCAGAGTTCGCATTTGAACGCTCTGAAATTGACTGAACATATTAAAGAATATTTAATTGTGAAGGTGAACTTTTTTCCATAAAAATATGTTTAAAAGCAGACTGGCATATAAAAAGGTGTTATTATATGCGTGGGACCGTTAACTTGGCATGGAATTCGTTAAGGTCTATTTGGATAGGAATATTGATTCCCGGAGAAATATATTTTTTAGTTTTGGAGAAGACGCACCGCACTTGGTATAAACAACATTATATAAACGTAGTAAAACTCACAGTATTGTCGGTGTAATGGTTTGAAAAGTAGGTCGTTTGGTTTTTCAGAGGATAATGCAAGAGCATATTGAAATAAATTCTGAAGACGTCAGTAGGAAGCTAGGTATTGACAAATCTGTTTACAACCACTCTAAGCATACCGCTCTCTTTGTTCAAGACTGTGTCCCATTACTTACAACTCTCCATTCGTGCTCGTTTGGAAAATTTTGTAAAAATTAGTCAAAATAACTGACAGGTTATAAATTATTTGTACATCGTTTAAAAGTTATTTAATATAAAAATTTCCAAACAACAAAACCAGCCCTATAAAGTTGCATATACAATTTTTTTTTTTTTTTTTTTTGAAATATTTTTATACAGGTAACCACTGGCATAAATGATTTGGATAAAAATGAAGTAAACATCATATCTGGTGCCTTGGAACTGCGTAAGAAAACTGTAGCCGATGTAATGACACACATCGATGATGCATTCATGTTGCCGTTGAATGCAACATTAGATTTTGAAACGGTTTCGGAAATTATGAAATCTGGTTTCTCTCGTATACCGGTGTACGAAGGCGATCGTAAAAATATTGTTACACTTTTATATATTAAAGATTTGGCATTTGTCGATCCGGATGATAATACACCATTGCGTACGTTATGTGAATTCTATCAGAACCCAGTGCATTTCGTGTTTGAAGACTATACACTTGATGTTATGTTTAATCAATTCAAAGATGGCACAATTGGTCATTTAGCCTTTGTACATCGTGTTAATAATGAAGGAGATGGTGATCCATTCTATGAAACTATTGGCTTAGTCACATTGGAGGATGTAATTGAGGAATTAATTCAGGCCGAAATTGTTGATGAAACTGATGTATTTGTTGATAATCGTACAAAAGTTAAACGTAATCGTAATAAGAAACAAGATTTTACAGTGTTTGCCGAACGTCGTGAAAATCAAACCATACATATATCGCCGCAGTTAACTTTGGCTACTTATCAGTACTTAAGTACTTGTAAGTGTAAAATTTAATGCTCGTAAATTAAAAAAGTATAAAAACATATTAATTATTACGAATTCTTAATTAACGTTTTCAGCTATTGACGCTTTTAAGAAAGAAATTATATCAGAACAAATCTTACGTCGGTTACTTAATCAAAACATTGTGCATAGTATAAAGTGTAAGGGTAAGGAGAAAGATGATCCTAGTCTTTTTATATTCGTCCAAGGTAAACCAGTTGATTTCTTTGTACTTATCTTGGAGGGACGTGTTGAGGTGACTGTAGGCAAAGAAAGTCTACTCTTTGAAAGTGGGCCTTTCACTTATTTTGGTACTCAAGCTCTAATACCTCATGTCGTTGTGGGTAAGTATTGTATATACTTTCTTTAATGAAAATTCAAATTTCTATTAAAATTTGAATATTTTTTAGACTCACCCTCTCAAATGGGTTCCTTACAATCTTTAAATTTGGATTCCAAAACTCGACAAACATTTGTTCCCGATTATTCAGTACGTGCAGTTTCTGATGTTATTTATATAGCTATCAAGCGTAGTCTTTATTTGACTGCCAAAAAGGCAACTTTACTGGAAAAAACGCGTAAAGCGGGCTCTGAACCCAATAGTGTTGATATTGATGATGAAGTTGAAAAGGTTTGTAATGTATATATGTGTATATTTTTTCACTGTTTGTTTCTTAAAATACATATACTGAACTATCATAGTTAAATTGGTAAAATCTTTATCATTATTTTCTTTTAGTTCTTATATTTTATATTTTTAGCTTATTCAAACTGATGATGAAAGCCAGTAAATGTTTAAAAACTACAAATATTTTTGTTTTTTAAACTATAATAATATGGTCAAGACAATCAAAATGAATTTGCACAAATATATTCAATACCCAAGAACATTGCAATGCCATTGACTAAAATAAGGTATTACATTTTAATAATGACTTGGTTTGTTTTGTTACAACTATAAAAACTGTTCAAATCGACATCAACACGTAATAGAAATATAGAAGCTAGGAGAAATAAACAAATTAATATTGATTAAGTAATGTTAATTAAAATTAAATAATAAATAATAGAAAAGTCAAATGAAAAAAAAGAAAAATTAATATGTGATGCGTATTTCCATACAAAAGTTCAGAACCGGCCAAATGACAGTACAGATCTTTTACTATAACTGCAGATTTACTTCGACCTTCATTGCACAATTGTATTAATACGTTACTTTAGGTTTAAGTGATGAGGTTAAGTAAAAATGTTCGATTTAAAATAAAAGAAAATTATTGCTGTGGTGCAAACAACTGTATAATTTTAAAGAATTAGCCATTGTGGGATTTTAACATTTTTATAGTACATTAAAGAAAAAAATTTAGCTTCTTGTCTTTAATCTAAGACAAAAATGATGAAATACTACAACGTCTACGCCAAACACGATAAGAATCATTGTATTTTATCTTCTCCGACGCATTTTTCTACTTTTTTAATTTAAAAAAAAAATGTTCTAAAAGATGGCAGTTCAAGAAACAATCATTTTCTCTTACTTACGGATAAAACTAGAAACCGTTAAAATTTATATATTGCAGTGTTTGTTCTATACTATTTTCAATTTAAAATGTTAAACCGCTACTTTGTCTTCTTAATAAAAACATTCTTCTTCGAATAAAAACATTCGAGTGTCCGAGTTTTCAGTTAAAATAAAATAAAAAATTTATGAATTAAAAGAAATTTACTCTGAAGAGAAATTACATGGCATTTATATTTTAGAGATGATATCTGATAAATAAAAACCACAATTTACTCTTACATAATCAAGAGATGTCAGATCACACGTCTTAAGAGGACAAAAAACAGAAATCTTCAATAATTCGATGGTTTCGTGAGATATAGAACACGTAGAACTATTCACAAGTTGTTATTGTTTTAAATGATTTTTTGAAATAATAAAATTTATTTAGCTTATGTAGATAACTTTTCCTGCAATAACACCTCCTTTCTCATTTCGCAAGGAAATATAGACCTATGATGCCGAAATAGTAAATTTTGTAGATGCAATGGCATTTCATTTAATTACCTTGGATTGTCTTAACTCTATACTTTTAATTCTCCTCGCTAATGTATGCATTTAACCAAAAATTATCTTTATAGTAAAATTCACAATTTGACCTACCATATTTTTAAAAATAATTGCAACTATTTAATTTTCTGAAGCTCTTACTATATTATTTTTGGTGATTTGCATAAACTTATTCAAAAGACGCATAAAAATAACTTCAAGCTTCACATATAATAATTATCCTTTTTGAAAGATCAGACAAGTTAAAAGAAAAAGATTCTCTATTTTAAAATTAAAATTTATACATTACACCAATACCGAAGACAAGAATTATATAGCTTCTCGTGAGTTAAACAACTCAATGTTAGTTAATTTTATAATTCTTGTCTTCGGTATTGGTGTAATCGTTTAACCTTACTGCATTCAATGCCTGTTAGTTGTGTTTTTAATATAAATAAAAATGTTATTTTTTTTTTTTTTTTGCAATATAGTTTTAATAGATTTTGTATCTGTTCAATATTGAATTATATCTTTAACCATTACTTTTATTATATTTTTACAGTTACTTCACTCATTGCACGAAGATGAACGACCGAATCATATACGTGGCAGTCAGAGTTTACGCAAATCTTCAACTGCTGTTGGTAGTAATACAGCGTCGCCTTCATTAAATGTAAGTTTATTTATGGCCTTCTTTTTCTTATAATTTGCATTGAACTAATAATTATTGTTTTAATGCAGGACTTTTCACAGCAAAGTCGTAGCATAGCCGCTGCTACGACTCAACATAATTCACAGGGCAGCAATAACGATGTTATATCTCTAAGTAGTCTTATGACTTCCGAAGCAGCTGCTGTAGATTATAATACAATCGATCATAATAATAGTAGACAAAATAGTGAAAAAGTGAATAGCAACGATGTTGTCACCACACCACTATTACCTAAATCAGATATAGTAAAGCACAATATTACCAATTTAAAATAACAGAAGCCTCTATAACAGCTGCTGCCATGGCTGTTACAAGTAAAACATTTAGGATATGCTTAAATGTAATTATAACCAGTAATGCACTTCAAACTTAAATATCCTTTCCTCTAATTAAAATATAAACTAAAGTACTATATAGATAGTTCTTAAAATAGAAACCTTAATATCTGTTAGCGTTACACTGTATATACTTTGTTCTTTTCTTTTTACTTAAATGCCGTAGAAAAATTAAAAATAAATGAAACATATGTCTTCGTATTTGTCTTTATACCAAAACAATTTATATTTCCCGCCCTTTACATTCTTATTATAAATAAAAAATAAAATAAAATATATTAAAATTTTTTTAACTAAAAGTTTTTTACAATACCAAGCAATCGTTTAAAACCCAGAACTTCCTGTTTTTAAGTTAAAAATAAAAAACAAAAACCATGTGATTATATTTGATTAAAAGCAAAATAAAAAATATTTTTAGAAAAACTACAACTAAACGAAATTAAGAATCAAAAAATTAAATGTGAAAGATAATGGATATACATATATATATTGCATAATTATAACACCTTATTATAAATTAAAGTATACATACAATTAAATTAAAATATCTTATTTCAAATTTAATACCTCATTGCGTACAACAGTCGTATATATATATATATATATATATATATATATATATATATATATATATATATATATATATATATATATATATATATATATATATATATAGATATATATATATATAACTATATATATATATATACTTATATATATATATATATATATTTATATATATATATATATATTTAAATATATATATATATATATATATATATATATATATATATACCTATATATATATATATTTATATATATATATATATATATATATATATATACTTATATATATATAGTAAAGTATATTAAATTTGTACGTGTTTGCAAAACAAAAATACTTATTTATGTACTTAAGCATATATACACAACTATAACTATTATTAAATATATAAACATTTAAGTAAAATTTACCATTAAAGTTTAAGCAATTACAAAAAATCATTTTAAAAAATTGTATTTTCTTGATATATAAGGTATTCATATTTTTTATTATTATTATTATTGTTCGTTGTCTATATACTATGTTAAAGTGTTACATATATTATTTTTTAATTAATTTATATAGACTTTCTCTTTTTTGAATTGTTTCGTTTATTGTTTCTATTAAATATTGCTAAAAACTTATACATATTTATTTAGAAAAAACCAACACGAGATATGATCTAGACATTATTATAGTTTTGAAACTCAATTAAATTATTGACATATTTTGTAATAAAAACAACATTTGTATGATTTATTTATAGTAATAATGAATAGATAAAGTAAAATTATCGTATCGTATTTTTGTTATATGCATAGTCCTGCTTCTAAATGCATCACTGGGCTGTATAGTATATATATAGATGATCAAAATTCCATACAATTTCTTAATTATATTAATTTTTTTACCTTTAAAAAACTAAAAACAATCAAAATAATCATATTGCACGGTGCGACAAAAAAGAACGAAGTTGAAATAACTGGAAAATCATACTACTTTTTTGACAAGCACTGTCGAGTAGAACAAGGATCTGTTTTTGAAATTTTCAAAACACTTAAAAATCACGAATTACACGTAAAGAAAAACAGGTTTATCGAACCTTCATGCACTTATAAGCTAGTAACTTAGCTGAATCATTTAAAATGTCAATTTCTTTTCTATCCAAATCCGAAAAGAAACTGAAAATCTGGTAATATTCAGCTAAGTTATTAGCTTATAAGTGCATGAAGGTCCGAAAAACAGGTTTTTTACCAGTAACTCGAGATTGTCGAGGTGTTTCGAAAATTTCAAAATAGATTCTTGTTTTGCTCGGCAGCATCTATCGAAAAAATAATATCACTTTGCAGGTTTTTTTTTTTTTTTTTTTTTTTTTTTTTTTTTTTTTTTTTTTTGTCGCACCGTATTATACAACGCAGTGTTGTATGGTATATACATATGAACATACCCTATTTGCTAAGGTTGAATCTGTCGGGATTTTTTAACTATTGTTTTTGCAAACTAATTTTAGTTACATCAAGTATCACGAAACCAATTTGGTTTTCTTAATTTTAAATAAAACCAATATTCGAATTAGCTGTTCTTTATAATTTTTAACAAAATTTATTATTTATTTGTTTTTTGTTTTTGTTTTTAAAATTGGAATTAGAAGCTAAAAAAAATTGTTAGTAGTTGTTCCATTTTTGTTACTATTTTTTCGCGGAGTTCTTTTTTTGCAACTAAAAAAGAAACTACAATTTAATAATACAATTGGTTTTGTGGCACAGAATTTAAGCATGTAGCACTGTCAAGTTATTAAACCCGTTGTTGTTTATCACGCTTTATTAAGCCGTTAGCCAGATAACGATGATTGGTGTCACATTTTTACGTTAAAATGAAACAATAATGCTAAATTGTTTCTTTTTTATAAAGCAAATATTCAAATAAATTTATTTACTAACATGTCTACAAAATAAAAACAAATAAGGATTTAGCTGCTTGATTTTTTCCAATAACAAAACCGATAGTAATTATTTCCGTAACATCTAAAACTGAAATACTAGTTCGTATATAAAAAAATTGATGATATTGGTTTTCGAAACAAAAAAGGATTTTTTCTTGTCGTTTTCAAAACTAATTCTTGCAACATTGGTTTCTGACACCATCATTGTACATCTGTCTCTTATATATGCATAAATTCACAGTCATTGGTTATATATGTATATATATATATAAAGATTTTAGGATGGTAAAGACTCTAGGGCCTAAGTTTTAGTCCTTTACCATCCCAAAGTCTATTGTGTATATATTTATTTATTTTTTTTTGTTTTTTCAAAATAATATTGTTGCCGAAAATTATTAATTTAAAAGCTTTTTCTTTATCTTTTTTATAAAAAAATTATTAAATTTTAATCTAAATTTTTTTACCGAATTTAAAAAACCTACTTACTTAAACAGAAAACTCGAACCGTTAATGTTTTTGTTCAAAACACATTGTAATATTTAATATAAATAATGTGAGAATTAAGTAAAATTTAATTTGTATTAGTTAATACCATAATTCCGCTTTAAATAAACAAAATAAAACAAACAAACAAAAAACAACAAATGCTGAAATCAATTTAATTATTAAGAAAAATTTGTTAACTCAAATTAAGAAAAAAATGAAGAAAAAAACATTTTTTAATAAACTTAAATTAAGATACAATTTAATAGATATTTGTTGCCAGCGTTATGCATAATTAATATTATTTAAAATAAAAGATGTTTGGTTCACAATGAAAATTATTTATGTTCTTTTTTGCGTTATACCCTTTGCTTTAGAGCTAAATAAAAGCCCGTTGCGAGTTTTTTTATCATTCAGGCTTCCAGAAAAATACTAAGGTTTCATTGGATATTTCGTAGTAATATTTGAATAGTAAATGATAGTACGACCTCTTTAAGATCCATTGCGGGTTTATTTACAACAATTTTACTGCTTTCGGAATCGAGACCGACAAGTGGTAGGTTAATTTAAGAAAATAATTTTCCCAAATTTTCTGTCAATATCACAGAATTCACTTCCGATCGTAAATAAAATTAATTACGTAATTAGCTTCTACAAAAGATGTAAAACGAAAATTTTTTGCGAAATGAAACCACTTCTGAAGTAAAAAGTGATTTCATTAAAAAAAATATATATATCGCACTTGATCAACAAGAAGGTATTAACTCTAAAATTTTTAAAATTTCATTTTTCGCAAGAAATCAACTAACAACATATGTTTCTATCGACTGTAAAAATTTCAACGTATTTCGATTACTCTTTCATCTCTAAAACCACATTTGAGACCATTTTCGTGATAGTTTAGTGACTACCTTTATATCACCAAAAAGTTATTCACCCCTTGAATGTTAACAATAATAAATAAGGAAAAAAAATTTGTGAATTTTTATTGAAAAGTAAAATGCTTACCCAAAAATTATCATACTTAAACGGAATAAATAAATGAATAAAAAGAAATTATAACAAACTCCTAAAAAGCAATTATCGTGCAAAGAATTGCACAAACAAAAGTTGTAAGAGAAGAAAGAAAATAAACTTTTAAAACAACCAAACAGTAAAAATTTGAAAATGTCTTAAACACCACAAAGAATAGAAAAATAAGACTAGAAGTGTATATTTATCCCGTTGACATACCCATCGATCAATTTTTATCAAATAATAAAAATCAACAAAACAAAAAACTTAGTGGAACCGAAAACATTTCATGGGAAATTATTCATGAATGCAATTGTGGGAAATAGGAAAAATTATTCATGGTAGGGGTGATTGTCTGAAAAAGCATTCACTCATATTCTGCTTTTTGAGTACGTTTCCGTAATAAGTTACGCTACTATCGAAAATTCATATTCCAAAAAATTAACACAAAAGAAGAAAACAATTAAGACGTTTAAATTACGTCTCCGCATTCAGTTAATTTTTGATCGAAAATTAGTATTCAAAAAAAACGGCATCAAAGGAAGAAAGAAGATGACAATAATGTTCTCAAAAGCATAGAAACATATGAAATAGAAAAAAACAGCTAATTGTAATAAAAATTCAAAATGGGGTTCAATAAGAAAACACAAAATTTTTGTTTGTCGTTTTCATGCAAATGAATAAACGTAAATTTATATTCTTATTAAATTTCTTCACATTTTTTATATTTTCGTTTCGTATTTAATAAAAAAAAATGATAATTTATATACAGTCAGAGACTACATTTTAAATATATATGTAGTATTCCAAAAACTTTGAGTTTTAAGAAAACTAAACGCGTTGTCAAAATTATGAGAAAAAAAATATTTACTTCACCGCCAATACAACGGCAATTTTTATAAATATAAAAATATATACACGACAAAAGTTTAAATACACCTTGAAAGAGACATTTAAATTTCTGCACAATGGACAACAAATTACCAATTTAGTATTTGTTAGGGTTCCCCTGGCTCTCTATGACTGCTTGTACACGTCGAGACATACGCCCATGTTCTGAAAAAGCATATCGCTTAAAATTCGCGTTTTCGATTTGAAAACGCCAAACAGGTGTTCTGACAAACGAAAACGCTAGAAATGTTGCGTTTTTAAACCGCAACGAAGCGATTTGGTATACATATATACATATACATATTTTTTGCACTTTAAAGAAAAAATGTATTGATGCTGAATTTAAATTAAATGTTTTTCTTTATTTAAAGAAAAACTTTCTACATTTATTGACGATTTTAATAAAAAAAAATGTGCGATTATAATAAAAAAAGATGCAAATGCTTCGAGTTTGTCAATTGTAAAGCTCAATTGTTTACTTATTAACTTCTTTTGATTTTAGCTAGAAAGTACTCTGTAGGCATTTTAATTAAAAATTTATTCGTTTTTTTATGTTTTGTTATGATAAAACATGTTTTTATTCTTCGAACACAACATTGAAAAATATCAAAACGCCATGGTTTTCAGAAAATGCTGAAATGCGTTTTGTGTTTTTGACACTGTAAGCGATTGAAAAACGCTGCGTTTGGAAACATGGGTGATAGAAACAACAAAATTTTCCGTTTTAAAAGCCGATATTTCTGACCAGACTCTCTTGAGATGCTCTCTTCGTGAATACTTGCTTGTAATTGTATTGTTGTCCAATTGTCCCGTCACTAAATCCAAAAAATATGCACGATAAGGCTTAAGTCTAGTGATTTGAGTTGGCTATTGAGCTAACGCATAGCATGGTTTAGCAGTCATTCTTTGCGATATCTTTTACATCGTTGTCCTGTTGAAAGAACCAATGGGTTAAAAGTTATAACTTGTCCACGGAAGCATGCCAATTTTCCTGTAATAAGTCCTTCTGTAGATATTGCCCATTACACCATTTATAAAGCTGAAATTCCCAATTATAGGTGCTCCTATTGCTCCGCCAAGAATCACATTGCCACCTCTATGTTTCACAGTTTGAAGGTCAGTTTTGAGTTTCTACTAAACTTTTGCACTAACATCCTTCAAAAACAATTTGTTTTTGTCTGTAGAAAAAACAGTTTTCCCGAATTCCACGCCATATTTTTTGTGTTTGTTTGTAGTTGTCCATTTTTTCACTAATTAGTGTTTTTTTTTTTAATCTGCTCCTATAATGTTTTTTGTACAGTTTTTGAATGAACGTGCTGGTCCGAAGTATATGTGGTATCATGTGCTCATTTATTATCCTGGGCTTTTATGTGCTTCTCTGAGAATATGACTAACATTTCGATTAGAAACCTTTTTGTGTCTTTTGCTTATAGGCATATTATTTACAGAATTTTCTTATATTATTTATAATGTTCTGCACACTTGATATAGGTATATTTAATCATTTTCCTATTTCTCGATATGATTATTCTTTTTTTAATTAAGTTTGTTCAATAACTTTACTTGCAATGCAAAATTTATCTCAAATTTTTTTTCACAATTTCTTGAATTTCGCAAAAAATTTTTAATTTGTAATTTTTTTTAGAAAACTTTATTTGTAAATATAAACACAAACAGCTGTAATTCTTGCAAGTAAAAATTTTACCAGTAAAAGTTTGCAAGAATTTTTTTATGTTTCAAGTTATTACTCTCTTCTGACGCTCTCTCATTACAAATTTTTTAAGCTAATGGACACAAATAATAATAAACCTAAATAAAATGGATGATGAATGGATGCAAGAGCATGTACTAATTTATAAGTGTTTTTTTTTTGTTCTCTTTTCTTTCTTTGTTTACACACACGTAGTTGAAAATAGCTGAAACGACATACGACATTTTGATCACGTTACTTTTACGTCCCGTCTATGTTACTTCTAGACTCATTGGGCCTTAACAACTTTTAGTTACTGAAACAGACCTATTATTAAACAGGTTACTCTTGTTTAATTTAATTTTTTTTTTTTTTTTTGTTTAAAATGGTTTTCAAAACAACTTTCAGCAGTAGCAACAAAAACTCTAATCTAACCCTAATCGATTTAAACTATGAATAAAAGATCAACACTCTTATCGTGGTAGTCGTTTTTAAAAAATGGTATAGTGGTTGGCAAAAACGTCCCTAAAGACAACACTGTTTGAAAATTTATTACATGTAAATAGAATTGCAGTTAGTTTTGTTTTAAAATAAATTTCACAGTGTACACACTAGAGTGAAAATTTTTACACCGGCACAATTTACCAAGTAGGCTGATGCATGGAATCAGAACCGTACTTGAAAAGGGATACCATAAAAGTTTACATAAAATAAATATAAAAGAAGCGTGGAGTAGTACTCGTATTGCAGTAGAAATAAACAGCATTTGTCCTCTCATTCGTACAGGAGAAGGCTGGCTAAAGGTATGGCAAGATTTTAAACTTAAATTTAAAAAACTCGCATATAACAAAGCCGAAAGCCTTGCAACTGGTGGGGGAATTTATAAGCAACATGTTTTAACACCAGTTGAAGAGGCAGCAGTGAATTTATTAGACATGCACGCATTGGGCTAACACAAGGAATCTTTCGGTCTTAAGTGAGCACAATAAAGAAAACCTAGTAAATGGTCTAAAAAATGCGGTTAGTTTTGAAGAAAGTTTAATAGAAGAAAACAACGAACCTTCAACTTGCTTTGAAATACTTACAAATGACGAAAACAAGAATCCTCGTTGTTCAAAAAAATCTTAAACTTTAAAAAAATTTGTGTTTGGGATATAAAAATGAAATTATCTGAAATAGAAAGGTATACCAGGAAAATTTATAAAATAAAAGAAAAAAAATTACAACTAATGAAAAATTAGTTCCAAATAAAAGATAAATACTGAAGAGAACTTTTAAAAATTAGAAAAGCTGAACTAGAAATTGAACAAAAACGAATCGAACTTGAAATGCTAAGGAAAGATTTATAATCTTTATACTTATGTAAATAAATTTTTTTCTTTATAGTCAAAGAACTTTTTAGTTTTCTTTTGTATTCTCACTTTATTAAAAAATATATAAAAGTATGTTTTTTGTTCAATAAATGCTGCTATTGTTTGTTGTTATTACTATTGAAGCATTCCATATTTTTATTTTTTGTTAATAAATAAAAACTATGTGATTGAGTTCTTGTATTATTCTTACTCTAAGGCTAAAAGCATTTGCGTTGCTTATATCATTATGATCAGGTACCTCTATATACTTTTCAATATTTTCATCAGACCACACAATATTAAAATAGACGCATATATTACAAAAAGCAACACAGATATGATTTTTCCTGCGAATTCGGAAGTACAATTAAGTTGTCTTGCTCCTAGCAAATAGCGAAATCAATTTTTTAAAAAACCTATTGGGCTTTCGACATGTTTTCTTCCTTTAGAGTGTATTTTGTTAAAACTGATCTTCGGAGAACTATTCACGGCTGACTGAAAGGGTGTTATTAAATACGTATCTAAGGGAGAACCAGTATCGCCTATAATTGATATTTAACATTAAAAAAATCAGCCAAATATGCAATACAAACACTTACCAAACAGCCATATTTTTCTTTTAAATAATCTTAACTCGCTCACATTTTAGATTCCGGATAATTTGACTGAATATACCTAATTTGAAGCTTGTGATAACAGACCTTTTAGAACCAACTACATACCAGGGGAGAATTAAATTTTTAAACAAAAATTTATGTTTAATACAAGCATAACGTTCAAGCTGTAAAAACATTTTCTATTATAGCCTATTTACACCTGATCGATATCTACTACTTACGAGATTTCAATCAAAATCGAGTAGATTTCAATTAGATTTTCCGTACAAAACAAAATCTACTTCGTCACGAGATTTTGTTGAAATCTAGTTGAAATCTGATATATTTATTGATGCAAATCTGTTCACGAATAAATAACATTTAAAATAAAAATAAAAAAATATTTTTTTTTAATTACAAAATTTAATGAAGAAAATATGATAACAATAACAATTTACGAATATTATTCATACAACTGGTAGGTATCAAAGGCAATCAGAAAATGTAATTCCTTTCTCTTCTATTTCAGCCATGTGAAAACTAAATCTCGTTAAATCTCAAAAACGTCTAATGTCAACGCATTAGATTTTTTACAAGATTTCAAATCCAACTGACGAGATTTCGTTCAGGTGTAAAAGGTAAAAGGTATTTAAAACGTTCGACAACTGAGTCCCGCCAATACAGCCTATCACACCAAAAATTTGGTTTAAAAAAATGCTTTTTATTTCATTTTATCCTCTGGAGCAATAATGAAAAATATCCAATGCGGGCAAAGTTCTTTGTACATGGCTTCTATGTATTCGTGAAATGATCGCTTACAGAAGACCCAGCTCCTTTTTGATAGCTTCCTTCAGCTAGTATTCTTAAAGCAGCAGTTAACTTGACCACTTTGGACACTCCGGTTTGCTTTCCTGGGTTTTTAAATTTCCGAGAAATTGTTCATATTTTAAGTCATCTCTGTTAAGCCTAAAATAGCTAATAAATCTGCAAGATATTTCTTTAAGCTCTCTCTTTCACTAAACAAAATATACATATAAATATATTTACATATACTCACTTCTTACTAGGCATGGAAAATCGGTTTGTTGCCTTATTTTTTTTTTAATAGCACCTGAAACATAAAATGCTTCCTCATCTTCTTCTGAAGGTGAATAAAATGCGGCGCTCAACATAATTAAAAATATACAAACAAGAAAATAAGTTATTTTTACTATTGTGTACTTTTTTTTATTTACATAATTACATATTTATTTGTTTTTTTGTTGTTTTATTTTCTGTTTCAATTTTTTAAAAAGCTGTTATTCTTGACAGTTTTCATAATAGTGCTTCAAAATCAAATAAAATTAAGTTATATATGTATTACATTACAGCTCTTTTAGAAAATTGCACTATGCAACCAATGGAAAAAAATCTGACCTTGGATAACCACCATATTTTTTTGATGCGCTATGATCGCCTTACTTCAAAAATCATCAGCATTTCAGGTTCTATTGATAAGTTTTTTTTCTAAAATGTGAGATTTTTGAAGAGGCTGCCTCACACATTTTATGATGATGATTTTAATATAACCAATATTTTTGGAGTTATTGAGAAATTGATTTCTAAAAATTCACAAAAAATAGAAAACAGCAAATATTTACCAGTTGTACTATTTATGCCTAAAGCTGCATATAATAGAAATAAAATAAGCCATGATTCATGAAAATCGATGGGTAAATATGTACTTATATTATTTCCAATAAAATGAAAGTATCTAGTTTTGAAAAAACACTTTTTTTGCTGTAATTGTTGAAGATTCCAACAAAGAGTATCTTGCAATAGGTATCTTTTAAAAAATAAAATAAGCAAATATTTTATTTTTTATAAAAAAGCTTAACAATGTATAATATAAAAATAATTTCGACTTTTGTTTTGTTTTCTCAGTTTGGTTCTCTTATAAGGAACAAAATAAAATCTCCCATCATATTTTCATTTCAAACTTCCTGATAACGATGCTCCATGGTCTTAAGTTGTTGAAGAAAGCACGTCCAAACATGGGTTCCGTATGTTTTCCGGAAAGAAGTCCAAATGTGTATGTAAGAAATGTATTTTAAATGACATTTTTACACCTAAAATAAGCATTGAGTTAACAAATTTTTTTATTATATTTCACTATATTTTACTTTTCAAGCAAATCACAAATGATTTCATTATAATTTAAACTTCTGTTGTTTCCTAGAAAGTTGGAAACAATTTGTCGAAATGAATTCCAGGCAGCTTTCTCATCTGTTGATAACTTTTCAAATGTGGGGCTTAGGAGTAGTTTTCGGATTTGAGGACCGTTAAAAGATTTGGAAATATTGTTTTTAAATAAGCAAACGCTCTACTATCCTTGTCTAGTGCCTTAATAAAATGTTTAACTAGGCCCAGCTTTATATGTAACGGTGAAAAGATTAAATAATCCTTTTATATCAGGGCGGGATATTTTACGTATGTGCTTTCGGGCCTTGCTTGCCAATCCCTTTTTACAACGTTGTTTTTTCGATCTCGGCTATCCCAAAGGCAGAGAAAACAGCAATATTTTGTATAGCCACCTTGGATGCTTGTTAAAATAGCAACAATTTTTAAATCGCAATACAATTTCCAGTTGTACTTTCCATAATTAACATATTTTAATAAACTGGTCGTAGCTTCATATGTTTCTTTTATATTCACGTCCTGTGCGATAGGTATAGGTATAGATGGCTTCTTGTTGCCGATATCATTTTGACTGAGCTCCTCAAAAATACCTTTTATGTCGTAACAAAAGCACGTATTGTCTTTCGTTGTATAAAAATTGGCGTATGATTTTTATCGATTTCGATACCTTGTTATCTTAGTTCGAGGTCTCTGATAAGATCATTTAGCTCTGGCTGATTGTAAAGCTTGGGTTTTAAAACATCTGATGTACTACAGATGCTCGAAGATGAAGGTTGAGGGTGTGATGAAACTATATCACTATATAGTAAATCACATGTATTTTCAAGAAGTGGCATTCTATGGATGTAAAACGAGAAGTGTAAATTCACCAGCTGAAATGGTAGGGTAGGACCATTTCACATATTTTTCGAACCCGCTTTTAGTACTTAAACAAAAATAGCAATCAGAGTCATGACTTGATGTTTCTCTCCACAACATAGGTTATATTTATCGCATGTGTATTCTGTTAGTCGGGGGAGATTCGCAGTATACATATATTTAAAATTTTGCTAAGAAATACTTACTGAGAGTTTAACGACCATCTTTTTAAAATCAATCAATCAATATTGGTCAATATTTTCCATATTGATTTAGAAATAATCTTTTTATTTATTTTGTAGTAAAATATTTCTTATTAAATAACACGTGTCTTGTCTAAAATTACTTTTTTATTAAGATCGATTATGCAAATTGATGCATAAATATTACTTTTTTAAGCACAAGAAAGCACATAGAAATTTCTCTCAATATTATGTACATATCAGAGAGCAGTTTCGAGTATTAACTTCTGACATCACATCAACACAATATAACGGATATGTGCAATAAAGACAAAAATTAAACGTTTTCCGATAATATAAATGAGTTTTTTAATGCAGTCACAAGTGTACTTTACCTTCAAATATGTCTATTATACACTCAGCCGAACCGTTGTTCGGCAATTAAAGCCATTTTTTTTCTTTTTTTTTAACTAGGTACTTTCACTTTTATTTACCCATCGATTTTTGAATCATGGTTTATTTTATTTCTAAAACTGGTAAATATTTGTTGCTTTCTATATTTTGTGAAATTTAAGAAATCAAAAATTTCATAATTAAAAACAAAAAAAATATAATTTCCTTTTCAATAACTACAAAAATATTAATTATATTAACAAATGAAGTTAGAACGACTCGAAGCTGGTATTATTTGGAATTTTTTAACATATGGGTTAACGAAATCGAATAAGGCATTTCAAAGTTATCATAAGATGTGTGAGGCAGCGCTTCAAAAATCTCATATTTTAGGAAAAAAAATCTAAAAAAACAACTTAACCATAGAATCTGAAATGCTGATGATTTTTGAAGTTAGGCGACCATACCGCATCAAAAAATATAGTGGTTATCGAAGGTATTTTTACTTGTTGCATAGTGTTATCGTAGTTGTAGCATTGTAATGGTGTGTTAATTTAACCGTAATGGTCGCATGTTGCCATATCATCAAAATCGCACACGGTGTCACCAAACGTTGACGGCGCTAGTATGCTAGTTGTCTACCGGATGGGGTGGTTTTTGTCAACTGCCTGATACCACAACGCGCTACAATGACAAAAAAAACACACTAGCCTACAAGGTTCGAGTATATATCATATATTATTAAAAGGGGACCCGAAGCATCCGTTGTTTTCGGGTACAACACACACAAACTGAAAAATCATTGGCTGATGCTATGCCGAAATTGGCTCTCCCACAGAGACTGAATGGCTACTCCATGGCATTCCACAGGCTGTTAAGGAATGCCCCAAACCTACGCTGCAAACCTTGACTACCTTACTTATCGCCGCTGTAACTTATTAAGCCGTCATCTTAACAAAAAAGACTTTAAAAATTTCATTTATAATAAAAATACATTATTTATTAAAAAAATATATATATAAGAAAACAAACGATAAAAAAGATAATTCAAAAGTTTAAATAATAAAACAAATTTTAAGAATGCTAACCAAAACAAAAAAAAAAATAAATAAACTATAAAAATAATAAACTAAAAAAGAAAACAAATTATATAAAAGCAAAAGAACTAATGAAAAGAATGCAAAAAAATGAAATTTAAAGAAAATTCAAACTAAAAATAAAAACTAAGTTAAAACAAAACAAAAAAATATATAATTAAAGCAAAAAACTAATGCAAAGGAACAATTTTCAAAAAAACTAAATTACAAAAAAATCCCCTCTTAAGGTCCACATTAAACCGCGAGGCCATTTGAAAAAAAGTTGTTTTCTCGGAGGTTTGGGCACAAATCTACTGGTTATTATAGCGTCTTTCTTTCTGCGCCGTGCCTAAACTAATTGCCTCCAAAATCTGATTTAATGTTTCCCCCTTACACCACCAAATAGAAATAAAATAAAAATAAAATAATTAAATAAATGAACGTATAATAAATATATGTAAGTTAACAGGTGCGACACAACTACCTGCTGATGTAACAGATTCTCACGGGAACTAATTTTTATTTTAAATTTATTAACTTGTTTTTTATTTTATATATTATAATTGCGTAAGCTTGCTTATTTAGTTCTTTTAAATTTTATTTAAATGAATTTGCTTTTTCTTAATTTGCATTAAATTTCATGATTGTGTAATTTTGATTCTTTTAAATTCTTTTCTTTTAATTGTATAAATTTGAATATCGGGTTACGCTGCACGAGTAACCAGCTTGCATATTTTTTATTGTTGAATTTTGTTTTTTATTAATTATTATTGGCAGCTTAACTGAACCAAAAGACCTTGTTTAATCAGTTCGTAATTGTGCGGTGTAAGACCAGGTCGTATTAATACATTAATAAAATTATATATCGAAGGATATAAAATTCAAACTTATTTTTATTTTATTAAAACCGTCCCCAAACGACTTAACTGGCGCCCGAGCAGGGACCCGCAAAAAATAAGGTTGCGGTGTCCTTTAAAAAAAAAGAGAAAAGTCTATTCCCGCACAATACGGACTCCGTGAGGCCTGCACGAGTGTAAAATATTTTTTTTTTATTAAATTTCCAAGCGTGAGAAAAAGTGTTTGGTTAACAGAAGCTTTAATTAAAAGATATTGAAAATTATACTTTTTCAACTGAAACTAATATATAAAAATTAACACTAAAATAAAAGAAATGTCTAAGGTATTAAGAAAGTAAATTTGGAAATCTTTTAATCAAAACAAATTAAAACAAAATTATAAAATTGAAAAAGATAATTTTTAATTAAAAATTAGCGTAGAAAAGAAAAATTTTTTAATATTGAGTGGAGGCTTGTTAAGTGTAAAAAAAAAATATATATATATATATATATATATATATATATATATTTATATATATATATATATATATATATATATATATATATATATATATATATATATATTTCTTGTGGTAATAGAATTACTTTGAAAAAGTGAATAAATAGTATATATTCCAAAAATTTCCTATCTGAAACAAATTAATCCACGTAAAAGAAGAGAAAAAGAATCCTAAGTGATAAAATTGTAATATAGAAATATACACATATTCAAAAATTATTTGTTTGAAGTGCCAAATTTTTATATCAACCGAAGCTCAAGAATTGTGAGTGGAAAGAGTCATTCTTTTTATTATTCCTGTGTGATATTATTTTTTGCTTACATATTTCCGCCCGCTGCCTAATTTGTGAAACCTTTTTTTGTAATAAAATAATAAGTAAAAAAGGAAAAAATAATGGAGCTGTTAGAAAGAAAAATAACCGAATTGACAGGCGCGATTAATTTGCTCGCTTCTAGGATAGATAAGGCAGAGAAAAAAATTACTTCAATAGATACTCGTAGTCAGATACAATCGATCGGGAGTGTGACAACAGGAGAAGAGCCTACTCCTGTTCTCGTCGCACCACGAGACGAAGAAGATTTAAATTCAACAAGTAAACTACCGGATTCCGTAAAGGAGCTACAGATATTTGATGGGGAGCCTGCGCACTATGTATCATGGATACATAGTGTGGAGATAATTCTTAAAGACTACGATATAGTTAAGAATAAGCCGATTTATAGGGCAATACTACAAAGTATTAGTGGAAAGATACGAGGGAAAGCAGACGCAGCACTTGTGTCGTATAATATATTTGATGATGATTAAAAATCAATTAAAACCTGTCTTCCCTTACACTACGCAGACAAACGGGATATACAGACCCTAGAACACCAATTAGGACAACTCTCGCAAAAGGGAATGAAAATCGATGCATTTTATGCAACGGTTATTCTTCAATTTTCACTGATTATTAATAAAATAAAGACGGAATCCTACTCTACTGAAACTATAGATGCTTTAATGACTACATATAGAAATAGAGCATTAGATGTCTTTATTCGTGGATTGGATGGTGACTTGTCGCGGTTGCTCACTGTGCATAGACCGAAAACGCTTCCTGAGGCCTATTCAATTTGCTTAGACATACAAACTTTAATTATCGCCAGCATTCGATTCATGGACCTTCTACAAATAATCGTGTTACCGTACCTAATAACCAGATTTTAAGTTCTGTGCCAACATTTAGGTCATACGCTGCTCCTCAGTTCCCTCATTTCTCAAATCAAAACCAGCAACCTTTTAGAAAGTCAAATAGTTTTCAGGAACGGTTACCCCCTCGTCCCCCTAAGCCACTGGAAAGGATGGAAGTTGACCACATAATCCAAACACGAAGGGTAAACTATATGAATCGTCCTCAGGATGGTAATTCCTTTAAACGGAAGGCTAATTCGGTAAATGTTCCACAGAGGAGCTTCCAACAGCCTAACAAATAACAGCGAATTTACCATTTAGATGTCCCAGGAGAAATGGTTGAGCGGCAGCAGGATTTGGATATGTATTCAACAAATGAAGCTTCCAGTGATCCTACCGAGGAAAATTTTATGCAAGGAGCCTCTCTGGCGTTCCATATTTAGAGTATACAACAGCTAAAGGGCTAAAACTTAAATTTATGGTGGATACTGGAGCCAACAGAAATTTTATAAACCCCTCCTTAATTAAAACTCCAGAATCAATCAAGAAAGCATTTTATGTCTCTTCGCCATGTGGAAAAGTACTGATGGAAGGTAAAATCTCAGGAAAATTTTTTGAAAGTATTGGTGTTCAGACATCAGTTACCTTTTATTTGTTATCAGGACTTAAAGATTTTGATGGTATAATAGAAGACGATACATTAAGGGAAATTCAGGCAATTGTCGATCGTAAGAATAATGTATTAATTTTAGGGAATGATATTATGCTTCCTTTAAAACTAAAATCGTCGGTAACAGTTAACCTTACAATCGATGGTAATCTTTCAAAATCACAACGAATCAGAATCAGTAAAATTATAACAAAATTTACACTACTCTTTGGTTCCATAAATGCAAGTGAGGCAGTCGATACTGGAATTAAAGCAGAGATAAAAACCTTTGGCGACGATCCCGTGTACACTAAGAGTTATCCTTATTTTGTAAATATGTGACAGGAAGTCGAAAATCAAATTAAGGAACTCCTCAAAGAGGGTATCATTCGTCCTTCTCGCAGCCCCTATAATTCACCAATTTGGGTGGTACCTAAGAAACCAAACCAAATGGTGAAGCACAGTATAGGATGGTTATTGACTACAAGCGATTTAATTCGGTAACCATACCAGATACGTACCCCATCCCTGATATTATAGCTACTCTAGCCAGCCTTGGAAGCGCCAAGTATTTCACAGTTCTCGATTTAACTTCAGGGTTTCATCAAATTATGATGAAAGAGAGCAATATACCAAAAACTGCTTTTTCAACCATAAATGGGAAGTATGAGTTATTGCGTTTACCGTTTGGGCTGAAGAACGCCCCAGCTATTTTTCAAAGAGCTATAGATGATGTCCTCAAGAGTCATATCGGGAAAATTTACTATGTGTACATCGACGACATTATATATATGCCATAAAACAGATGCCACCCCCGGAAACTTTAAAGGATCTTAAGTGATTTTTAGGAATGACCTCTTACTACAGGAAATTTATACAGGATTATGCGAAAGTTGCGAAGCCCTTAACTAACCCTACCAGCGGAGAAAACTCTCAAGTAAAGGCAACTCAGTCAAGGAAAATTTTGGTACAGATGACCGAAGAAGCCCGTAAAGCTTTCAATACTCTGAAGGAAATACTATTGTCCTCAGAGGTTCTGGCGTTTCCAGATTTCGAAAAACCATTCAATATAACGACAGACGCTTCCAATGTAGCCATTGGAGCTGTGCTGTCACAAGGAAAAATGGGAAAGGATAGACCAATAGCGTACATTTCTCGCTCTTTAACTAGAGCGGAAGAAAATTACGCTACTAACGAGAAAGAAATGCTTGCAATAGTGTGGGCACTTGACAACTTGAGTCTATACCTATATGGGGCTAAGAAGGCTAGATTCTTTACAGACAATCAACCGCTTGCCTTTGCCTTAAGCAATAGGAACTACAATGCCAAGCTCAAGCGTTGGAAAGCCAGAATAGAGGAATACAATTATGAGCTTATTTACACACCGGGGCGCTCAAATAAGGTCGCAGATACATTATCTAGAATTCCTACACAAATTAATATTCTAACATCAGATACTGAAACGGCAAGCGAGGGTCAAGAAAGCGACGTGAGTAGTGAAGAAGGTACCATAACAGCGAGCGAAGGACAGGAATCATGCGCTGCAACTTGTCATAGTGCAGATCAAGATAGCTCAATTTAATACCCCATGTTAAAGCGCCGATTAATGTCTTTAGAAATCAACTAATATTTATAGAATGGTTGGACATTTTAGAAAATCCACATCCAGGCTGTTCGAGACATTATATAGGCATACAAAATCTTACAAAACAGGTACTTATCTCCCATTTAAAAGAAAAACTACATACAACATTGATTAACGGAATTAAGATTCCTCAAAATTTCCTACGGTTATCAAATGAAGTTTATGTCAAGAACTTTAGTCACTACAAAATTCGCGTAACTCAAAAAATAGTGCAGGACGTCTGCAATCAAGATAGTGTTCTGACCATTATCATGGAAGAACATAATAGGGCTCATAGGAATTACAAGGAGAACGAGGAGCAAATTCTCGAAAAATACTATTTCCCTAGAATGACTAGTTTAATAAGTAAATATGCAGCGAGTTGTGAGATATGTAAGTTGATTAAGTACGACAGGCATCCCCAAAGACCGGAAATACAACCCATCCCAATTCCTTCGTATACCGGCGAAATTGTGCACATGGACATCCTTGAAATTCAGGGAGTATGCATTTAGCATAAAAAACCGTTCGATCATGCATTTGCGAGATATAATTATTAAAATTTTGCACTATTTCCAGCACCCAAAGTACTGGTGACTGATAATGAAGTCGGACTTTTAGGTCTTATTGTTCAAAATTACCTAAAATTATTAAAAATCAAGGTGTACCGCACACCGTCTCAGCGTAGTGAGGTTAACGGACAAGTGGAGCGGTTTCACTCTACTTTACTTGAAATATATCGCTGCCTTAGAATGCAGCACAGGGACCTCACATTAAAGGCACTTTTATATGTGGCAGTTGACCGCTACAACAATAGCATTCACTCTGTAACAAAAAATAAACCAAGTGAAATATTTTTTAATAGAATAACCAGAACAAGCTTCTAAGAATTATTAGAATCTAAAAAGAAGATTAATACTGACTTACGCTGCTTACTGACTACCCCTGCGTAATAAAACTCATAATTTAAGAAAGCAACCGCCTCGAAAATATAAAAGAGGGGATACATTTTTTGTAATGGACAAACAAATCAAGGGTAAACAAAAGTCCTTGTACAGAAAAGAAATTGTCCAAACTGACGGTAAAGTCACTGTAACCACTATGAGTAGTAAGAGGGTCCACAAGACCCATATTAAGAATCTTAGCTAATCACTAAGAGGAAAGATATAATTTAATAATATTAAATAATAATAATATATGATTTTTTTATGATAAAATATCATAAAATAAAATACGAAATAAAATATGAAATACAAATTAAAATAATAAAAGAAAATTTATATACAATTTAATATTTAAGATTGATTGACTGATTTAAGATTGATTAATCAACAAATTTTTGCTGCAACAACCGAAGTATTGAAAAAATACAATAGCCTGGCAGATATAGCCAAGAACACACTGGTTGAAAGAAATATAGAAAGAATGGAGCACGAAACCCTGCAACGAGCTTTATTGATCAGAGATAACGTCAAAGAAATAGTTAGAGCTGTCGAAATGGCGAGGAATGGTATAACAAACACAAACCTGTTAGCTAAAGAAGAAATATCTCGTTAGCTACTAGAAATAGATCCATTACCTTACGCAATTGAGGTAGAGGCAATTGAATTTGGCTCACCCTCAATTTACTGCAATGGATCAACACTCCTATATGTTCTGTCTATGCCTAAAGTGGGGCGTATGCAGTACAATGTGCTGGTTACAAAAGCTGCTATTTACAACAACAAAGTCAATTTTGAATACAATAAGGTGCTAATGAATCACAAGACTGAGGATTGCTTCATGATTGGTAATTCCACCATCTGCAAAGATATTTCAGTTACTCGACTTGATGACAACAGCTGCATGGCAATACTTTTGCGGGGAGGAGAAGCAACTTGTGCCTACCGAACCAATAAGAACTCAATAATTGAAGCTTTGAAAGCCGACATAATTTATGTCACCAATTTTAATGGAACATTGGTACAGAAGAATGAATCTACAACGCTGTCAGGCACCTACATCATTCGGCTTGTTGATGAAACTATTATTATTGGTGAACGAACCTTTACATCTAAAGTAAATTCACATGCGATGGTACTGCCGCCAGTGTTGACGAATATTACCAATAGCACTGAGAAGATAGACATTAGTTATCTGCATGAACTGAGCATACATAATATTCATCACTTAGTAGCCCTTACCAAGAAGAATGCGATAATATCATTTACAATTAACGCTACTACTTTCGCTCTGCTTTTACTCATATGTTACTGGGTTTGGCAAAAGATTAAAAAAAAGTGAAGTTTCCAGCCTTGAACATAAATCCCGAAGCTCGACTACAGCTACATCTGCGGGACGCAGATCTTTGAAGGGGGAGGAATTAACATGTGCCGCACAACTACCTGCTGATGTAACAGATTCTCACGGGAACTAATTTTTATTTTAAATTTATTAACTTGTTTTTTATTTTTTATATTATAATTGCGTAAGCTTGCTTATTTAGTTCTTTTAAATTTTATTTAAATTAATTTGCTTTTTCTAAATTTGTATTAAATTTCATGAGTGTGTAATTCTGATTCTTTTGAATTCCTTTCTTTTAATTGTATAAATTTGAATATCGGGTTACGCTGCACGAGTAACCAGCTTGCATATTTTTTATTGTTGAATTTTGTTTTTTATTAATTATTATTGGCAGCTTAACTGAACCAAAAGACCTTGTAAAATTAGTTCGTAATTGTGCGGTGTAAGACCAGGTCGTGTTAATTCATTAATAAAATTATAAAATTTAAACTTATTTTTATTTTATTAAAACCGTCCCCGAAGGACTTAACTTGTATATAAATAATAGTTAAGAAAACAAAATAATTCTTAAATTATTCTTATCTCATAATTCTTTTTTTTAGATTGCCCCCGTTGGTCGGTCCGCACCCTACGGTTAGTGGAGTGAGAGAATTCCTCGAAGCAGGATCCCTCAATTCACCAGCCTTTTCTTTTCCCGGGATTGATGGTATCGAACGCGGCGTTAATCGGCTTTGACAGAAGTGGAAGTTTACTTTTGTATAATGTTCTCTATTTTTTTCTTATATATATAACATGAATTTTTTTCACTTATTTCGTTTCCTTTTAATATTTCAGTTCTCTTTTTTTAATAAAAAAAAACCTTTTTGTGTTTATTTACCTTTTTGTTTGTGTTGTTTCCCCAATCACTCAGCTGTTTAAGGGAATTGCCAATCTATCAGCAAATTAAACCCCAAACGTGCACATTACAAACCCAACCATTCCTGTGGTCCGCTAGTGACACAGGATGGGAGGGAAATCAATTATCCCTATTAATCGATTGTCTTTTCAAATCCTAATATTGGCAATCCTGATATAGATGGTAAGTAGTATTCCAATATAGTGCAATATTGGCTACAGATTCTAATTTTACTTCCTTTTATTCTCTTTCAACTTTCACTGGTAGCAGATAATGACGATCTTCGAGGGATAACAGAAATTCAATTCTCTTAACCTAAGTAAATAGTATTCAATAAATTAAATAACCTAAGACCTGTATAATTAAATAAAGAACTAACGATAAGTAAATATATAAAAGAAAAAAATATATTTATGAAACTAAATAAAATAAATAAATAAAAAAAACTCAATAAGGGTAATAAAGTTAACTTAAATATAAACATAATTAGATAATGAAAAAAAATTAAATATGCCTTCCCATCTTTCTGGTTTTGTTCTTACACCAGCCTAAAAGACATTTTCTATTAATTCAGAGGTAACCCATAGATAAATTGTTCGGCCCATTCCATTAAATGATCTAAAAGTATTGTTTTAAATGATTTAAAACTACTATTTCATATTCTTGGCGTGAAAAACCCCCAACGATTTCCCATGAAAGTCTTCAACCTCGTATAAGCTATTGCCAATCGGTCGTAATATTCTACATTTTATAAATTTCCGAGCTAGTTTCGCGTTAAAATTGTTCCGAAATCACGGAAGTTACGACGGTAAGCTTCCTAACCGGGTATGAATTTAACCTATCGACATCGCGTATTATACGTACGCTCGTACCGCAAATAAGCCTTATGCAAATGTTCGCGTATTTTCTATCTCACCAGATCCTGTCGAACAGCATTAGGGACTATATAATACTCGGGGTTCTCTAAACTCTTAAGTTTCCTGGCCAATTTATACATACCGCCTTGGCCTATCATATTCACCCCAAACAAAGCGAAATACGGTGTGACTCCAATCGAAGACTGTATGGAGGATCTGAGAGAAAATTCGGACAAATTCTTGTCCCACTCAGTATAATCCTCTTATAGATTGCGGCCAAAATCGATTGGTTTACGCGCTCTGCGGTGTTAGCCCGTGACGCATGTGTTGCGGTCCTCAAATGCCTCACACCGAAGTTGTTCAACAAATTTTCAAACTCCCGGCTAACGAGCTGCATCCCATTGTCGAACTCAAGTACCTCAGGGGTACCAAACTTGTGAAACACTTCTGCTATAAGAAATTTCACGACATTCTAAATGCTAGCCTTCGGCATTGTCCTTAATAAAACAAACTTCGTGAGATGGTCCAACACTACAAAAATAAAACAGTTCCCGTTCCTCGACCACGGGAAAATCAACGAGAAGTAACGGCCAAAGAGTAATATTAGCCGGTTTAATTTCCCTAAATATCTGACAATTCACTATGAAATCGCGAAGCTGAGTATTCTGGTTTGGCCAACAAAAATACTCTCTAATACTGCCCAAAGTTTTTCCGACGTCACCGAAGACTGCGGAGAGTTATGTGACTTTTCGATGATGGATTTTGTCAATTCGTGAGGCACCCACAGTTTCCATGTGAAACCCTCATTTATGGCCACAGGGTCGTACTCTCGTATAGACAAAGCCTTCAACTACTTTCAAGTCGGGCAACTGTTTAAAATTCTTCTCTGTTGTAGATATGAGTTCCAAGTAGTCGTCAGACTTAAAAGCATTTGAGTTTAGATCGATCAGTCCTTCCACATCTCTGGATGAAGTCTCTCATCCATATTGTATCGTGATAATGTATAGGGTACTACATTTTATTTCCCATGTCTACGCGTATATTCTATTGTTAAGTCACATGACTGGAGATGTAGGCTCCATCGGGCTAGCCGACCACTAAGATCCTTATGTGACATAAGTCACTTAAAGCTACTATGGTCTGTGATCATAGAGAAAGGCATGAGTACTACGTAGGGCCTATACTTCTTGATCGCGAAGACAACTATCAAGCATTCACGTTCAGTGACTAAAAAGTTCCTCTGCGCCGATGTCAATTTGTGTGAACAATATGCAATGGGGTGCTCCTAGCCGGAATCGTCTTTCTGAAAAAGAACAGCTCCCAGACGCATCACACTGAATGTAGAAATACCATCGCCAACGGAAAATGCTTATGCTGAACTTTGTCATATTGCGAGAGAGTATTCTTTCAGCTTCCGCTGCGTTAGCCAAGTTGAGGTTCTTCAAAATATTTCGGCAGTTAAATTGAATGCTATTAGTATGGACGACATTCATCCTAAATTTTTGAATGCTTTAATCCCTAAGCTACTTCCCTATATAACCCACCTATTTAATTCAATCTTTACTCAATCAGCTTTTCCTGAGGATTGGAAAAAGTCGAGAATTGTCCCTATTCCTAAAACTAATGGTGAGTTTCGACCAATTGCTATACTTCCGGTTTTATCAGAGGTATTTGAGAAATCGATGGGCAGACAGATGACCTAGTACTTAACACGTGGAAATTTTTTTATCAGATAGATAGATATAACTGCTCTAGTGGATGTCATAGAAAGTCTAAGATCTGCTTTGGACTCTAGAAAAATAGCATTTCTCATTTTCTTGGACTATAGATAGTAAGGCCCTATAACTAAGCTCCGGAAGATATTTGATTTTTCCGAGACTGCATGTAATCTCTTGTCTTCTTATCTTAGACGTAGATCTCAGGTTGTTCAATATAGGGATGCTAGGTCTAATCCACATTATACAACCACTTGGGCCACTTTTATTTTGTCTTTTTATTAATGATATTCTTTCTAAATGTGATATTCACATCTACGCTGATGATGTACAACTGTACAAATGCACTGATGCCATTGATGTCATAAGTTGCATTAACAACATTAATAATGATTTGGATATTATCAATGGGCAACGGCTAATGGACAATGTGTTAATCCATCTAAGTTTTAACAAGAACTAGCGAGACTTAATGTTTCTTACCAGGTAATGCTTAATGGCAAACTAATTGATATTGTAACTACGGCTTCAAATTTGGGTATAACATTTAATAACAAACTTACATGGAAAAATCATATCGGCGTAGCAGTGGGAAGTGTTTATGGTATGCTTCGTAACCTTTGGGTTGTCAAAGATTCAACGAATTCATACGAATGCTCCTGGCAATAACTTAACTTATTCCTACTTTTATATATGGTTGTGAAATCTTTGCGAATTGCGATAGTGAAGACCTTCGCAAACTTAAGGTTGCATATAATAACATAGCTAGGTATGTTTTTCTGAAGAGTCTGAAGAGTCGCCTTTTATGCTAACCAAATTTAACATATGACCTCTGAAAACTTATTGAGACTTAGGCGCCTGATTTTCTTACATAGAATTATCATATCCCATCTACCTCAATATTTATATGAGAGTTACATTCACTAGGTCTAATCGTGGAAGAAGGATAATTCAGCAAAGATTTAGAAGCCTCTTGTCGCAACGGCAGTTTTTCATTTATGCAACAAGGGAGTTAAAAGGGAGTTAACTAGATTTTTGCAGAGTAATTAGATATCTTAATATGTTTCTAATGATGCTTCGACTTAAATTTTCTTAGTTTCTAGTTTTAAGTTAGTTCTAAGACTACTATATACTATTATGTTCTTAAATTTAAGAATTTGTTTTATGATTTACTCACTAGCATTATAATTCACAGGATATTAATCTTGTTGTGTAAGGTCTCAAATGAATGAATAAATAAATAAAATAAACAAATAAATATCTGGGTGACCAAGATGCGGACTTGAAATGTGAGTCCTCTTGAGGCGATCAAACGCGAAAATTTGAATTCTTTACCATTTTTTAGCGTGTCAAAGATTGGTGCTGCAATGGTGGCGTAGTCTGGTATAAATTTTCTATACCAACCTGTTTCCCCCATGCTTAGCTGTTTTAGGATAATCAAAAAAAATTAATGGTTTCCACCTTAGCCGCATCAGGCTTAATTTTGCCACCTTCGATTATATAACCTAGATATCGTAACTCTTTGAAACAGAATTTGGATTTTGCCACTTTTATGGTTAGTCCTGCTGCTGCTAACCTTTCGGCTACTTGTGACAACAACTCTAGATGCGTTGCAAAATCTGGAGAAACTATCAAGAGATCATCCAAATAGACGAATACCCTATCACGAAGCGCCGCTGGGATCACTTTATCCCTTAACGGATATAGCCTTTGGGCGGCATTACACAAACTATGTTGTTAAAATGTGGAAATTGCTCGACATTCTATTTTTTCCTATAATCGTAAAGTATCAGAAAAGTATACACAATTAGTTACAAGGTACATATGTTCTAGTTGTTATAAAAAACTTAACAGTAATAGTAAAAATAGCTGGCAGTAATTAAAGTTATGCAATAAAAACGAAAGATACTCTATATTTGTGGCGTTAAAAATTGTAGAGTACTACTGCATTAATTTAATAATTTCATATTGTTACGTTTTAACCTTTTTAAAACGTTCGAGTTCATTTAAATTGCGTTAAAATAAAATACATACCGCTTTATTTTGTTGTTTTACAGTTTTCATTTATTCCACTATAACTTTTATACTGTTTGTCTTAACACAACACTTAATATTAGTTTATACAAAATTTTTATTTCCTCTTTTACACAACTTTATTTATTGACAGCCAAACGATAACTAACTAACTTTTAGGTAAAGCAGCCCCTTTATATACCTAATTGCCTACAGTTTGGAAGGTTCCGGAAATATCGACCATCCTCTATTTCTATATCCGTTAATTCAGATGTAACGTAAAGATGGTCGATTAGGCGAAATTGATAGGGTGACACATATCTACCAAATATACCAAAATTTTGTTTGGAAGAGATTTAAGATTCTTGAGTTACAGCAGATATTTCAGGCGTTATGAAGAGAAGTGGTTAAGAATATCAAAGACTCTAAACGCAGCTTCTATCAAAGAAATTTTTTGCAGATCCAAATGAAACGAAATTCGAAAAATAGGTATAGGAAGCGAAAGTAGCACCAACCGAGAGGTCGATGTGAATATTAATTTAATATAATATTTAAATATTTAATATTTATTTAAACAGAAGATTTGTGAATATTAATATCCCGAAATCCTCACACAATTTAAATGCTGATTTGTGTTTGCCTCCTACAGAGAACACATTTAGTTTCCGTTGCGTGGAAACTATCCAAAATCATACCCATTCCTATGCAAAACAATGACTATAGACCAAACGCTATTCTGCCATTTCTATCGAAAGTAATGGAATATATTATGTGTAAGCAAATTAACGATTATCTTGGAGAGTCGAATCTTTTATCAGATAGGCAATCTGGCTTTGTGAAAGGGAGGAGCAGCATAACAGCTCTCACAGACGTGGCTGAAAATCTGAGAACTAATCTTGATAAGGGCATGTCCTTTCTAGTACTGCTTGACCACAGTAAAGCTTTCGATACAGTTGACCATGAAATTCTCTTGATGAAGCTGGAAAAAAAATTTTTACTTTTCATCAAGTGCCGATGATGTCCAAATTTATAATAGCAGTAGAGCAAATAATATTCATTCATGTGTGGACAGAATAAACAGCAGTTAATTGATATGATCCTTGATGTTGATATTCGAATAAAATTAGACAATGATGTGATAGAGTTTGTAAGTACAACGTATTTAACGATAGGCTGTCGTGGTCTAATCATATATCGGATGTTGTTGGTCGCATATATGGCATGTTCCGAAACCTTTGGTCTGTAAAGTATTCAACCACACTTGCAATAAGAATGCTGCTTACGAAATCGTACCTGTTACCCGTCTTTCTATACGAATGTGACATATATGCCAACTGTTCCACCATTGACTTCAACAAACTTAAGTTTGCGTACAATAACATAGGTAGATACATTTACAACAAGGGCCCTCGGGAATCAATTTCCTACTTTTATCTTATCAGATTTATCAAATGAGCTTTGAAAATCTTCTGCAACCAAATTATCTTTTTGAAGTCCTAAAATTTGGAACATCAATACGAGGAAGAAAATTAATTCAAGTAAAACAGAAAAGAACCTTCTCAAAGCGCCAGTTATTTATATTCAACACATATCTGTGGAACCAACTACCGAATGGGATCCAGACAATTAGCAACGAATACAGGTTTAAAATTGCGCTTATAAAGTACTTTATCCAGCCTTAATATAATTCATATAATGTTTAATATAATTTTCAATATATTGTTTGTGAAATTATCAAATTTTCTATTAATTTTTTGATATATAATTCTTCTAAATTTTTCCTTTTTTATTTAAAATT
Source organism: Wohlfahrtia magnifica (assembly GCA_023159175.1). Classification (NCBI taxonomy): domain Eukaryota; kingdom Metazoa; phylum Arthropoda; class Insecta; order Diptera; family Sarcophagidae; genus Wohlfahrtia; species Wohlfahrtia magnifica. The sequence continues at coordinate 4,992,718 of JAKWBJ010000061.1, forward strand.
TTGTTAACTTTTTACAATTAATTATCCCGCCATTTAGTTTGATTTTTATTGTTATAATTCTTCATCTTTCACCTTTATAATTTTTGTACCTTAAACTACTCTCATATTTGGTGTTGTTGTTGTTATTATTATTATTATTATTATTATTATTATTATTATTATTATTATTATTATTATTATTATTATTATTATTATTATTATTATTATTATTATTATTATTATTATTATTATTATTATTATTATTATTATTATTATTATTATTATTATTATTATTATTATTATTATTATTATTATTATTATTATTATTATTATTATTATTATTATTATTATTATTATTATTATTATTATTATTATTATTATTATTATTATTATTATTATTATTATTATTATTATTATTATTATTATTATTATTATTATTATTATTATTATTATTATTATTATTATTATTATTATTATTATTATTATTATTATTATTATTATTATTATTATTATTATTATTATTATTATTATTATTATTATTATTATTATTATTATTATTATTATTATTATTATTATTATTATTATTATTATTATTATTATTATTATTATTATTATTATTATTATTATTATTATTATTATTATTATTATTATTATTATTATTATTATTATTATTATTATTATTATTATTATTATTATTATTATTATTATTATTATTATTATTATTATTATTATTATTATTATTATTATTATTATTATTATTATTATTATTATTATTATTATTATTATTATTATTATTATTATTATTATTATTATTATTATTATTATTATTATTATTATTATTATTATTATTATTATTATTATTATTATTATTATTATTATTATTATTATTATTATTATTATTATTATTATTATTATTATTATTATTATTATTATTATTATTATTATTATTATTATTATTATTATTATTATTATTATTATTATTATTATTATTATTATTATTATTATTATTATTATTATTATTATTATTATTATTATTATTATTATTATTATTATTATTATTATTATTATTATTATTATTATTATTATTATTATTATTATTATTATTATTATTATTATTATTATTATTATTATTATTATTATTATTATTATTATTATTATTATTATTATTATTATTATTATTATTATTATTATTATTATTATTATTATTATTATTATTATTATTATTATTATTATTATTATTATTATTATTATTATTATTATTATTATTATTATTATTATTATTATTATTATTATTATTATTATTATTATTATTATTATTATTATTATTATTATTATTATTATTATTATTATTATTATTATTATTATTATTATTATTATTATTATTATTATTATTATTATTATTATTATTATTATTATTATTATTATTATTATTATTATTATTATTATTATTATTATTATTATTATTATTATTATTATTATTATTATTATTATTATTATTATTATTATTATTATTATTATTATTATTATTATTATTATTATTATTATTATTATTATTATTATTATTATTATTATTATTATTATTATTATTATTATTATTATTATTATTATTATTATTATTATTATTATTATTATTATTATTATTATTATTATTATTATTATTATTATTATTATTATTATTATTATTATTATTATTATTATTATTATTATTATTATTATTATTATTATTATTATTATTATTATTATTATTATTATTATTATTATTATTATTATTATTATTATTATTATTATTATTATTATTATTATTATTATTATTATTATTATTATTATTATTATTATTATTATTATTATTATTATTATTATTATTATTATTATTATTATTATTATTATTATTATTATTATTATTATTATTATTATTATTATTATTATTATTATTATTATTATTATTATTATTATTATTATTATTATTATTATTATTATTATTATTATTATTATTATTATTATTATTATTATTATTATTATTATTATTATTATTATTATTATTATTATTATTATTATTATTATTATTATTATTATTATTATTATTATTATTATTATTATTATTATTATTATTATTATTATTATTATTATTATTATTATTATTATTATTATTATTATTATTATTATTATTATTATTATTATTATTATTATTATTATTATTATTATTATTATTATTATTATTATTATTATTATTATTATTATTATTATTATTATTATTATTATTATTATTATTATTATTATTATTATTATTATTATTATTATTATTATTATTATTATTATTATTATTATTATTATTATTATTATTATTATTATTATTATTATTATTATTATTATTATTATTATTATTATTATTATTATTATTATTATTATTATTATTATTATTATTATTATTATTATTATTATTATTATTATTATTATTATTATTATTATTATTATTATTATTATTATTATTATTATTATTATTATTATTATTATTATTATTATTATTATTATTATTATTATTATTATTATTATTATTATTATTATTATTATTATTATTATTATTATTATTATTATTATTATTATTATTATTATTATTATTATTATTATTATTATTATTATTATTATTATTATTATTATTATTATTATTATTATTATTATTATTATTATTATTATTATTATTATTATTATTATTATTATTATTATTATTATTATTATTATTATTATTATTATTATTATTATTATTATTATTATTATTATTATTATTATTATTATTATTATTATTATTATTATTATTATTATTATTATTATTATTATTATTATTATTATTATTATTATTATTATTATTATTATTATTATTATTATTATTATTATTATTATTATTATTATTATTATTATTATTATTATTATTATTATTATTATTATTATTATTATTATTATTATTATTATTATTATTATTATTATTATTATTATTATTATTATTATTATTATTATTATTATTATTATTATTATTATTATTATTATTATTATTATTATTATTATTATTATTATTATTATTATTATTATTATTATTATTATTATTATTATTATTATTATTATTATTATTATTATTATTATTATTATTATTATTATTATTATTATTATTATTATTATTATTATTATTATTATTATTATTATTATTATTATTATTATTATTATTATTATTATTATTATTATTATTATTATTATTATTATTATTATTATTATTATTATTATTATTATTATTATTATTATTATTATTATTATTATTATTATTATTATTATTATTATTATTATTATTATTATTATTATTATTATTATTATTATTATTATTATTATTATTATTATTATTATTATTATTATTATTATTATTATTATTATTATTATTATTATTATTATTATTATTATTATTATTATTATTATTATTATTATTATTATTATTATTATTATTATTATTATTATTATTATTATTATTATTATTATTATTATTATTATTATTATTATTATTATTATTATTATTATTATTATTATTATTATTATTATTATTATTATTATTATTATTATTATTATTATTATTATTATTATTATTATTATTATTATTATTATTATTATTATTATTATTATTATTATTATTATTATTATTATTATTATTATTATTATTATTATTATTATTATTATTATTATTATTATTATTATTATTATTATTATTATTATTATTATTATTATTATTATTATTATTTTTATTATTTTTATTAAATAATAATGATTTGTAGGAGAGCATCTGTACAACTTCTACCAGATTTAAATGCCACTTGATTCTTCGCAATAAGACAGTATTTTTCGGTAAACCATGACAAACGATTAGCAATAATTTTCTCCAGTAATCCAGTGAAAGTAATCTCTGTTTTGTGTTGAGACTTGTCTGTTTAATCATATCATATGATATCCTGCCGTAACCAGGCGTTAAACCACTAACCTTATTTAAGCAATAAAAAAGTTCAGAAAGGGTTATATCATACTCCATTTGTCTAGTGTTAAAATTCAACGTTTCGTTGGGCATGATGCCAATAGTGTCAATCTTCAGACGATTGAATTCCTCAGAAAAATTGCTATCAGAAGAGTAATTTGCAAAGTAATCACCTATATCATAAGCTTCAGTAATAATGCGGTCATCTGATTTAATAGCTATTATTTGTTTATTCACATTGTTGCTCGATAGTCTATTAATCTTGCTCCAAATTTCGCCAACTGATGAATCTCGATTGATGCTATTAGTAAAAATCTCATAGCTACTTTTCTTCTGTATTCTAATTTCTTTACGAAATATTGCGATGTTCTTTTTGTACAATATCAAATTGGAAGTTGTGAGAGATTTTTTAAAATTCTGCCATGAAATTATTTTCGCCTTACGCAATTTAGAAAGTTCCTTATTCCACCATGGAACATTCGTTTTCCTTTTCAGAGATGATTGTGGAATTGATATGTTGGCTGCCGTTCTAATTGCCTTTGTAATCGATGAAGCTTCTCTATTGATATTCATAGATTGGGGTCTCTTATCCAGCTCGGAATCAACCATGTTAGAGTATTTTGTCCAATCAGCTAACTTCATAAGAAATTTACGATTAAAATTAAATCTTCTGTTATCATTTTTAAAACGAACTTTTATAACAATAAGAAAATTATCACTGTTATACATCTCGTCCAATATGTTCCATGATGTTGAAGATAATAAACTTTGAGAGCATAGGGAAACATCAATATGTGTAAACGTACCATGAGTGGAAAACTGGGTAGGTCGACTATCATTCAAAATGTATAAATCGGAAGAAATCATTGCATTTTCCAACGTATTTCCCCTATAGTTATTGCTTAAAGAGTCCCAAGCTACATTCCAGGCATTAAAATCGCTAATAACTAGCTTAGATGTTGTAATAGAGTCAAATAAATCAGTGAGTTCCTGCTTGGAGAATGGTTGACATGGTGGTATATATATTGAAATTATAGTAAACGTTATATCCAGTTGTATTTCAATTATCAGCGACTGCAGTGTTGAGTTTACATGAACAATTCTATGAGGTATATTGTTCTTTATCATTATTCCAACGCCTTGTTTAGACGAGATGTTACTGGGTGAATTTAAGAAATAGGCATATGAATTGCGGAAAAGGCAAAATTATATGAACAATGTGTTCCCTGAATGGATATGAGTGATGGGTTGTGCTCCTTAATTAAAAGCTGCAAATTATTTATATTGTTAATGAAACCTTTCATGTTCCACTGCAATATACAAAAATCAGCCATGATGACGTCATAACAAAAAAAGTAAAATTTAATTTAGGTTAGATGTTGTAGAGCACGATGCCATGATGAATGTACGTAAATTAGCCATCAGAGTTATCTATCCTTTCGGATGATGGTAAAAAGTATTGATCATTATTAATAAGATCCTGAGTTATTTGACCAAGGGGGGAAGATAGATCACAAAAATTCTCATTATCAATGTTAACATTTTGAGTTTCTGTATTCGCTTTAATAGTTTCTGTAGATTTTGTTTGTTGTTTTGTGGTAGAGTTATTTGTAGATTTCGATTATTTGGAAGGTTTTGTAATTTTATTATTGTCTGTTGTCTTAGATTTTCTAAATTTCAATGATGAAGTTGATGCAGATGTGTCCATTTCATTTGAAAAACTATATGAGTCTCGTCGGAGAAGTTTCTCGATAACCTTATCCATCTTTGGAGATGTTGCATTTCGTTTTTGTTAAGACTTTTTTGTCTTATTTAAATTTGCAGGTTCCTGCAAAATTTCGGAGAAGGTTTATTGAAGATTACTCTGAGTTGGTGTTTTCAAATAGATTTCATATTTTCTCTTAGCGGCGCCAAAGCATTATTCTACTGTCTTAATCTTAATGATTTCACTTTGTTGAATGAAACGAGGGCAGTTTTTATCCGAAGATGGGTACTCATCACGACAATTGGCACATTGAAGACGAATGCAGTCAGACGGATCATGAGGTGGGAGGTTACATTTGTCACAAGAGGCTTGATTAGAACATTTATTCTTGGTATGTCCCAGAAGTTGGCAGTTGCGACAACGAATTGGGATAGGAAAATAAGTTTTAACTTTAACCTTATACCAAGCTACATCGATAACCTTCGGTAAATTATACAAATTAAATGTTAGAACCATATTACCATTACATTGGATGGAACCATCTTCATTCTTGGTAGTGAATTTATATAATATTTATAATATTTATTTATATAATATAATATATATATATAATCCCTGAGATTTAAGCTCAGTAACAATTTCGTCATCTGATACGTCCTTTAAACAAGGTGGATCACAAAAATAAAAACTTTATTTACAAAAAAAATTTATGAAGTAAAGTTCAAAGCAAAATCAAAAATAACTGTAAACCGTTATTCTACACCAACAAGTCACAATATAATCAACAGCACGTCTATACTCAGTTAGTGATGATCGATGTCTGTTTTCTATAATATTGTTTTATATAAATACTTCCATTCCACTGAATATGAATTTGTAATAATGTTCTTATTAGCACTTTGATTTATAAGACACTGGTCTTGTAGTGCTATATTCGTTAAAAACTCTAAGTCACCAGGTAGTTTTAGCTCAGTCCCAAAAATAATCTTGACAGGTGATCTAGATGTTGAGTCATGAACAGCTGATCGGTACGCTGGATCGGTACGAGGGTGCGCCCGAGTTATATTGTTGCAGCTGACATCGGCTTCTTCTTACTGGACCTTTAGCTGCAATACACTGGATACAGTTTGCTATCCAATCTGCTACTGCTTGCTGACATCCAACCATCGTTTCTGCTGGCTATTGCATCGAACTAAAATTCGAATACCGCCAAAGGCGTACTACAGTCAAAGCAAGGGATTTATATCTGCTAGAAGCAAATATACGCACTGGTTCTGGCTTTTGGCACTGGGGACTGTTGATTTAAATTTTTCGGCAACAGTCTTCTCGAAATTTTCCATCCTTGTCTCCACACTATATACCTTTTTGATTACCGCGCATATATTTTACGTAATTGCTCAGTTGTTTCTTCAAGTTTGTGTTCAAGTTGTTTAGAAATTTCTCGTTCCTCAAGTTTAGGTTCACATTTTGTCAAAAATTCTGGTTTTCGGTTCTAGAAGTTTCCTGTACCTGAGCTAACAGCTTTTCATTATCAGCTTTAAAAATTTATTGTGCATTCGCCACAGCATTAATTTTTTGCGCCAAAAGCTTTTCATTATCAGCTCTAGATGTGTCTCTCGGCATAAATGCATTTACCCGAATCTGTTTATTCTTATGGACAGTTATACGAAGATTTTTTTGAGTACGTGAGTTTAAAAGGATTTTTGTTTCTGTTGTTGTTTAATAAGAAATATGAATTAATATCGTTTGACTTTGTTACTTCTTTTATAATAAAATATATTGAAGACAACAATATTTGCTTTTAATGTTTTCACTTTATTATGTTACAAAAATAACCACTAGGAGTGCGAAATATTCGCACGGTCATCTAGTACAGATATAATTCCACTTCATACTTCTATCAAACAAGTCTGTACCAGAAAATGACAAAGTATGGTTTTGTGTACTTTCTAAGTGTTGGTGGCCAAACATGCGTGAGTGAGTAAAGCTAAAAATAAAACGATGCCCATACACAACGTATTCAAAGTAAACAACATTTTTGTATCCATATTATGCGTTATGACAATAAAAATATTTGTGTGCGTGCATACACATGCATTCATGTTTCAATGAGAATGTAAAAATATTGAAAGTCGTGAAAGTGTATTATGAGTACTCATATGACATGCGTGTATGGATGAATAAAAGAAATGGTATGCTTTTTTTGTGACAGGCCCATGAAACAAATCAAGACAGAAAAAATTTTATTTTAAACATTAAGCAAATTACTAGATTTTTTTATACAGCCATTAAAAAGTCCTTTATAAAAAAATTACAATTAGCAAGTATATTCACCACTATGCAAAATCATATGGAGAAGCTACAGTGGATTAATCATCAACTTATTGATTACAGAAACTGAAACAAAGCAATAATCATTAAAAAGCTTGAGCGAAATATTTGTAAAAAATAATTTTTTCATATTTCATGGAAAAACATTGTCGTACATAAAATATATGTTCAAAAGCACATATACAAACGCTTAATAAAAATATTTACGATCTTTCACTTATGACAAATTTCCAAAAAAGTTCATATACTTACAGGGAAGATCAAAAGCAAAATATTTTCTACAAAAATATGTGGCAATAAAAATGTGAGAATTTCCCAAAATTAGACAGTAAATAACAAGCCAATCGGAGTTTTCATGTTTTCATTAGCATTTGAACTTCAAAAGTATACGATACAAGTAAATAAATAAAGTACAATGTGCTAAGAACAACTGGAGCGCCGAAAGATTTTAAAATTTGTAAAGAAGCAAACATCAAATTTAATAACAGTCAAGGAAAAAAGTCTACATACACCCTTTGATTTAAGGGTTTTAGAGAGTTTGTGAAGACAGAACATTATCTGAAGATTATAAATACCTTAAGCATTGATATAACATCTTTTTCAAATTTCGCTACTGATTCTCTAAAACTTCAAAATCATAGGGTGTATGTAGACTTTTTTTTTGACTGTAAGCATAAGTGCGTTCATTCACAACCCCATGACAGTACACCAATTCAAATAAATACCGAAGAGAAAAGTGCTTGCTTTGAAGCATTCATGGATTTTGCTATAGATTTTGCGTTAAGGCTCCGGTTTTCGTAAATTAATTCAAAAGTGTCTACGAGTTGGTGGAAAGTATGGTAAAAATGTTAATTTAGACAGCTTTATTCCCAGCGCAAGAAAAACGAAAAACCCAATCGATAGCCAAAGGCAAAAAACAGAAATAAAACCACACTTACAGAATCATATAACCAATGGTGAGGCTGAAGTTACAATTGATATGTATGTGGACCGACGATTTCAAAAGAAATTTCTTGTACGACACTTTACACTTCCAAGTGAACTTTGAATATTATATCCAATACAGCAGTTAACATAAAAGAAAAATAAGCAACCTTTTTGAACAATTCGATGTGACTGATATATCAAATGTGGTGTTCTAGTTAAGTGCACTAAGAGATTTCACAAGATTAAGCTGTTCGGCCCATCTTTTTCTAATGTCCTAATCTATGCTTTCGAATCTAAAAATGAATTAAAGGGGATTGCAAGAAAATAGTAAAATACTTTAAAAAGGCCAATGAGCAGCACATGCTGGAAACAACTTTGAAGTTCAATTGTCCTACAAGGTGGAATTCGAATTTCGGCTCTAAATATTATAATAATGTCGCACTTTCAGAAATGGAGTTTAAATTTAACTATTTTACATAAAACAGCATTGTTTTTATATCTTGAAATATCTTTGCAGTCAAACGAAATAAACAATATAAGAGAATTTTGCTTAAACACACAAATATTTATTAGAGAATTTTTTTATCATATTGTTATGAAAATAAAAATACAATACTGCATTGTGGAATTTTGGTATATTTTGTGTCACCCTGTCAATTTGGCAGCACTGCCACATCGACCATCTTAATGTTACATTTGATTTAACGGATATGGAAATAGAAGATGGTAAATATTTCCTGAACCTTCCAAACTGTAGGCAATTAGGTATATAAAGGGCTGCTTTACCCGCGTCAGTTAGTTATCGTTTGGCTGTCAATAAATAAAGTTGAGTTAAGGCGGAAATAAGTGTTGTATAACCAAATATTAAGTGTTGTATTAAGACAAACAGTATAAAAGTTATAGTGAAGTAAATAAATAAAACTGTAAAACAATAAACTGGCGTTTATTTTATTTTAATGCCATTTAAAGGAAGGCAAACGTATTAAAAAGGTTAAAACGTAACAGTATGTATGAATTTTTAATTATGTTAATTTTATTCAAACTTTTCTATCAGTTTTTTTTATACAAAACAAGCAATTTTTTAATTAAAACCCGTTGAAAATATTTTAATATATATATAGTCATATTAGCATTACCAAATATAAAACACTGTATCACTACGATTTCAAAAGGTTTCATTTTGTAGAAATATACGCTAAGTATATTCTGCGTATACTCGAGTAAAGATATACCATACCCAAGTATAAATATACCCATGGTCATACACACTTTACAAGTGTGGGTATGACAGGCACCTCACGCAACCCCAACTTGTAGTTATTTAAGTTGCGTTGGCCTTCAATGTTGTGTATGGGTATCGTTTTATTTTGAACTTTACTCGCTCATACATGATTGGACACCAATACTTTAGAAGTACACAAAACCATACTTTTGTCATTCTCTGTTGTATACATATATCGACGCTATGCTGGTAGTCTATATTTTGAAACGAAGATAGAAGCGATAAGCATTAGTTTTCTGTCGTTGTTATTTTTAGTAAAGAAATTAACACGACTAGAGCGATTGAAGTAAAAAAGGAAAATTACAGCATTACGGCAGTTTGATACTTTGGTTTCAGAAATGGAACTAAATCCAGAATATTCTAAAGGTTTTCACAAGGGCGTGAAACCTGCAAATTTTGATGGGTTTTGAAAACAATTAGCTGAATAAATTAACCCGCTTGGACCTCCAGTTCATGACGCAGACGATTGGCACAAAGTAAGTAAAACGATATTAGCTAAAAATATGGTATTAGTTGAGGTTTTACTAATAAATGTGTATGTATGTATGTATACTATGTATATATAATTAAAATTAAATCTGTGGAAGGGTTTAAAATGTAAAGAAAAAAAAATCTGATGACCAACAAATCTAAAGCAGGAGCTGAGCTGATATTATCCCTAAGCAAAAAAAAAACGTAAAGCAGTGGCAAGTTTATTGCCGGCGTAAATGCAGATTTTCGATTGTTGCATTTTAGTTTCGACCAGAATTTCTCCAAGACGTACTTAAATACAGTTTTATTAAGTCTAAATGTCTTCACAAATATGAAAAAATCTATTAAATTTTTTTTAAAAGAACGTTTCTTACACTTAGTCCGGATTAGCAAAGACATCAATATTTCGTCGTAACATCTTCCTACGTATGGTTATGTTTACCACTTCATCACCCTCACTTGAATTTGAAAAATAAAACTCCGTACTGGTCATTTTATAATTTTGTATTAAAAAGAAACAAAGTTATTTCCAAAAGTGCCAAAAAACAACACAAAATATATCAGTGGTGCCAAATTTTATCTGTAGCTTTCGATAACTTTTTTCGTTGTTTCGATGTATTTCAGGAATACCAATATAGGAACGAAACGGCAATTAAATGACTACTTTTAAAACAAGAACAACGGAAGAGTAGGGCCGATTAAAATTTTCGTTTTTTTTTCGACAATAAAACACTTTTTTTCAACTTTATTAAATTTATGAGTTTTTTTTTTAATTCAGAAAGGAATTATTAGTTTTAATATAAAGATAGATAGATAATGTATCCTTTTATCTGAATTCGGTTTATGGTATGCGGATTTTCGTGGAACGAATTGATCGTATAAAATGAGGTCTGAGTGTATTCGAATATGCATTACTAGAAGAGACCATGCTCGTTAAGGTATCAATTAGCGAACGTTTAAATAGTTGATCATTTAAAATAATTTAATTGTCCTAAATTTAAAAAACAACCTCCAAATTTGTACGGATTTTTACTCTTAATCGTTTATTGATCAAAAATTATGCTTAATGCTCTTATAAATAAAAATTACAATTTTTAGGAAGTGTATGGGTTGGTTTGTATTCTATGTAATCTTACTGTATTAATATTTTCTTTTTTAAATCTTTATTAAAAAGGAGGACTTACATTAAGGAAATAATAATATGAAATGTATGTATGTAATATTCATACTGTTTACAAAATTAATAAATACAATTTAGTTATTTTATGCATTCAATAGGTATATAGTTATATATCAATGATCATGATGCTGTATGTCAGAAGTTATTAAAAAGTATTTTTTGTTACAATATTTCATTTTTTATACAATACAATTTAAATTGGTTTCCTTTACTGGAAGTGCTTGAAAATGGAAATTTACTTTTAATTTTGTTTTGAGAAATGTTTGTCATTAGGCAAAATATGAAATGATTAAAGTAAATAAAGAAATGGGCAATAATTCATTTCATAGTGTTGTGATGTTAATTATTGACTTAGTTTTGGCTGCTGTTGTTCTCTAAATGACGTGTGTTATATTACTAATAATTAAAAAAAAAAAAAACATTTCTTCTATAAGCAGCTTTATCCGAAAAAGATACGATATATAATTTTAAAACCTATATAAATGAAATTTATTAACTTATGCAAAAATCATTAAAATAAAAAAAATTATAATGCAAATTTAAAGTCTTTTCCTTAAATACTGGCATAAAAGTTTAAACACTTCTACACATGTTATCTTAAAAATGTTTTATATATATTTTTTTACTCTTATGTTGTTTTAATCTTTTTCTTTAATTATTCTTCTTTTTAGTAGTGTAACATCTATATTCTGGTTTATATACTTGTTAAGCAGCTGATTTATGTAATATGTTGTATTTTCATAAATACGTTAAAGTTTGAAAATCGAAAATGTAAATACTCTTAGATTTCGTTCTTTTTTTTCAAGTTTACTTTATATATGCTGCTAAATGATTTTTGCTCAGTAATTGCTAATCTCTGTGTGAATTAGAGCGTGAACGTGAAATAGAAGATCCACCTCCACCGCCATGTCTGCGAGATTCTGTACGACTACGTTTTGAGTGAGTGGTTCGTTTCGGTGATGGTGAATCGTCATCATAACGTCTCTTAGGAGATGGTGAATCCACCGTAGTAGCACCTGCTCCTCCATTGCGTTCATCTTCACTGTATCTGTAAGAATCACCATTTTCTCCACGTCCGTTTTCTCTAGATCGGCCATAAGTCTCTCTTACTTTGCGTGATGTTTCCCTAGTTGCCGATACTGAACGACTGTGTGACCTTGATGCTGACCTTGAATGAGATCTATTGCGACCTCGTGAAGCGCTACGTGAGCGACTACGCGTGTGGCTAAAGAAATACATTAAAGTAAATAATTTTATTTTATTTTCCGTCAATTGTTAATATTTTAAATGGTGAATTTTAATAGCATATAAATTAAAAAAAATTAAATCTTACTTTGTAGAACGATATATATATATATATATATATATATATATATATATATATATATATATATATATATATATTACAAATTTATTTGTATGTTTATTCGTTTGTTTGTCCGTCAATCTCTCGTAAATAACTGAACCGATTTTAGTTAAATTTGGAACACCGATAGATCCACCCAACGAAAGTGCCAAATGGTATGACGTTTTTAAAATTGTATCTGAGATAGGTTAAATAATGGGAAATTAGGCAAAATTAAGAAAAGCCTTAATTTTTGTTTGTGTTTCATGCAAATGAACAAGATAAAATTTACATTTTTTTTTCATTTTTTCACACTTTTTATATTTTCATTTCGTATTAATAAAAATAATCAGCCTTATCATGAGTATTCCCGGCATAAAAAATTCCCTGAGATTTTATTTTTCCCGAACATAAAATCCTGCTATTCAAAACATCAGGAAGAATAGTTTTCGGAAAAGGAATTTTCGAGTTAAAATTTTAAAATATTTTTAAGGTACAGCTCAAGGAATTATGTTAAAATTTGTTACCATACACTTAACATTGGAAATTAATTAAATTAGCAACTCTAAAAATATGTGATGAAAACAGAAATATTTTTCTATATCTCTATATATAAAAATAAGTGTACACTTTGATGTCACCACTAACTGCAGAAACGGGTCAACCAATTTCAACAAGGATAGATTAATAATACATACAAACTTGCCGTACTTTTTTAATGCAAATAAAGAATGAGGTGTAAGGAGAAACAACGATTTCAAAGAAGACCGAAACATTGAAATGGGACCACCATTATAAGATACCGACGGTTGCGAAAAAATTTTAAAGCAGACAGCAAGCAAGGCGGTATCAACGAAAGCTGTGAGTGGTTAAAAAAACATATGATGGAGAGGAGATGAAACAGAAGAAAAACTTTTCCAAGCAGAAATAGAATTCAAAAACTAAAATCGATATAAAAAATTAAGTGTAAGTTCTGCAGGGGCAATAAATTTGAATGAATTTGTAATAACGAACGAATATTTTATTTATTTAATTGATGTTCAATACAACAAGACCTAGAGTCCTATAATTATAGTATAAAACTTTTATTCGTTAATCAATTATTGTTTCCAAAATAATAATAATAATAATAATAATAATAATAATAATAATAATAATAATAATGATAATAATTATACAATTAAAATAAATAGAATATAAAAAATAAAATTTAAAACAAAAAGAAAAAATTTACCAAAGAACATTATAAAAATCAAGAGTAATATCTAAACACAGCCGTTTTAAATTGAAAAACATTGCCAAGAAGTTTTAATCCGGTGAGTAATGCTTTCCAAAGATGTATAGAAAAGATGAAAAACGACTATTCAGATATGAGAGAACAATGCCTAAACTGGATAAGATCATTCAGTCTTAGCGAGCGACTAAACGACAATCTTTCATAGAGGTATTTCAGTTCACGTAGGTGTATAAGTGTAAGTGTATAAGAACTATTATACTCAGCAGATTGTCAAATGACACACCATAAAGGGTTTTCCCAAGAGCAGATACATAGTCGTATCTTGATAATCCATAAACATATCTTACTATGGCACTGAAAGCCACATTCAATCTTTTTAGGCTAGCAGAGTCGCAAAATGCAAATATTTCACAACCATATATGAGTAATAATACTGGAATTAGATATGTCTTAACGAGTAACATACGATTTCTATACATAGAAAAGTTCAAAATAATCCCAAGATTTTTAGTAGATTTAACGATTTCTATTTGCTGGTCGCACAAGGTTATCACTGGTAATTTTATAGATCTTGGAGTTATCATTAAGCACTTAAATTTCGATGGATTGATGCAAAGACCATCATCAGACCTAGCCCAGTCGTGGACCCTCTTAAGATCACCGTTATGTTTGTTCAACTAAATCGCTAATATAAGTACTGAAGAGAAGTGGACCGAGAATAGAGCCCTGTGGCGTACCCCTAGACATACAATGGACAGGAAAATTTATTTCTAAGAAAAAATGATTGATGACAATTTGCCAGTACGACGAAAGAAGTCTGATGGATGTTTGGGAAAAGTTAAACAAATTTCTCAACTTTACACAAAATGTTTCATGGTGGACCACACCGAACGCTTTGGAATAGTTTATAAGAACTAGAAAAGTAATGTCCCCTTGATCAGTGTATCTTCGTATTTCCTCATATACATCCAACAAAGCAGTTCTGCTGCTGTGTTTTGGTTGAAAGCCAGATTGCATATCCGTAAAAAGGCCATTATCATTTACATATTTATAAACCTGATGATGAATTAATTTTTTAAAATCTTTAGGCAAATAAGGAAGTATAGCAAAATATATATCCAATTCTAATAATGATTATCGGCCTTAGGAATAGGAATGATCTTAGATTGATAAACAAGCAACTAAAAAAATTTCTTGTTCATTTACGCATTCAAAATGAACCGAATTTGATCCGAGAGGTTCAGATAAATTCTGGTAGGAACTTTATTCACGGGTAAATTAGGCAAAGAAGTAAATTTTCGGTTAAGAACATCAATTACTATTGCATCAGCCTGCATAACACTGCCCTTATTAATTAATACCAATGTCAGGTATAGTTCTCTCCAAGTTTTCCTAGATCCTATAGCTAAATCAAAGACAGAGAAGGTATATAACAATTTCGCATTCTTAATCTTCCTATTTACATTCTTCCTGGCAAGGCAATACTCCCTATGTAGCGCTTCAGTCCTGACTCGCTTCCAATGATTGAACCGTAAATCAGGTATGTGATGGAAAACGATTTTGATCGAAATTGAAATCGACTGAAATTTCAAACTGCTATAATTTGCAAATCTGATAAAATTTTCAATACTTTTTTCACTTATTATGTTAATTACCATTAACATAACTGCCTTGATTAACAAAACTCTTAATAAATAAGGAGTTGCAAGATTTATAAGACTTTAAAAATATTGTCTATTTAAATTTCCAGAACCTCTTTAAATTTACCAGAACCTCTCCTTTTTATTGCACGTTTAATGTAACTATTAAACCAAGGCTTAATTCTATCACTCAACTTTTTTTTTGTGCAAATTTTCCATATCCATGCAAAAATAAAAAATACTTTGCCACTTACTTATTTGTTCCACTTTCTCATCTTCGGAAGATGACGAAGTAGAAGTGTGTCTTTGATGTACAGCAGATTTTGCATTCTTAATTCCTTCTACAAATGAATACAACCCACACACATATTTGTCCTACTACCTCCTCTTTTTGTGATATGATTTGAATGTACGGGCAATTACAGGTTGCCACAACTTTCTTCTGTTAGTGTCAATTATCTTGTTGATTGCAGCTGTCAAACAAGTCCATATCTTGCAAATTTTTAAGTCCCTAACCATCTTCCTGGGAAGACAAAAGAACTCACACTTGTCTGCCCTCCAAAATTATATTTTAAAATACATATTTCTCTAAGAAAAATATCTACTTTATTTTCTTAGTAATTTCAATTTTTAAAAAAATCTTGAAAATTTAATCATTTTAAACGCAATTTTAAACTGATATAATCGTTTTTGATCACATACAAAACGATTGATTTCTAGTTGAAACAAAAGGAAATATGAAATCGACAAGATAAAAGGATAAAGCACACTCATCACATCTTTTATCGTTTTCCAATCGTTTTTGTCTCGTTTTACATCACACACCTGTTTACTCCGTCAGTGTAAACTTCTGAACAAAAAAAATGTACCAAATTGCGTTTTGCAGTCCTCTGCGGAATTAAAATTTACAATACTAAGTGATGTAGAAATAGAAACAAATAAATATCTGCAAGGGCAAGGTCCGGGCTATATTGTTGATAATACTCTAATTATGTTGCCATTTTAAAGAAAATAATTCATTTAACAAAAACTAATTTTAAAAAAAATTCTTCTTTTGTGAAATTTATAAAATTCTAGTTTCCGCGACTTGTCCACAAATAAAATGTTGGGTATGTAATGTATCTGTAAGCCGAATTCGAGTGAAATTGAAATCGTTTGAAATTTTGCCCGATTTAAAAATTAAAACAATCTGATTTCATAAGATCTTTATTTCTCTTGTTTCGATTTGCAAAACATAAACGGCGGTTGTGTATTTATGCAAAAATAAATTATTATATATTAAAAAAAAAAAATTGATTGAGGTTTATATATGTAAATATATTTTTTAATTTCCTTTTTACAAAACATTGTACTCTAAGAAACTAATACAATAACTTAAGTATAAAAAAGCTAATATTAAAAGTTAGTAACTTAAACTAGAGGGGGTAGGAAGTTCATTATCAAAATGAAAACTATCATTAATGTCTAACAATATTAAAAACTTAAAGTTAATTCTAATCTGAATCAACAATTTCTTTTTTAGATTTCTTTGATTTTTTCTTAGCGGGACTTGTTTCTGCTGCTTGTTCAGGAGCTTCTTGGTCCTTATTTTTATTCTTCTTCTTCTTTTTCTTTTCAGATTTCACTTCTGAAACTGTTCCTTCTACGTCCTCAACTTCTTGGGATTGTTGGGTATGAACTTTTTCTTTTTTACCTGGGGTAGAAATATCAGCAGCCGTTTCTGAGTATTTCCGTTTCTTTGCCGAAAGTGTACTATCAGCCTCAGGTTGATAAGTAAATACCTCACTGCAATAGATAAATATAATTCTAAATAACTCTTGAAAATTTATTTAACTTTTTGTTTTCAGCTATTTTATTCTTGTAATCAGACAGCCAAGGTTTATCATCATTGAATTTTCTATCTTCAGAAAAATGCGAAACCTTTGTGGTATCATCACTCAGAATAAAATGCCAACTTTCCTTTGTTTTTTATTCGTATACTAACCTTTTAGCTTGATATTTTTCAAATTTTGCTTTAGCTTTACCACTTCCAGAAAGTTTACGCAAATTGCCTTCTTCAAGCGACCGCAGTCTTGCTTCCAATTTTACTTTATGTGCAGCACCCAATTCGAAGGTAGCCTCCTCACCGAAGGCATCAACACGAGTGGCTAACGATGCTTTGGCTGCTAATGAACGCGACATTTTCCCCTTATTTTTAAGACTAGCTTGTCCAATCAATGCGGCATGGAAAATTAAACCATATTTAGGAGTATCTTTTTTAGTTTTTAAAGCACGGAAAAGAGCCTTTTCTGCACCAAGAATTTGTACTGTTGATGAAGGATGTTTAGCAAGATTTATTAAAGATCCAGCATGAGCTATTAGACGAGCTCCTACAGTTTCACCCACCAAAATTGTTAGATTAGGTGCCATGGCCATCATGCGTGTCTTTAAATAATCGTACAAATGGGTACGATAATCATTAATTGACAAAATTTCATCACACAAGCACTGAATGTTTATAATGTCCTCTTCTGAGATTTCAGTACCCATAGAAATTTCTGCTGCTTCCTTTGCTCTTTCCTCTACATCCTCTGGCAAAATATCCGACAGATCTGCTGAAGCCATATTGTCTCTGGTACCCACTATTTTAATAGTCTTTACAAAAGCAATGTTGTCTGTTATGATTTTACCTAATTCGGGGAAGTGCCAGCCATACCACTCTCGTGCTCTCATCATGTAGTTGTTTAGCTCTTTATCCAAATCATCCAAAAGACATTGCGCTTGCACTATCATAGTATCGATCTTATCGGGGGAGAATTTCAACTTATATCGTGAGAGTGAATGAGCCAAACCTAAAGCCATGGCTGTCATTTCTTTTTTGGGGAGTCCACCCAAAAGGCTATCGGCTTGTTGTCTTATACATCTCATAAGTTCTTGAACTCCAGTATTGTAAACACATTGTACTGAAAGCTTATCTTTAATGGCATTACCTAATTTTGCATCTGCCACCAATAGGGATTCCTGTACCTCGTCGCCCAAGAGTCTCTTCAACGTTTTCTTTAAAGGTTTTGAGACTTTTCCTTCAACAGCTGCGGTAGCTGCTGCCAAGGCTTCAGTTGTGTCATTGAATTTCTCAAAATGTTTTAATTTTAACAATTTATTAGCTCTCTCTGGTGTCTGGAATTCCAAATATAGGTTATCTACTTCCTGTAGTTTCTTTTCATCCATCAACTTAAAAATGGCGTAGCCCGCCGGGGTTTCATATAGCACAAACATATTTCAGTATATCTTATTTAAACACTTATTTTTTATACTTTTTATTTAAACACTTGAAAAAAAAAATATATATATATACATAAAAGTCGTGAAAATTATTTGTCGTCCACGCGCTCCCGTTGAAAATTCAAAATGAAGGCAGAATATATGAAAACACGTGTACGGACGAATTTTTAGTACACAACAGCGATGCCATCTGGTTGACAAAAATATATACCGTCAAGCATTTTGATTGCCAAATGAAAAATGAACAGAGCTGCCATACTATTTTTATTACATTTTACAAACACAAATAATTTTTCTTTGTTTAAACTATGCAACAATTATTTCTCAACCAGTTTCCATTACAAAATACATAAACGACACACATACCACAATAAATAAAGTTTTCAAGTACATAGTCTCTCAAAAATACTTTGCTTTTATAAAAAAAAGTTAAACTTAAAGAGAAAACTGATCCTTAAATATATATATTTTAATGTAATGTAATACTAGAACAATGGATGTCTTATTTATATGTTGATTATCAAAACCGCTAAACACTTTTACATCTAACCTTTATTTGCGTGCAGAAATAAAATTTTATTCGTTTCTTAAAATTGTTAATAATTTTTTAATAAGAAAGTTTTTTAAAAATATATTGACTAGAAAAATGTAAAAGGTATAACTTTTCGAATGTATTCGCTTAAACAGCCGAATTCAGTTAAGGGATTTTTTAAAAAACGAATTTAAGATAAGTGAAAAGCATTGCAAAACGCACTCAGCGCTTTTAAAATATAGCATCAAAAATAAATATTGTATATTATACAAAAATGAAAAGCATTTTTTTAACAAACTTCTATTTAATAATTTGAATATACATACATTTGCAGCAACTTATAACTGCCGACATCATCAGATAATTTATATCAGAATAGTAACAGATACTTAAGTCGCAATAAGGTCTATTAGAATTAAACCCTAATGTGGATAGGACAAACGTACAGAATGTAATTGCTTATAAATTGGCGAGAGGGAAACACAACCGTACGATTCTCATAAAAAAATAAACGGTGCAGGTTTCCCTTAGAGTGCAATTAGGTTTGTCGATTTTAAGTTTAATACTGGGAATAATCAGAAAATACTTCAGCATTTGAGAAATGATATAAACTTTAAAGTTTTCAGTTAAACTTTAGCACTATCTAATACAACCAACCCTCTATCTTTTTTAAATACGTCTTCCATCTGCTTTTACTTTATACTACTTCTTAAACCCAATTGGGTAAAATAGCATATTTCTCATTCATTTAACACCAGCGACATGTTAATATCACCTAACCTACTCGAGTTACACTATATGGTTTTATTTTATATACGGAAAAAATTGTCATTAATAAAACTTAAAAATTAAACACTTGGCTTATTAAAAAAAAAAAAAAAAAAAAATAATAATAATAATAATAATAATAATAATAATAATAATAATAATAATAATAATAATAATAATAATAATAATAATAATAATAATAATAATAATAATAATAATAATAATAATAATAATAATAATAATAATAATAATAATAATAATAATAATAATAATAATAATAATAATAATAATAATAATAATAATAATAATAATAATAATAATAATAATAATAATAATAATAATAATAATAATAATAATAATAATAATAATAATAATAATAATAATAATAATAATAATAATAATAATAATAATAATAATAATAATAATAATAATAATAATAATAATAATAATAATAATAATAATAATAATAATAATAATAATAATAATAATAATAATAATAATAATAATAATAATAATAATAATAATAATAATAATAATAATAATAATAATAATAATAATAATAATAATAATAATAATAATAATAATAATAATAATAATAATAATAATAATAATAATAATAATAATAATAATAATAATAATAATAATAATAATAATAATAATAATAATAATAATAATAATAATAATAATAATAATAATAATAATAATAATAATAATAATAATAATAATAATAATAATAATAATAATAATAATAATAATAATAATAATAATAATAATAATAATAATAATAATTATTAAAAAAAAAAAAAATAAAAAATAATAATAATAATAATAATAATAATAATAATAATAATAATAATAATAATAATAATAATAATAATAATAATAATAATAATAATAATAATAATAATAATAATAATAATAATAATAATAATAATAATAATAATAATAATAATAATAATAATAATAATAATAATAATAATAATAATAATAATAATAATAATAATAATAATAATAATAATAATAATAATAATAATAATAATAATAATAATAATAATAATAATAATAATAATAATAATAATAATAATAATAATAATAATAATAATAATAATAATAATAATAATAATAATAATAATAATAATAATAATAATAATAATAATAATAATAATAATAATAATAATAATAATAATAATAATAATAATAATAATAATAATAATAATAATAATAATAATAATAATAATAATAATAATAATAATAATAATAATAATAATAATAATAATAATAATAATAATAATAATAATAATAATAATAATAATAATAATAATAATAATAATAATAATAATAATAATAATAATAATAATAATAATAATAATAATAATAATAATAATAATAATAATAATAATAATAATAATAATAATAATAATAATAATAATAATAATAATAATAATAATAATAATAATAATAATAATAATAATAATAATAATAATAATAATAATAATAATAATAATAATAATAATAATAATAATAATAATAATAATAATAATAATAATAATAATAATAATAATAATAATAATAATAATAATAATAATAATAATAATAATAATAATAATAATAATAATAATAATAATAATAATAATAATAATAATAATAATAATAATAATAATAATAATAATAATAATAATAATAATAATAATAATAATAATAATAATAATAATAATAATAATAATAATAATAATAATAATAATAATAATAATAATAATAATAATAATAATAATAATAATAATAATAATAATAATAATAATAATAATAATAATAATAATAATAATAATAATAATAATAATAATAATAATAATAATAATAATAATAATAATAATAATAATAATAATAATAATAATAATAATAATAATAATAATAATAATAATAATAATAATAATAATAATAATAATAATAATAATAATAATAATAATAATAATAATAATAATAATAATAATAATAATAATAATAATAATAATAATAATAATAATAATAATAATAATAATAATAATAATAATAATAATAATAATAATAATAATAATAATAATAATAATAATAATAATAATAATAATAATAATAATAATAATAATAATAATAATAATAATAATAATAATAATAATAATAATAATAATAATAATAATAATAATAATAATAATAATAATAATAATAATAATAATAATAATAATAATAATAATAATAATAATAATAATAATAATAATAATAATAATAATAATAATAATAATAATAATAATAATAATAATAATAATAATAATAATAATAATAATAATAATAATAATAATAATAATAATAATAATAATAATAATAATAATAATAATAATAATAATAATAATAATAATAATAATAATAATAATAATAATAATAATAATAATAATAATAATAATAATAATAATAATAATAATAATAATAATAATAATAATAATAATAATAATAATAATAATAATAATAATAATAATAATAATAATAATAATAATAATAATAATAATAATAATAATAATAATAATAATAATAATAATAATAATAATAATAATAATAATAATAATAATAATAATAATAATAATAATAATAATAATAATAATAATAATAATAATAATAATAATAATAATAATAATAATAATAATAATAATAATAATAATAATAATAATAATAATAATAATAATAATAATAATAATAATAATAATAATAATAATAATAATAATAATAATAATAATAATAATAATAATAATAATAATAATAATAATAATAATAATAATAATAATAATAATAATAATAATAATAATAATAATAATAATAATAATAATAATAATAATAATAATAATAAATAAAGAACAGCCTTGTTTTTAATCAGTATAAAATTTTCCAACAAAATTTAGATATTAAAATGAATAATTGATGATATTACTAAAAAGTGCGAATTTAACCAAAATCCTGCAACAAATTTTTTTAGTAGGTGGTAGCTTTGAACTGTACGTAGAGTTAAAATGTCCTATATATAGGGTGGGCAATTTAAGTTTAAATTTGAACCAGCGGTTATTTCAAGTCCGGCAATACTTATGTCATTCTATTCTGTCACAAAATTTAGTATATTATCTCCACTGAACGAAATGATTGGTTAACGCTTGAGCAACGTTGGGATTTATTAGAAATTTATCATCATTTCAGATGAAGCTCATTTTCATCTTGGTGGGTATGTTTAAAAGCAAAATTGCCGTATTTGAGAAACAGAAAAACCAAACTTAGTCTTACAGAAGCCAATGCACCCATTACGAGTGTGACTGTTTGGTGCAGCTTGCGGAGCGGATAGGCGATTGGTGTCCCCATTACGGTCAATGGGGGCACCTGTCGCATAATGGTAAACGATTTTTTTGTACCCGCTCTTTATAGCTCCAACAGGATGGTGCAACTTTCCACACATCTCATGCCACAATCGATTTATTGCGTCAAACGTTTGATGACCGTTTAATTAGCCGAAATGGTGACGTCAGTTAGCCGCCAAGAAGCTGCGATTTAACATCGTTGGATTATTTTCTGTGTGGCGCTGTTAAAGTCAAGTGTTATACCGACAAACCAGACACAATTGAGCATTTGAAAGCCAACATTCGTGATGCCATTGTCGAAATACGACCCCATATACTCAAAAAAGTGTTCGAAAATTGGTCCGATCAAATGGGGTACTGTGAGACCAGCCACAGTAGCCCTTTGAATAAAATAATATTTCATTTACAACTGGAACAATTGTACTTCGCAACAAAAAAAATAAATTTGACAAAATTTCAAAACGTTTGTTTTCTTGCATTTTTAAATTTAAACTTTTAAATTCCCCACCCTATAGAACGCTAAACTATATAAAAAAATATATATATATATTGAATTCTCATCTTTTCAAAATCGTCGAAAAACTTAAATCTTATTTCAAACAAACGAAGTAGTTTAAACCTTAACAACTTTTTTTTCAATTACCTCAAATAATACGGAAACATTACAATTTTTTCTTTACAAGCTTAGGTAAGAAAAATAAATGTACTATGTGAAAACGTTTGTGAAATGATATAAACTCAATTATAAAGTTTGTTTGATACAGTCCTTTTAAAAACATTTTGATCATATATTTGCGATTAAAATAGGTGTTCTTTATTACGACTATTTTTACAAAAATATTGGCGTACAAAAAAAAAAAAACAAATATGAGTAAAATCATTTCTGAGGGGTGGGTAGAATGCTTCTTATATTGAATAAATAATGTATCTGAATAGGTTAATGTGTATTCACACAGTATTCATTGAAAGATTTGATAAGGGGTTTCAAGTAAACCGCAATTTTACTTGTGTAATTTAATACTGGAATTTAAAAAGAGGCCCATATCTCTAAAGGTAACATGACCGGATTGAGCTATGTATGTATGTATGTCATCGGTCCTACATATATGGTTTATTAATATTAAACAAAACCGGCTAAACATATATTTTTAATTCCGAAATAAAACGAACGATCTATTTCCTTATATGCTTAAATACTAAAGGAAAAATAAACAAATCCAAGCATTTTTTCACTTACCGTCTTCTACTGCGCCCATGGCGATGACAATCACGGGCATAATGTCCTCTATCACCACAATCATAACATTTACTTTCACCACCTCCACCACCGGCACCACCTCCTCCACCGTTCCTACCACCCCCGATACCTCTTCCTCCGCTGCCACCATAACGATCACCACCACCACCTCTGCGATCGCCACCACCGCCGCCACTGCGTCCACCAACTTTTGTACTTTTACCGGTGGATAATTCAACACGAGCACGGCGACCGCATATGGTCCGCCCATCTAATCCCTTTACAGCATCAGCGGCATCACGAGCATCTTCAAACTCAACGAATGCAAAGCCAGGTGGTGAACGAGCAATCCAAACACTTCGTAATGGGCCATAAGCACCAAACGCATATTCCAACTCATTTTTCCGTGCACTATTACCCAAATCACCAATATAAACTTTGCGATCGCTGGGATAACGAGACATTTTTTTCGACTAAAATTAAAAAGACAACAAGTACAGGCATATTAAACGCAAACGCTTTCAGTTTGGATGTAAAACAAAACCAGTAAACACAAATTTTTTATCTATTCTTTTGTCTGCAACCAGCCAATACCCCCTGTACAATTTACAAGGGTTAAAACAAGAAAAGTAAAAAATCGATTTCCTTCATAAATTTTGTTTATGCTTTTATTCTTACCATTTTTTCTAATTTATATTTTTTATCTGCTTCACTTTTAAAATTGATTACTATTTATTACAATTATTTTATTACTATATTTCTAAAACATGCTCACAAATGAAAAAATCGGTAAATGAAAAATTTGTCCTGCTTTTTCTTTCGCGCAATTATGCCAAAACGAAGGCGAATTATGCCAAAGCCAGTGGTGTTAATAAAGCGGTTTTTTTGCAATTAAACTTAAAAATATCATATATGTGTAAATTCAGCATTAATTTCAAACTAATTAGCAGATGTTCCTTAACTTTTCAAGCAATGGAACGTTTTTTTATTTAAAAGTTGGCACTATTGACCAAAAAGCAAAATGCTAACATAAAACAACGTTGATAAATTGCAACGCCGGCAATAATTATTTTGATGCTTGTCATGATTTTTATGTGTAGGAGCTACCAGATTAAAGAATTTTGTGTTTTTTAATTGTTTTTGACGTGTTTTAAAGTAGAAATATATGGTTATTATATTTTTATATAACTAACAATTTATATAACTAAATATGTATAAATAACTAATATATATGTATATTATAAACAAGGTTTGTTTCCTTAGTTTTTAAAACAGCGGTTATAATACAAAGTATAATCTGACAAGAAAATACCAACTGGCAACAAAAGCAAAAAACACGGATAGGCAGTGACGGATAAAAAATTGTGACAATAAAAGAAATGTATTTTACGAGTTATTTGTCATAAGAAAAATAACTTAGTATGGTTTGTGAAAAATGCGAAGCAAAATTGGCTAAAATTGCTACACCAGATCCATGGAAAACAGGCCCAGCGCGTAAAATTAATGAAAATAAAGCCCTGACATTTGCCAAGGATAGATACAATCCCATAGGAAAAACACTACCGCCATGCCGGTAAGATTGTCAATATACAAAATATGTATTTGTGTGTATGTTCTGTAAACTGAAAAGGAGTGAAATTGAAATCGATTAAATTTTCAAAGATAAATAAATTTTAATGCGTCAATTATTTTAAACTTGATAATCAAATAAATTATTTAAAAGGTAATTAAGTGAGTTAATAGGATTGTCTGATTTGAAAATTAAACCAAGGCACATGGATTAAACCTCATTCGATTTCAATTTTACTTGATTTCAGTTTATAGAACATATCCGATAATGAATATGTTGCAGATTGGACATATGTAGTGGTTTTTATACGTAGTGTTTCTTGCGAAGGTTCCAAGCCAGAAATATAGGGCATTTTAAAAAGCAAGTCTGTAAGCCTAACGTTTTATTTTGAATGCATGTATTCACAACTAACATACTTAAGTCAGCACTTAGCTGGCCAATTTATTTATTTGCCGCACAATCAACAAGCTTTTTAAGTGAATGAGCAACAAAATTATTATTATTATCTTTCTTTATTAGTATCAATAATACTTTGAATTTACATTTACAATTGTTTAAATAACAAGCTTTAGCTTTAAAATACATTGTTTCTAAAAAAAAATATAACATTTTTTCGAAATATGTTCGGATTGCGTTCATTTTTAACGTCACTGGGTAATCTGTTGAAGAGCTGTAGTCCTTTGTAAAACAATGAGCGTTGCATTGCGGTTGTTGTAGTCCTTTGAATTCTGAAGTCATCATTATTCCTCAATTGGTATGGTTGTGTTTCCCCGACGTACATTATTTGCTTATTGTGGTGCCATTCCAATTTTAATTTTCTGAATAAAGTTTACGGTATTTAATTTCAGTCTTTGCCCTATATCTAGCCATTTCAGAGAGTCAAGCATAAAGTTTATCGGTGTATATCTGTTGTATTTCAATATAATGCGCATTGATTTATTTTGTAATTTCTGCAATCTATCAATTTGTTGACTCGTGCAGCATGAAAAAAGAATTGTTGAACCGAACTCAAAATGAGGTTTAATCATTGTGTTGTAGATTGTAATTGCTGTTAACGTGTTTATTTGTTTTCTTAATCTTCTGAAGAAATTAATTTTTTTTCCAATTTTCTTGCAAATATAGTCAATATGACCTTTTAAATTCAAAGTATTGTCTATTACAAAGCCCAAGTATTTCATTTGATTACTTTTTCTATTTCTTCGTTATTGATTCTGAAGGTAATGTTGGTCTTAGTTTTAATTTCCATTATTTTAGTTTTATTCTCGTTTAATTTAAGTTTATTCATCCCCAGCCATTTGTTTAAGTTTTCAAAATCTTTACCGAGTCCTTCATAACATTGTTCATCTGTACCACCCTCAATATATATAAGTGTATCGTCCGCATATAAATTTATCTCACAATGACTTATTATATTTGGCATATCGTTTATATATATAATAAAAAGCAATGCCCCCAAAATTGATCCCTGTGGTACTCCATATTCGTTATTAACTGTCCTGGATTTAATATTATTTACCTTTGTTATTTGTCTCCTATTCGTCAAATATGATTCAAACCATTTTAATTCAGTTCCTTGAATGCCGTACTTGCAAAGTTTCTGCAGTAGTATACCTCTATCAATTGTTTCAAACGCTCGTTTAAAGTCTAGAAAAATTGCAACAATCCTTTTGTCTCTTTCCGATTTTTTCCACCTGTTTATAAGAAAATTAACCGCTGTTTCGCAAGAGAAATGTTTTCGAAAACCAGATTGATACTTAGATAATAAAGCATTCGATTCCATATATTGCTCCAATTGTACCTTTAATACTTTTTCCATTACCTTTTCACACGTCTTCAAGGTATTAATTGGGCGAAATTCTTCACAAAGTTTTGTCTTAGCAATCTTCTCAATGGGCGTTATCATTGACTCTTCAATTATCAGGAAATATTCCTGTTCTCAGAGATTCATTTATTATATCCAACATCGTTCTTCCTATCACATTCCAACTATTAAGTATAATTTTAATTGATATTTTGTTGTAGTTCGCCTTATTCTTTAAATTTTTACAGAGTTATAGCACTGAATTCAAATTTAGAGTTTAGCACAGGAATTCGGTTTGAGTATTGCACGTAAGGTATTGTATCTCTTATAGATCTTATACTATCAACAAAAAATTCGTTAAATTTATCAGCCATCTGCAAATTTTCCTTATATTCTATTTGGTTAAATATCACAGATTAATTGTATTCTGGTTTTTCTTAAGTATTAGATTCTTTATCTCTCTCCACATATCCTTTTGATTTCTAGCATTAATTATTTTGTTATTTATAAAATTTCTCTTTTCGTTTTCAATTTTCACCTTATATAAATTTCGAAACGACTTTGTAGTTATTCCATGCTTCGTGACTATTATCTATTTTCGCTATTTGGTATTTATTAATTTTTTCCCTTTTTAATTGCCTTAGTTCATTGTTAAACCATTTATTTGAGTTGTTTCCGTTGATAGTTCTTTTAATAGTCATATCTTCAACTGCATTCTCCAAATATCTGTCAAAGACGTAAACTTTGCCATCAAGGTCCTCATCTTCACTTATTTGTCTTATACCTTCAATTTCTCTATTATATTGGGTGCTGTTGTATTTCAATATTTTAACTTCCCTATTCCTTTTACCCACATCCAGGTACTTATCGCAGTCATTAATTATTATATCAATTGATTCATGATCAGCAATTTTATTTGAGTCATTGATTTTGGCTGTTATGTTCCTACTATTCGTAATTATATAATCAATAATGGTTTTTGAACTTCCCGTTATCCGTGTAAATTCTGTCATTATTTGCCTAAGGCCATTATCATTTATTATGCATTCTATTTTGTCCCTGTAAAAACCATTCTTGCTCCAATCTATATTAAAATCGCCTGCTATTATTATATCACAGTTTGCGTCGTTTATATTCTCTAAAATTTCTTCAAATGCTGCAATAAACTCTGCCTCTGCGCCACTTGGTGATCTGTACACAGCCGTAATTATACACATGTAGTTTTCATATTTAGCGATGTATGCAGTTATCCAAATTTTGGAGTTAATAACTTTTTCGGCCACTATTCTCACATCCCATCTTTTCTTGAAATAAACTATTACGCCTCCTGTTCTTGTTGAGTTTGATAGAGTTGTATATTGATTGTAATTTTCTATTTCTATTTCTTGTTCCTCTATATCTTCTGTTAAATGAGTTTCCGACAAAATAATAAATTCTGGTTTTTTCATTTCTGTAATTATCTCTAGCTGATTAAAGTTGTTAAGTAATCCTTGTATATTGGTATAAATGCCGTATATTTGCCTTGATTGTTAGGCTGTTAATCCTATTCTTC
This sequence comes from Wohlfahrtia magnifica, assembly GCA_023159175.1. Taxonomy (NCBI): domain Eukaryota; kingdom Metazoa; phylum Arthropoda; class Insecta; order Diptera; family Sarcophagidae; genus Wohlfahrtia; species Wohlfahrtia magnifica. Next base: position 5,022,901 of record JAKWBJ010000061.1, read on the forward strand.
TTTTTTTAGCATTTAACTTGTTCTGATATACCGGACATTCTCTGCTTGATGTTACATGATTTTCATCTAAGCCCAAATTTAACCTTTTATTAATTCTAACACAGTTAATGCATTTATTTATTACTTCCCTGTTGCATTCCTTTGTTTTGTGCTCTCCATGCATTTATAACATATTTCTTGATTTTTACATTCTTGCGGCTTATGATTATACCCTCTACATTTAAAGCATACAATCGCCATTCTCTCACTTTGTTTTTCGGCCTATATGATTTTTCATCGAGGACAAAGAAACCTGTATTCAAAATGCCCATTATGTTGAGCTTAACGATTTCTTTCGGGTTTTTAATTGACGTTCCTAAAATTAAGATGGTTGTAAATATAATAAGGTTTGTTATTCCTGAATGATCTATCCGATGTAATTTCTGATTGTGGTATTTTTATGTAGGCTGATGATGTTAAATTATTTTATACTTTTAGTGGTCGTCAGGGTCAGTTTACTCTGAGATATATATACTTTATCAATTATTCTACTCTTGACACCGTTTCATCATTTCTGGACTAGAGTATTTTGGTGGATAGGAAGCTCGCACTCATTGATCATATTAGTATGATAACTAGTAAGTCTCGATCGTTTCTTGGTTTAGTGAACAGATGGTCCAGGAGATTTATTAATACTTATTTTACGAGGAAGCTGTATATTTTAATCGTAAGGCCGATTTTGGTAAATGCGTCTGCAGTTTGAAATCATACTACGGACTCAATTTGACTTGATTGAGTCAATTCAAAGGCAATTTTTGTTATTTTGTTCGCTTGTCATGGGATGGAATTAAGAGGTAGGTCTTCTATAATATTTGGATATGTTAGGACTCATTAAACTTCTTAATTCGGACTATGGAGAATACGTGTCCCTACGTCATGGCGTGAGTCCTCAACGGTTTATTTATAATAGACACGATACAGCTCTTTGCTTCTGTCGTGTTTATATTTCTCCTCTTTCGTGCTTGTGGCACTGTTAGGTGGCATATTCCTAACTTTTGTCATTTTTCATTATTACTACTTATATTATGTATAGTTTGGTTTTAAATATATCTGATCATTTTTCATTTTAACCTAAAAACGAAAATCCCAAAAAACACCAAAAATGGTTGTTGCTTGCTTTGAACTTTTTCAAAAGTATGTCAAGCAACCAGGTTCAATGTTAAAAAATTTCCTTTCGTTACTTATTTATTGATTATTTTAAATAACTTCATTGATATGTATCCACTTCTGCTTGCCACTGTACATATGTACAGTGTTTAACTTAATTATTGTCGAAGTAAGCTCTTTCAACTTCTGAGGTGAGTTAATTTTCGTAATAAAGAGATTTTTGATGAACTAATAAACAACATATTTACTAGATAGAATGATAAATTTCCTATAAAATTCTCGGTGTTTCATTCCAGTTTTTTTTAATATTTTTTATTAATAAATAAAAAATACCAAGTTTTGCTGAACATAGTTATTGGCAAACTTTATTAGAAGCTATAAGATATTGGTTATATTTCGAAAATTAATAATAAATTGTTAATCCTTTTTTATAACTGCATCCAGTCATTGAATTCTATATCAAAATTCAAAAATTATTGGTTGACGCTGTCTCAATATTGTTAATTTTTTATTTAAATACCTGTCTAGTCTCATAATATTATTATTGCCGGATTTTTTACTCTTGCTAAAAATTCTTGATCGAATTTAGACCTGGCGATTGTGACAGCTGTGCTAGAACGTTTAAAACGTTATATATAAACCCTACGCCTAGCATTAGCCAAATGCCTTAATTCATTATAGTGTTAGAAATGGAACGAGGCTGTAAAGTTTCACTTTTTGGGTTTTCTTTAGTATAGTCAAATATTTTTTTTTCATAATTTCTTCAATGCATACCAGCTCGCCCACTAATGCAGCGAACAAATATCTCAACATATATTCACTCCTTAAAGGCCATGTTTTACAGTTGCAGCATGGTTTCGTTTTTCTAGCTTAGTATTTGATTTTTTCTACAGAGTTTTGCGGTCATCAGAATGAAAGATTTTGTACTTGCTTTCATCTAAAAACTGATATTTTGATTAGCATAAGACCTTCAGCCTTTGCTACACGATATTTTTTTTCACTAATCAAATAAGAGGTTATGCAGTATGCTTCGGACCAATATGGCTGATTAAATCTTTTCTAAACTATTGTTTATCCTCAGCAGAGATTTGTAGAATTGGAATGGGTAAAAAAATAAGTTTAAGTTGTGAGGCCTTATCTGACTCCAACAAAGATTTGAGTTCATTATCGCCGTCTTGCGCCATTGCCATTGCATTAAAATCAATTAAATCCGTTGTAATACCATTTATGCGGGAGAGCCAAGCTGTAATATTATCAGTACCTTTAACATGACGATTATTGCTTATGAAGTCTTTCTGTCGTGCTCTTCACTTCTTTGTTGAAATGCGTCCCTCTAAGGCATATTTAAAATGATGCAAGCCTTGATATACAGCTATTAATTCGCGATTATGTGCGAGATGTTCAGTCGATTTGGTAAACGAATTCAATCCCGATCGGTTATTATACACTAATTGGGGGGATTTTGCGGCAGCTTTGTATGTGATATTCCCTTTAAGTTTTAACTGTGTTCAATTATCGATAAATTTTTCCTACACCTACAGCGGGGAACAAAACCAAGTGGATATTTCGAAAAAAAAAGTATGATATTCCAATACTGGAATGAGAGTAAGACGGTCATATAAAAGAAACCACATACACTTAGTTTTGCACTTCGCTTAAATTGAGAGGAACATATATTTTTAACACTCTTCCTAGAGCTCCTTTGATCACCATCCTACTGAATAACAACTTTTTTATTTGAGTAAAGGCTCATGACTACCAATTTTGGCACATAGGCTTGTAAAACCTTTTAATAATTAATATATTTCATCATAATAGCGCTAATTTTAACTTTTCTGCATTAAAAAGTTGGCCTCATGTGATGCTTTGGGATGCTCTCTGCAAAGTTTAATATGTTCAACTGAAAACGACTTATTTTTACCACCTGGGACCAAATTACTTCTAGTCTATAAAGCTCTAGTATTTTAGTTTTTCGAAAATTTTATTTCTGACGAACTTTTGGATGCATAAACACTTACCCAAAAAAATAAGACGTCTTTCAGTGAAATGGTGATCCAAGCCAGACAGCTAAAATTTTCAAAGAATGGGTGTTCAAATTGACCAGCTTTTACAGTATTCAAATACCTACAAAACAGATAAACAAACTTGTGCGTTTTAAATAAGAACACAACACACGTCTTTCTTGGCCGCCGTTTAATTCAAATATGACGATACAAACGAAAACCAAAAGATAACTTCAATAAGTGGCAGTGATGTCGTACTAATAAAAATAAAATAAAATAATTGCCAAAGACCAAATAATTATAAAAGTTTAAATAAATTTCAGGAATTTTATGGTAGCGTGTTTGTAACATTCTCCTCTCCGGTATTACGATCATCGAGCGATTATACTAAGTTATGATTCGCTACCACGGTGAACATCCAGGACAACTATACTAGGTGCAGGGCGATGATACATTCTATTTGTAGTTCCTACAATTGCTCTTCGTACCTGGCCATCCTTTTTAATTTATTCACAATTACTATGCTCATAGGTCAACAGTGTAGTGAAAAATTTGAATCAACGATTATTACTACATCGCCAGCTTCAGTTGGTTTCACTTTATTAACCCAGTTTGTTCGTTTCGTCATGGTAGGTAAAACTTCAACAACCCATCTCTTCCAAAATTGGTCAGCTAGCAGATGTGTCTGTCGCCATGATTTTCTTATATATTGAACATTGTTGTTGTTTAATACTCCAGGTGGTTTATCGCCAGTTGAGGTTCCCGAAAGCAAATGGTTGGGGGTAAGAGCTTCTTGATCGGCTAATTCGAGAAATAGATACCTTAATATTCGCCAGTTGATAATGCTGTCAACCCCTAAAAACAGATTGTGTAATCTCTCATCATTATGCTTCTGGTCAGGTGTATTTATGCGCAAAGGACAGTGTTTATTGAAGGCACCATGCGTTCCTATGCTCCACCTATATGGGGGCTTGAAGGTGGGATAAACGTCCACCTCATATATGGGCCGGTAAAAACATTTTGTAGATCTTGGACATCTATAGTATATCCTGATATGCTTGACGTAGTTCTTTTTCAGCAGCTTTTAGATTCCATTGTCGCTATATATTTGTACAGGCATTCCCTTTCGTGCTATAAAATTTCTAATTGCCATTATGCATGAATTTATGTCCAGGCATGTATAGTAAGACACTTAAACACAGCCCCGTATCGTTTTCCGCTTCCCCTCCCAATAGTCACAAGAAGGGGAACAAAAGTGCGCATAAAAAGTGAACTCCAAAAATAAAAACAGTCTCGTAAACGCTGACATACGTGCTTTCGAGAGGGTTCGGTGGCGCACTTCGATTCTTGCAATCTTGACACCTGGAACGGACAGTGCGTTGCAAGGTGCGCAAACCTTGTACGTGGTACTTTCGAAAGATTTCGTTTACCACCGTTTCACGGTGAACATGCCTAAACCGGCGATGTAACCAATCGACTATCAATCTCGTAATGTAGTGGTTTCTAGGTAGTATTATAGGGTTCTTAGTCGCGTCCTGGATGAGCGTAGCATTCTCTAAGCGACCACGTATATCAATGCCAATGTCCTTATCAAGAAATGGTAAAAGTTTTCTTAGTTCACTTGTTTGAATTCTTCTGTAATAGTAAAATTTCATTAGCATAGGTATGTGATTGAAAAAGTCGTATAAGATAACGTCGTTCGTAAATTTAAAAAACTCGTTCGTTAAATCGTCGTACATATGTTATGCTCCTCATTAAACACTCTCATTTCGAAAGGCTACTAGTCAATTAACTGTGAATTTTGTTCAAAATGGTGTGCAAAATGTTGAATATTGGCCTTAGTGCTACAATTTTCGTTTTAAACATCGGCCACTCGTTTGTTGGTTGACATATGGTCTAGTAAACCACCGGTTCCTCGAATCCAAATGTGGTTGGCCTACCCACTTTGTCGCCAAATCAGCAACATTTAACTTAGACGGTACAAAGCACTATTTTGATATATCCGTACTCTCCTGTATCTTGGCGATTCTTAACATTTGAGTATTGATTTTTAATTCACAGGTCGTGTTCTTTTAGTATGGTCGTAGCAAGCCGAGTTCACAAAACGGCATCAAGTAATTCCATTCGAAGAACGGACAGAGTGTAGAGGTGTCACTTTGGTTCTTGATGACACCAGAGACGTGTGTATTTCATCCTGATCTTGTAGACGAAAGTATGCCAGGGCCACGTACGCATTTTTGCTGGCGTTCACAAATACGTGCAACTGGACCCTACTGATCTTTCTGAAAATAGCATCTTGGAACTTTCATAGTCTCAACATTCCTAAGCATAGACAGCCATCTGTTTCACTCACAGTAAAATTCTTCTAATATGGGATCATCCCAAGCCTTTTTTCGCTCAATATATCATCAGTCGCCTTAATAAATTTTAAATTGTAAGTAAACATATCATCGTCCGCTTGCCACCATATTCCAAGAACTTTTTCTGGTTCCATGCTATGTTCTATTTTTCTTCCCACCGAACAAAATGATCCCGATACATCTTTCTCATCCATAGCCGTTAAGAACACTTTTGAATCTGACATCCAGTTTCAGATGTAAAAATTGCCTTGACCGTGAATGTAGCGCACTTGTTGTGCTAGTTGGATGGCCTCCTTGACAATATCGATGCTATATAACATGTCTACATAATGTCCTTTTATAATTGACATTACAGCACTTGCACATTCAACTTCAAAACTCCTGGCATTGGCGTTTTTCACGCACTGTGCTAGTTATGGCGAACAGCTAGTTTCGAACGACATAACTTGGAGAACAAAAACTCCTGGACGTTGCTCTGTATGACCTGACCGCCAAAGAAATCTTTGCGACTGCACATCAACTGCAACTCTATGGAACATCTCAGCTATGACTCCACATAAATCAATTTTGCCAATTCAAAAATTAAAAAGAACGCTTATTAATGGTGTAAGTGAATCCGGGCCCTCTTCAGTACATCCATTTAATGAAACACCCCAGAACTCGGCTGTTATACTACCTATCACATGCGTCGCATTTTATCATATCATCATTATTTGTCCCTCTTACATTTCGGGCAGCTTGCCGAAGATGTACTCATCTTCTCTATATTACTCCTTGTTCCAACCATTTCCTCTTACCTTGTTGAGCAATTTTCACATTCAGCTTAAAATTCCAAGAAGCTTAGCAGCATATCAAATTTTTTAAAGAAATGTTCGGCTAGACGAACTCTTACAACATTAAAATACCCACAAAACAGATAACAAACTTTTGCGGTTTGCAGTGGCTCAATTTAATAACCACTGTAAACCGCACAAAATTAGTTTAGTGAAAATTATTAATTTATTTACATAAAATTGATTATAAAAATGTTTACAAAGAATTAAAAAATCTCTATATAAAAAGTAACAACAAAAAATTCAAAATTAGAGTAAACACAATTTAATAATCGGACACTTCAAATTTTCTAAGTTTAAGTCAGCCTTGTTTTTAATTTAGAATTTTGTGGCCAGTCCTTTATTCTTGAGATTAGCTTTCAGCCTCTTTGGAACAGATTGCACTAACTTTTTGCAATAGGAAGGATCAATTCGTTCCCATTCTACCATAAGAGTGATTTTTAACTCAATATATTAGATATCAACCGAGATTTGAATTGATATTTTGAAAGAACAATGAATAAATGTGTGAAGTTTTGTTTATTTGAATGAGTATTTAAATTTTTATACGATCTTTTCCGTTAAGCTTCAAAACATCCATTGGTTTTGCTCCCCACTGTATGTATATGTTTTGTTACAATATAAGTTAGTCATACAGCTATGTAAAAACTTTAGTTTGTATAAGTGCTAGAATAAAGATTGTTCTAGAAAATTAGTTTTTGGTATATACACATAATTTTAATAATATGAATAAAATGGAGTCAATAGTTGACTAGTATAAGAAAAGATCAGCGTCTTTTTACTCTGGTCGCTACAAGATTATTTTCAGGTTCACTGCCTTTTCTGGCTGCATCACGGCTGTATACGCCATCAGCCGGCATGCCTTATACTTTCGAAGGCTTGGACTCCTTTGAAACACTTCGCAATACTTCGAATGGTTATCCGACTTCTACCCATTATATATACAATAGCTAGATTTAAATCCAATCAAGAACTTGTCTAAAAATTTTTAAATATTGAGACATTGATCACCAACAAATTTTTGAATTCTATCCCAATATAACTGAATGCAGTCATAAAACAAAAAGTATTAACAACTTAACAATAATTTTCGATCTATAAACAATATCTTATAGTTTCTAATTAAGATTCCCAATAATTATGTTCAACGAAATTTGGTATTTCTTTTTTCATTTTTTTTATTAATAAATAATTACCCTATTCCCGTTGTCGTTCGTTTTAAAACAGAGTAGGAAGAGTGCTCGAATTAAATTCGTTCGTAAAGAACGACTCGTGAAAAGAATCAAAAACAAAAGATTTTTAAAATAGAATTCGGAACGCAAACCTAGTCGAAAATCATAAAAACTAGTTGAAAACAAACAATTCTTTTTAATAAATGTTGTTATAATATAAACATTCATGTGTGTGTGTGTAATACAAATTTTAAAATTTTAAGTTTGCGCTCACGACTCGAGCAAAATATATGATTTTTGCTCACGAATTAAAAAATAAAACTCAAGAGCACAATTTATCAAACGAGCGAACCAAAGTGTTAGCGTCGTGGTTTTTTAAACCAAAATTAGTTTTTTTTTTCTTTGATGAGTAGATGTGTACTTTTTTCCATTTTGGTTACTTTTTTCTCGAAGAATAAAGATAATAATTTCTGTTAACGTTTATTACCCGGGTTCTTATTGAGTGTATCACTTTGAAATTGGAATTTGCAAACTTTCCCCTTTTGTTGTGAGTATGCTATGACCTATGACCCATTCTTCTGGTAACATATGGATTTTCTGCCAAAACCTACAAATTTTTTGAGTCCAAGAACGAATCGAGTCAATCTCTTATACTCTGTTTTATATTGAAAGGTACTACGATCGAAACAAAGGTAGTCTGACGGGCAAGGTCTGGATTATAAGGCGGCTGAAACTATTTTCTAAATAGTTTCAACTGATCTTTGAACATTTGGTCGAGCGTTGTCCTAATAGATATATATTTCATCACAAGTAGTGATTGGATGCCGCTACAATTTTTTCATCTTGAGTAGCTTTGAGCTTGAAAATAATCTTTATAGAGTAATGCCATCAATTCATCATCCCCGAACAATTTTGCCGGACCTGGGAGGTCTTGCTTTTCATGTCAATATCATTACTTCTGAACTTAAATAAATAATCTCCGCATGTTGACATCGGTGTATCATATTCAGGATAAGCTTTGGCCAGCAATCAAAGTAATAAAACTTCGTTGTTTATACTAATTCGTTCAGTGGCTAAGTGAGAATATAAATCTGACATATTTCATTTCAACGCTATTTTTGCTTCAGTTATTTAGCGATTCATTAAGACATCTGTTAGTAAAGACTATTGAGCTAAAATTATTCACAAATAAAACCTCATCATAACTAAACATATAAGAGACGATATCTTCTATTGTGCGAAGTTTGTTAATACATATGTAGTTAAAACATTTAGAACAAATAGGAGAATATGCCCCAACAATTGTTGTACTAAGATTTTTGGCCAGTCTATTTTCAGTCAATACTGATATAAATTCCATATATAAAATAATATTTTAATGTTTTTTGTTTTTAAAATGTTGGTTACTTTTTTATTGAAATTTGGTTACAAAAAACTCGTTGCGGCAACGCTGGTACTATGTTTTAAAACGAAATAAGGCGACAATATGGGATCATCGTCGTCGTTGTATATATTTAGTCACGGAACACACGATGAAAGTTTTCTTGCAGAAATTTTCTTCAATATTCTTTTAAAACTTGCATTCGCGTCCACACTGCGATATTTAATTCAATGAAATTTAAGATTTTCAAACAACATTGCTGTTGTATGACATTACGAATTTCATAACAATAGAGAATTTCAGTGTACATGAAGGAGTTTACACCATTACATTCGTTTCCCCCCCCTCTCATCGACAAACTCAGACTTTCACATTATATTTGGAATTGTCTACTACATTAATAATTCTTTAAAAACTAAATAAGAAGCTAGCCTTGGAAAATGCCAGTCGGAGAAGGCTTCTAGGTGTGTCGCTATGGGCATATCTGATGCCTTTAGAAGTACTCCTCAGGCAACGCTGAACATTATCCTGGGCTTGACCTCCCTTGAGGTTGCAGTAAAGAGAAGGGCTGCTAGGAGCTTCTTGAGGATTTTTGAAGGAGGTTTTGACAAGGCTTTGGGTTATGGACACTGCCATTTTAGGGAGACTTGACTTGGGTGCGCATTCGGTTCAAGGCGCTGTCCTCAGAGCAACTGAGAATTTTCGCGAATTGGCTGTTGTGGGGATGGTGTTATCTTTTACTTGTACACACAGGTGGCTATTAGGGCGCTGACTGGTCGCCATATCAGCTCAAAGCTGGTTTCATTGTGCAGGAGTACCCTCACGTCGCTCCTGGATGTATGCAGTGTTAAACCGTGCTGGTTTCCGGGGCATGCCGGCGTAAGGGGAAACGAGATTGCAGATGAGCTGGCGAGAGTGGGCGCGGCTTGGCGTGTAGAACAGGTGGATGCGTCTGTGAAACTACCGCTTGGTTTCTTTGGAGACTCGATTGATAGCTAGGCCCGTCGTAGAGTGGTGGAGTCGTGGAGGAGCAGAGGAGACTGTCGGGTCTCCAGGCTGTTGTGGCCGCAACCTGACCGCTCTAGGACGGAATGGGTCCTCAATCTGAGGAGGGAATCTCTTAGGATTCTGAAAGGAGGACTGGGATTTGGGAAGCAGGCTCCCTATTTTCTGCCGAGTTTGCGGCGATACAGGGGAGCCGGAGACTGTGTAACACATCCTCTGTCACTGCCCGGCTCTTTATGGGCGTAGGCTCAGGTTGCTGGGCCGTGACTCTTTCGATGGTCTTGGTGATATTGTGTCGGCTAGGATATGCGACCTGGAGGGTTTTCTATCATTTCTCAGCTGGCTCCTTAGGTGATGCCTGGTCCTCTTTGGGCATCCGTGTTCTTCCTGTACACTACTTCTAAGTCTTTTTCTTCTTCTATTTCTTTCTCTGTCCTTCCTCTCTCTTTTCCTTCTACTCTTTCTCTGCATTCCTTATTTCTTTTTCGGTGAAAGGTTCTTTCCACAATGGGCCACTCTGGTGTCAGTGTGGGGTAATTCAGTACCGCCTTTCATACCTACCTACTTAAATAAGAAGCTGGTTTTTTAAAATTAGATAAGATAACAAGTGTATTTGTGGTGTTAGAAAAAGTAATCTAATAGTTAGTTATCTAATAGGTCTTAATAGGTTTTGATTGTTTGTGTCATGTTTTCTACAATGTATTTAAATATATATAAGATTATTAAAATATGATTCTGCAAACATAATTGCAAAAAAAAAACTGGAAGTCTAAAAAATTTAGAGTTTGAAGAAAAAGTGCATTTAAGAATTTTGTGAAAATATGTAATTTTTATAACACGTGCAGACGTTTTTACGTATTATATTTTAAATCAAATGCTTTAGAGTTAAAGTAAAGAGAAAAATAAAAATAAATGTTATACGCAAAGGACAAAAACGCTAGAAACATATTTAATTTGTTTATAGAAGTACATATGCATCTATATATATTGTTTATAAAAATTTAGTAAAATCGCTGCAAAAATAACGGTATCTTTTGCAACAATTGCAATTATTAATTTAAAAATGTTGTTTAAACTGTTCTAAATAGAATAAGTTTTGTTTGTCGTTACATATTTAGTTTAAGTTTTGATTATACGTACTATTATTTTATAAATGTACTGGCTTCTGTAATTTTATATCTGAATTTTAAACTGGCGGCTGTAAAAATGTAAACAAAATAAGATAAAGTAAACAAACTTTGACAGCTCAAAACGGTAAACAAACAATGAGCAAAAAATATACATGTGTAGACTCGTAAGTACTTTCTTAAGTGTGCCATGGACGCTATATTGGTATTCTCTATTTTGAAACAAATATAGAAACGATAAAAAAACATTCGTTTTCTGTCTTTGTCATTTTAGTAACTAAATTACAACGACTAGAGCAGGGGTGCGCACAAAGAGCGAAAAACTTAAAATGATAAATACACTCAGTGCTGCCAGAATGAAGATTTTATCTTATTTTTCAAGATTTTTCAAGCAAAATAAAACGTGAAGATCTTTTTTTTTTTTTTTTAATTATTGAAATTATTAAATGTACTTATTAGCTCCCATGCATATGTCTTTTATTCTTGCCAGCTATATAAAAAAGTAACGTATTGCAGAGAAGTGTCATTTATGAATATAAAATACATACATACTTAAAAATGCGGCACTGCCTTTTTATTGCAATAAAGATCCCTTAGAAAATAACCTTAGTTTCGCACTTTTTGTCCACCTAGTTCATTCGCTAATGTCAAGAGGATATTTTCAAAACTTAATCTTAACAAAACAAAACACACGAATTTGGATGGTGTTTTATATACTCAAGATTATTTGTTAGTGAACAAATATTCATGTTAAAGTTAAAAAATAGACTCTAATATTTTAAAACATCTAAAACCATCACAGTATTATAATTGAATATGTATAAACTTCTTTTAATGAGTGGTAGAATTTTGAATTCTTTTATAAAATAAGTCATGCCATAATTTCAAAGTGTTGGTTTAAAACCAGAATAATATATGTACATTTGATCTCAATATTGTACAAATCCCATTAATTTACTTATTATTATTAATTTAATTACTGAAAGATTGTTTTTAATGAGTGATAGAATTTTATTAATTTTAAGTTTTGGTTTTGTCTCTACAACAACTAATTTTTGTACAAAAACAAGAGGCAATAATTTGTGTACATTTAATTTCAAATGTCAACAAAAATTCAATATAAGAAAAACGTAAACAAAAGTTGTATACAGTTAATACGTGTAAATTAGAAATATTTTATTTTGTTGAAAATAGTAATTTTCAAATATCCCGTTTTCTGGACGTTTTTGAATTATAAACAATAAATACTATAAATTTATTATTTTTTAACACGTTGGCTGCCAAAGCCTTTTTAGGATTTTGATCGTTCAGTAGCAATGTCATTTAACAATTTTGGTCACCTGACGCCAACGACTTGTTTTTGTTATTTTTTGTTTCTTAGTGCCTAAAAATAAGTTGTGACTACTCGCGACTTTATTTTGGTAGAATGTTTTCCTAAATATTCCCACCAGAAGAATTAATTTTGATAAATTTATATTTTAACTGCGTTATTTTTGCACTGATTGATTGAATTTCTAATTTTAAGAGTATTATTTTTCTACTGATCTCCATTTGAATTTACATTGTATATATTTTTTTGCTCATAAGTGAATTGATTTTTAAAAGATTTAATAAAAAGGCAAATTTAAATTTCCAAATTTTTTATTATCCAAAAAAATACCATTAAAAATACACAGCGGCCATGGGAAATACACCAAAATGTTCACCACAGGCCAGAGAATCCAAATTCCATGTAAAATTCCATATTAAAATGTAGGAAAATGTGCGACGTGGCTTCTGGATAACATTTAGGTGTCGCACGAAAATGTGCAATGTGGCCTCTGGGTAACATTTAGGTGTCGCACGAAAATGTGCGACGTGGCCTCTGGGTAACCTTTAGGTGTCGCATAAAAACGTGCGACGTGGCAGCCAACGTGTTAATGCGTTTTGAAGCATGTTTTTTGCAATAAGATATAGTTTTACAATATTTTTGGCTTATTCTATTTAGTAAGGTTTTTCTGTGCTAGAAAAATTTTTGACACACAAAAAAAAAGCAAACAGGAGGCAAACAAATTCACCTTATGTAATTTCACCATGATTTGATCTCTATATTGTTAATTATTAAAAAAAATTGTTTGAATTAAACTTTTTTGTTTTAATTCATTGTTTTTGCTAATTTTTATGCTCTTATCAGCGTTTTCAACTTTTAAATTTCAAAAAGCACTTAAGCAGAAAAAACACGTAATTTTTTAAAAAGTACTAATATTTAATTTAATTATTTTTTTAATTTAAGAGCTTTTATTCCATTCTAATAAAAAAAAAGTTTGATAAATCCAAGCTTTTTTACATTTTCGGTTCTTTTTAATAATAATCCAAACATAAAAGTAACTAAATCGATGTACATATAATTGTTTAATTTGCACCTATTGAACTTAGGTATGTATGTATGTATTTGATACAAAAAATGGGTGGTGTTATCCAATGCTACCTTTTTGAATGATAATTTGTATTGATAGTGAAGTTTGAAAAATGTGTACACCTGCACATTGCTGCGTAACAAGTAGTGCTATATAACGAAAAACAGAGTGGACCGCTGAGTGACGTTCAGTAACTAATATCGGTTTTATACGTTTCGAAAAGACTTGACACCGAGAAGTCCTAGGAAAATCATCGACATTGTTGATGCGCTGTACGCAATTAATGTACAATCTTTATTATTATTTTATTATGTTGGCGTTAGACAAAGCTGTGCCAACTTCCCACTCAACGTTGCTTTTGAATGTGTGTTACAAAGGCGCCAATAGTCAAAATAACCTAAATATAAAACAAGGCTGTTAAACCTCGAGCGTTCACAAAGACTTATCTCTTAACGATATCCAGGGGCAAGCAGAATTCTGTACTAATAGAAGCTTATAGCACGATTTTGCAAATCGATTCTGCAAACTTTGAAATTAGAAACCAAAATTTGGAAACAGTTTAGTCTTTTTGCTGATCGTTTGCTGACATACGGGTATTAAGAAGTTTAAGCATTCAATCCCTACAAATCTTATCGAACAAGTAAATAAGCATTTTTAATTCGTTTGTATAGGGTCCGCCATCTAACGTTTTTTTTTCAACTAGTGCTTATTTCGTGAATGGTAACACTTAGCTCATGTCTGATTTGACAGATAATTAGTTTTATCCTTCCGCTGATCGAATATGGTTGTGTATACGCTTGAACAACGCTGGGAATCTGAGCCTGCGATCGACTTACAGAAGATGCCGATTTTGCCAAAAAAAAATTCATCTCTTCAGATGAAGCTCATTTGGATCTTGGCGGGTATGTAAACAAGCAAAAATTGTCGCATTTGGGGCACAGAAAACCCGCACGCATACATTGAAAAGCCGATACACCCAAGACGAGTCACTGTTTGGTGCGGATTTTGGTCCAGAGGCAAAATTGGGCCATTTTTCTTCGAAAATGAGCAAGGAGTGGACGTTACAGTCAATGGCGATTGTTATCGGGCCATGTTGAACGAATTTTTGTTCACAAAAATTGAAGAGGAGGATATTAGCAACATTTGGTTTCAGCAGGATGGCGCTACGTGCCACACAGCCGAAGCTACACTCGATGTTTTGCGCCCTGTTTTTGAAGATCGTAATATCAGCCGCAGAGCTGATGTCGTTTGGCCACCTCGGAGCTGCGATTTGACACCGTTGGACTATTATTTGTGGGGTGCCGTCAAAGATAAGCGTTACGCCAGCAAGCCAGAGACAATTTTAAAAGACAATATTCGTGAAGCCATTGGTGAAATACAGCTGCACACAATCGATAATGTGCTTAAAAATTGGACCGATCTTGTAGGCTACTGCATGGCCAGCCGAGGCAGCCATTTGAATGACATTATTTTCCATTATTAACCGGAAGGATTGTACTTTCAAATAAAAAAGAAATTTGAGAAAATATTCAGTAGTTTTTTTTTATAGCAATTAAAAAAAAATAATTATTTGGCGGACCCTTTATGTTGTTACTTTTCTGTAAAAGTGTTTATTACAATTTGAAATAATAATAATGAGAAAAAAAGCACCAAACTTAGAAGAAAATTAGTAGTACTAAGCACTAGCTCAAAAATTTTTCGTTTAAAAAATTTTAAAAAGTACTAAAAACTGCTAAAAGCACTGCGTTGACAACGGTGGTACTTATGTATGAATTGTTATTTGAATTAAAGATTTTATTTCTAAAATTAATTTTTTTTTTTTTTTTTTTTTTTTGAAAAATGAAGATTTTCTTCGAAAATTTCTGGCAACACTGAATACACTGAAGTTAAAATGCTGTAAAAAAATAGGTACTCATACAAAGTATAAACATGCATAAATTTATGTAGCTTTTTATTAACACTTCTCGGTATAGGCAGGCAAAATTTTAGCTCTCTTCAAAATCTCTTGTAATTAAGAAACACAAAAACATGCGGTTAACAAGCTACTGAATAAATTTTTTGACTCACACACATGTTTTTTGTTGTAATTATAGTTGCCGTTTGAAATAATGTAAACAAAGCGTATGAATTGTTTTATACTATACATTGTTAATTATTACAATTTCTTAAGTTTTTTTATAGAAAAATAAAACAAATTTCCAGGAATTATAAAAGCAATATCAATAAATACTGCATGATATTTAAATTGAAAGGCTATGTAATAAAAGTTAGCGATACAGTTGATTTTGGTACATTTCAGAAAAAAATTTATAGGAATTTTTTTGTTTTAGCAACCCTGGTTATAATACTCACGAAGAAAATAAGCAGCCGAAAAACTTCGTATATGAACGAGCATCGCTGGACCAGAGTAATACAAGAAAAAATAAAAATTACATCATTGCGGCAGTTTGAAACTGGTTTCAGAAATGGAACTAAATCCAGAATATGCTAAGGGTTTTCACAAAACCTTCAAATTTTGATGAGTTTTAAAAATAATTACCTGAAAAATAAACTCGCTTGCACCTCTAGTTCTTGACGGAAACGGTTGGCATAAATTAAATAAATAATTTACTAATAAATGTGTATGTATATCAGAGATGTGCAAAAGTAAAAATAGTTGTGTTAGTGAGAACATGCAAATTACTCTCTCAGAGAGAGTAGAAATGATGTTTTAAATTTGTTTAAATCAACACATTCGTCGTTGTTTCAGTGACAAATAAAAGCAATATGGTAAGAACTTTTTAAAATTATTTTTCTGTGCCTAAAAATATGCACATATTCTTCTCACATGTGTTTTCGTCGAAGTCTCACGGATGACAAAAAGCAAGAGCGTAAGAATACATGTACAATGAGAAGAACAATTGTCCCATGAAGTGAACATTAATGACGTATATGTATATATAATTAAAATTAAATATAATCACCCCTATTATGAATAATTTTTTCCTCGAAATGCTTTCCTATTTCCCACATTTGCAATCATGAATAATTTTCCCATGAAATGTTTTCTGATTATTCAAGGGGCAATGAATTCCCCTGATCGTGAATAGTGTTTTCCCTCGAAATTCGTTCCATTTTCCCATTGATTTGCTCGCATAATTTTTGCTGGGGAGTTGCATTTATCATTTAACTATTTATTTCTTTTGTTGGATAATTAAAGTTTTTATTAACTTATTTTAGGACTAGAAGTATTTATAAATGCAAAACAATATAATTCACTGTAAAATGCAGAGTAAAAGATATATTTTCTGTAGTTTAAGAGACATGTTGGCTGAATTTTAAAATTCGCTCACAAAAAACAAATCGACAACAACGGAATCGACGACCTCCTCCGAGCCATCAGATTCTTCGCCACCACCGAATATGGCATTAAATTCGCACCTTGCTCTTAATCGGGTCCACTTAGTTCTTTGTTTTGTTGATTTTTAATTTTATTTGATAGAAGTTGATGGGTATGTCATCGGGATAAACATACACATTTAGTTTTATTTTTCAATTTTTGTCGTTTAGGCCATTTTTAAATTCTTACTGTTTGGCCATAGTCACCAATTTCTTGCCGCCTATCTTGCTAAAAAAAGTTAGTTTTGTTTCTTCTCTTCCAGCTTTTGTTTGTGCAATTCTTTGCATTATAATTGCTTCGCAGGCGTTTGTTTTAACTTTAATTACTTTTTATTAATTTTTTTAAATATTGATCATTTTTGTGTAAACATTTTACTTTTTAATAAAAATTCACACATTTTTTCTTTATTTTTAACATTCAGCGTAAAATGATAGCTTGTAAAGGAACAAAAATTTCATAGGAGATTCATGATAGCAATTTTCCCTTCGAGGCGAATGAAAATTTCATGGGAATAGAATTTTCCAATGTTATTCATGATAGGGGTGAATTAAAATTGGAGTAAAAAAAGCTGATGACCAACAAATCTGAAGCCAGAGCGACAGAAGGAGGCGCCAATAAACAAATTCCATTGCCATGGTTGAAAGAAGCGGTTTCAAATTTGACGCAATTTGAAAAGCAACTAAATCCAGTACGAAATGTAGGTTTCGGTGAAGAAATTTAGGAGGCTATTGTGGAAGATGAAGCACCTTCTACATCTATTGAAAATTTAAGTAAAACGTCTGTTTTCGTTGAGGCCAGTAGGGTTGAGCCAACAATAAATTCATGTCATTCCTCACGCTGAACTGATATGATCCCTATGCAAAAAACCCTAAAGCAGTTGCAAGTTTTATTGTTGACGGAATTGTAGATTTTCAAATATTGCATTTTAATTTTAGGTCGATTTTATCCAGGACGTATTTTAATGCAGTTTTATTATTTCAAAAAATTTCAGATTCTTACACTTATCTGGATAAGCATAGTTGTATGGTTATGTTTACCGCTGCATCCTCCTTACTTGAACTTGAAAAATAAAATACCGATTTTGCATGATGCAAAAAGAAGGTGGTGTTATTTTACCAAAACAATATAAAAGTGTGTGCTTTAATAGCAATATTTTCTTTTCATTTGACGTTTATGGCAATTTGAAAGTGATTCTCTTTTCAACGTTACTTCGCTTTATATGAAAATTTTTGACAGCACAATATATTTCTTTGCCACAGTGAAAGGCGAATTCAAACCAGGTGACCTTGGTTTGCTACGTAAGCAACTACTGATAAGTGGCTATATGTCAAAACGATTCGCCATTACCATTTTTTTTAAAACAAATGTATGTGACGGAGTTAGTTTGTTTACTATTCTTACAGTGTTGCATTATTTTAACACAACGTTAAATTTTGTTTACAGTGTTGTATTCGTTTTCAAAATGAGACCACCTTGTTAAATTAGCCTTGCTAGTGTTACATTTGCGTGATAGATTATTTTTGTTTGCCACAGCGTTGCATTTTTGTGACAGAGTAAAGCGTTGACACAGTGTTATATCACCTCTTTATTGCATTATGATTTGTTTCGATATATTTCAGGAATACCAATATAGGAGCGAAACTAATTTTTAAACAAGAACGAAAACAGGAATAGTTCTGAATATAAAAAAGTTTTGGAATGTATTGAATTATGAAGGAAATTTATCATTATATCTAATAAATATATTAATTTATTGAAAATCTCTTTAATAAGAGAAGTTGAAAAAGCAAAATTTCCCAATAATTAAGTTCGACACTGTAAATATATAGCTTCCAGGGCAACGCCAAATTGGTATAGCTTGCTACAAATAAAAATTAATAACAACTCTACTATTAAAGCTAACTAACCTTTTTTTTTACCATTTTTCTTCTCACAGTATTTGTCGACAAAAAGTTCATCAAGCTGGATCACATTATTGCCAAGCATGTGCATATAAAAAGGCTATTTGTGCCATGTGCGGAAAAAAGTTAATGAGTACAAAAAACTACAAGCAGAGTTCAACGTAAACAACTTTTGTTTTATTTAACAAATAGATTTTATACCTAAAAAGTACACTTTTATTTAATTTTAGTAAAAATTATGATAACAAAATACACATCATATATTAATAACAAATAAATATTATTGCCCTTTAGAGGACTCTACGTTTTTTTCAGGTTCTTTGTCTTTATCCTTCTTTCTCTTCTGACCAGAAAAGGCATAACTTAAAGCTTCTTTATTAAATTCTAATGGCATTATGCCTAAATCACCACTATAACGATTCTTAACAATTTGTAAGTATTTCTTCCCTTTTAAGCTTGTTAAGCGTTTGTCTTGGATAATTAAAACATTATCTGCTTCTTGACTAGCCTTGGCAGAGCCAAATATTGAACTAGTAGTTAAATCATCTTCTTCTCTTTCCTTGCGAGGATGCATTACTAGAGTAACATGTACATTATGTTTTGTAGCTAAGGATCGAAATGCGGCTATTATATTATCTTGTTCCCAAAATTTATCAGTCCGATATGTATTTGAAATTCCCATCATAAATTGTAAATTGTCTATTATAACATGGCTTATGTCATGAACGTAATGTGCATGTTCTATAGCATCCATTACAATTTTTAATTGCTGTTGCCCATGAAATGTCATAAAGTACATTGGATATTTTTCGAATTCTGTAGCCCAATGATCAAATTCATCTAGTTTCTTTTCCAAAGAATAACCAACGAATTGCCTAAGCAACGTGGATGCTAAACGGGCATTTCGTATTTCAAACGAACCCCAAAGTGTGGAAACGCCTTGCAGAGCTAAATCTAAAGAATATTCACTCATAAATGTTGTTTTACCACTACCAGTTGGTCCAGTTATTATAGTAAGTTCACCTTTACGATGACCTTTAAGTAGTTTATTAAGCAAAGGAAATCTTTTCCATTTGACTCCATTCACTTTTTCTACATTTTGTAATTCGCTTAATACATCATTTCTTAAGGAACTAAAAGTGGTAATCGACTTGTGTCGTATGGGTGTGGCTTTTTGCAAAATATTCCTGATGTTTAAACGTTTTCTTTGAGCATCAAAGGGTGACGGCTCAGTTTCGGTGGGTCTTATTAATAAACATCGTTTTTCGTCTAACTTAGTAGCAAAAGTTTTGGCTGCATCCCAGCCAGTGGAATCACACTTAAACCAAAGTACGAGTTCCTTAAATTGCTCTAAAGAAGGCAAACATTCCTGAGGAAGATTTTTCAAACCATACGGCAGACATACAATGCAATCTGTAAATCAATATGATATTAAGAAACATAAGGGAAGAATTAATTTAAACTTACGCGTTTCAATTCGCTGAGCGATGAGAACCAAAAAGTCCAATAAATTAGAAACTATTATAGCTTTTTGTTTATTCGATTGTCCATATTGTAAAATGCCAGAAGTATTTTTACCTTGAAAACACTCTTCTCTGTAATCATCTAAATGCAACAATTTTTCACCCACTATTCTTCCGGCAGCATTTTTTAATTCAAACTGCAGTACGTTTAGTTCAGGATCATAAGAAGCATTGAGCATTTCAAAATCTACCAATTTTAGTCCTTTAATCTGCAAGCTTTGACAGACATTTTCAGGAACTGCTTCATTTCTACTGCATCTTTTTTCATACTCTTTTAAAACATCTTTACTGTAATCGGCAACCTGTTTGGACTTTTCATAAGCATTCTTGGCTTTTAACAATGGAACTGTTATGTCACAGTTCGGACAATTAAAACTTCCAGTGCGTTTATTTACATAAGCCCAATTATCACCATTGCCGGCATTTTTGCACAATTTACATGCCACTTGAAAGCACGTGTGACCATCTTTATAGTTTACGTTTAATGTCTTTATCATTTTTTTGAATTCTGCATAATGTTTTAAATCTTCTACTGTTTCACTAGAATCTAGTTCTAATGACTTTAAAGTAGAAAAATACTGTCTGCTAATATATTTTTTAAAACTATGATCTCGAAACCAATGTTGGTAAACAATGCGCCTAAAAGCCATTGTCATTTTGTTGTAATCAATGAAAAAAATGACGGCGATGAGGACGTACAACGTTTAACATCGACGCTAATGCTATGTTGTATTATCATCGTATGTATGAGCAAAAACGTTAAATTGAAAGAAAACGCTAAATAAGCAACTTAAATAATAATTTGAAATAAAAAAGTTTATATTTTATGGCTATTGCAATTTGAAAAGTTCTTAAAGATTTGCAAAACTTTCAACTCAGATATACTATTGGCATTACTACACGTTCAATACATATTGACTTCGATCCATTATCACGATATTTATTGAAAGTTTAGCAAGCAATGTTGATGAATCGCGATTCACATCATAGAATAATTCAATATTTTATGGTCTGGATCATGGACCATGTGATAAATATTCAACCGAACATGTGATAAATATTCAACCGAATGGATCGAAATCCAAATATCAATACACTAGGCAGCATAAATCTGTTTTCAAGTTATTTAGTATATTTTGAGGTCTAATTGTGGTAATAATTAAAAACCTTAAAACAATGGCAGTACATAAAATTAAAATAAATCGAAGATTTATAATTCAAACTGAAAATTCAGATACTCCTACTACTAAGAACTTCATTAACCTGTTTTGGCAAAGATGCAACCAATATTGCATCATAAATGTTCTTTGAGACTTAAATCAGATTAGTACAATCAAAATCTTTGTGTTGTGTGCAATGTGCTTTGAGTCGTTGTCTTGCTCTTTTACAAACTGACAACTGATTAACTGACTTACGAGGGGTTGAAGAGGTAGAGTGCGTAGTAGACGACTGTGTACTGGACATTTTTCGTTTTTTTTTTTTCAACTTTTCAGAATTTTCATTCTGTTGCTTCATATTATTTTTCTCATTTCATTGTGACTTTAATACTGTTACATATGACAAAGAGAGAAAGAAGTAGTATAACTGAAATTTTTATTTTAATTTATAAATTTAATCTGTCCAATTGCCGCGTTGTAAAATCAGTTGTAGCAATGTCCTATCAACTCCTATCATAAACATACAAAAAAAAACAAGAGAAAAAAGCGAAACAGAGATGCTATATATTTTTAGCACATTCTGACATTTTTAGTTTGTGTACGTATGGTAGCACATCAAAATAATCGTTTTTCATACACTGAACGCGCGATATGAAAAAAGATGGTTCCCCGCTTGTGAAAGCATTAATTGAATTTTCCCAAGAAAAAACTTATTTTGTTTATAAAACGCGAAGTTTTAACAAATTTTTAATTTATAAAATAGACTGAAGTATTGTAAATCGTTTTAAAGTTAAAGAATTTTTAAGTTTTAATGAAATAATGCGTCGACGTAGTGAAAGGAAAAAGTCTACAGATGTGTCTTCGCCAGCCGCGGCATCACGTCGGACGAATCGTCGTCGCAAGTCACTCTCAGTATCCGAGGAAGACAAAGTTGCAGAATTAAACGAATTGAAAAATGAAAAACGTTTGTATAACGATGGCGAGGAGAGCAGCGTTGAAAAAGAGCGAGATTCCAGTGAGGAGCGTTCCGACAAACGTAGACGAAGCTCGCGTATGAGAACGCCGGTAAAAGATGTAGGTAAAAGCCCTTCAAAGCGTCGTACAAAACGAGATATAACGCCGGATAATAAAATAAATACAATTCTTGAAGAGGAAAATGGTGATATTAATAGTGACACTGATACTAATGCAGATGTTAACAGTCAGCAAGAAAAATCTAACAACTCGGAAGAAAAGTTTATTAATACATCACCTCTGAAGGAAAATAAAGAAAACGAAAATATTGCAAGTGAAAATGAAACAGAAAGAGATGTAAGTCCAGCTAAATTAGAAGAATCAATATCAGAAAGAACTTCTCAGTCCAAAAATAATTATTCTAACAAGGATGAAGATGATACATCTCGTTCTTCAGAAAAAAGTGAGAAGAACAAAGTCGCTCAGGACAGAGATCAAGATGAAGTTCAGCTTCATACGCGCGATAACTCGCCACGTTCGCGCAGCAACAGCATGGAAAGAAAACAACCCCACAATAAATGCGGTAATGATAACGATGATGACGAACCGGAAGAGGGTGAAGTTATTGAGAAAGCTAACAAATCTGATGACGAGAATAACTGCAAACCTGAGATAAGGGAACGTATTTTGAAACGACATTCATTTGAAGGACCAACAGCAGCAGCTAATAAGGATGACTTCAGGGATCATCATAAGTCGGAGGAGGTAAACAACACTCAAGACGGTAAAACTAATGAATCCTCTAATACTACCGCAGCAGCTGATACAGGTCGCCCCAGCACTAATACAACAACAACTCGCAAACGCCGTTGGATTACCAAGAAAGCCACTGAGAGCAAAGAACAGATTCTGGCTATTTCCACTGATTCGTTGAAGACTCTTATTGCCGACGTTCATCCAGTGCCGTTGAGTGATGTGCAATTAGAGTCTTCTTCAGAAGTAGAGGAATTGGCTTCAGAACGCGAGGAAGGCGAACAGTCACCATCACCGGAGCCCGAACGACGTCGTGATTCCGTGGAAAAATTGGACAAGCCATCCAAGTTAATTGTAAAGTCATTAAAAGATAATAATCGACAAGCTAACCAAGTGGTGGTTCCAGGTGTTGGTACTGTACCCGCTTCCATTCAACGTTCACCTAGTCCGGCCCGAAACCAGGCCAGCAGTGTTCTGTACATAACAAATTTAGTCAGACCTTTTACTGTTTTACAGTTAAAAGGTTTACTGGCACGTACGGGTAAAATTGTAGAAAATGGTTTTTGGATTGATCGTATTAAATCTAAATGTTATGTGGAATACGAAACGGAAGAGTAAGTATTAACTGCCTTAATGCACAAATTTTAATGCTACTTTTCTATGTCAAAACTGTAAACAAAAAACATACAAGTAAAAAATTGCAGAATTTATTTATTGTGATGTTATGTTGCGTAAGAAAGTATTATTCTAATTTTCCCATTCTCAGTCAAGCAACTGAAACCCGCCATGCGCTACATGGAGTCCGCTGGCCTGCTTCTAATCCAAAATGTTTGAATGTTGATTTTGGAATAAAAAGTGATATGCTTAAAGCTATTGAATCAACAAAGGAAGAAGCGCCCAAATTTGGTCATGAAAATAATAAAGATAATCTTTTAGTGGGATCGGGCTGGAATAGGGAGCGTCTTGATGATGATAAAAAGGTAAGATCATAACTGAAATAATTTATTTTTGCACAATTTCTGAAGTTTTTGTACTACGCAGAGCTCTCGGCCAGTGCGAGAATGGGATGTTGGCAAGAAGGAGAACTTGGAGCGTGAAAAGGTGAATAGGGATACGGAAAGAAGACGGGAGCGCAGTGATGACCGCAGCCGTGATCGCAGTAGGGATCGTAGTCGGGATCGCCATTTGTCCAGAAATCGTGAAAATGAGAGAATTGATCGCGACAAAGATCGAAGACAAAGACGTGAGAGAGACGTTAGAAGCAATAGCTTATCTCCAGGTAATTTCATTCGAAAATATAAGCATAAAATGGCATAGAAACATTCGAAAATAATTGCAGTGCGCAAACAAAAAAAAAAGGAGGATCCGCCATTACGTTTATTGGATGATTTGTTTCGAAAAACAAAAGCAACTCCTTGTATTTATTGGCTACCATTGACACCAGAACAGGTTAGTTTATTTCTTTTATGTATGCATTAAAAAAATCCACTGTTTTTTTAGATTGCTGAAAAGGAAGCATTCCGCCAAAAACGTTTGGAAGAACAAAAACAACGCTTAAAACAACGTGAATTGGAACGCGAAAAAGAACGCGAAAGAGAAAGAAACCGACAAAATGATCGCGACAGAGATAGAGATCATCGTCGCAGTAATAGATCCAGTGATAGACGACGTTCACGTAGTCGTGATCGCCGTCGGTACTAAGGTGGCAGTATATATTTTTATTGCAGATCATATTGTGTTATCAAATTTCCTGATGTTTATATAGTTACCAAATGGTTTTTTAGGCTGATGCACACTCTTTTACATACAGTAACATCGTATTTTTCATATCTTTTTGGGGGAAAATATTCATAATTGAAACCAATTAAAAGCGAAGTAATTGGTTTTAAAACACAATTATTATTTGAAAACAGAAAAAGTTTCAATTTTTTTCATAACAATGAGTAATATTTATTGGATTGTTTTTGTGAATGTAAATTGCATTTACAAACTTATTCTAAATTTTTAGAATAATAATAGAAAAAAAGAAAAATAATTTTAAATAAACTGAATTCAATAAGTATTTTCTCATTGTTTCGGCTGTAATTATGTTAGGATTTCAATATTCAAAAAGAAAATAGCACTATATTATTTTCATTAAAATATGTAGTTGTATAAATTGTTTTAATTTATTTACAAAATGTATTTTGCTTTTAATAATTTTATTTTCTTTCATTAAAAAATTGTTCTTAAGAACTTTTCTAGCATCCTCCATATAAAAATTATCCGATCTGCCACAACCCTAACTCGTAACAGCCACGTTTGTCACGACATATGCCTTGATAACGCTGGGACATATTTCCTATTCTCAACAACAGCTGTACTAAAGAAAAACATCATCAACAACATTCAACTGCATTATGAAATATTAAACGTAAAACTACATAGTCCATAGGGTATTTTTAAACCTCTTCAATTTTGGTTAAAGAAAATCACTTGGACTGCAAAATATTACACCATAAAAATAATTTTTAGATATATCAGAAAATAATACTAGATCGCTCGAGAATATTTGCTGTTATAAATATTTAATCGTCAACTGCAAATGCAAACCAATTTTAATACATTAGAATACTTTTCGAAAATATTTCGATTTATTAATGTTTATGTCAACAAATTAATAGAAATACAAAACTGGAAAAAAAACTACAGCTCAACTGTTTTATTAAGTTTACCAAATATAATTTATTTTTATATATATATATATATATATATATATATATATATATATATATATATATATATATATATATATATATATATATATACATATATATATGCATATATATTATATATAAATATATATATATATATATATATATTTATATATAATATATATGCATATATATATATATATATATATATATATATATACATATATATATATGCATATATATTATATATAAATATATATATATATATATAGATATATATATATATATGCATATATATTATATATAAATATATATACATATATATATACATGTATATATATACATACATATATATATATATATATATATATATATATATATACATATATATATATATGCATATATTTTATATATAAATATATATATATATATATATATATATATATATATATATATACATATGCATATATATTATATATAAATATATATACATATATATATACATGTATATATATACATATATATATATACATATATATATATATATATATATATATATATATATATATATATATATAAACGGCTTAACCGGTTTTTTTTAATTTTTACAATATCAATCTGGATGTCTGGAAGGAACCATAGGCTATACATATATAAAAATATCACGCCTATACAAAATAAATATATATTTGTCTATATCTTTAAAATGGTAACAGTCTCTAAATTTCGTCCAGATAGCTTTGTGGTCAATTTTGACCATCTAAAACTGACCACCACCGCAACACATTCAGACAATACTTTACCTCAGACTCAAACAAATTTTCGACCATTTAATACATCCATTTACATTTCTGAATTTGGTATGACTTCGTAGTTAATACAAATCATCGGTTCAAAAATAGTCGGAGTTGAACAAATGAGCATGGCACATAAAGTAAAAATTGATTCTTGTATATTTCGAGAACGGGGAAAGTGGATATTTCTGGATTTGGTCTAAATAACTTCGTAGTCAATACAAATCATAATCCAAAAAGCGGGAAAGATTGGATAAAGCAAACGGAAAAAGCTATATATTTACATATGCTATATAAAATTTTGCGTATGTTCGAAGACAGTAAAAAGCAAACTCTTCAGTGTCTCTCTGGTAGGAACTATAGGCTATCTTAAATGTTTTGATTTGAACCAGACTGGGGAAAACGGGTAAATAATTATAGCTAAAATAGTAATTAAGATGGGTGGTGAAGCACGTCGGGTTTTAGATAATAAAAACAATCAAGGCTGTTTAAAAATGGGACAGATTAAAAACGAAAATAATAATTTTTGATAATGGTTTGTAGTTTTTTATTACATTTTCCCACAAAATGTGATCGTCGGAACATACAACAATATATTCTTGATGAAATCAAATATCTATTTTCTGATAACTGTCTTCATATGCATATTTCTACGCAAAATGTACGCAGAAAATGGATACTCAGTCAAACAAAATAAGTCATTAAAAAATAGAGTTAATGAAGTAGTACAAGAAAAATGGCTAAAAATTGGAGCAGATGTAACTACAATTGAGCATTTTTTTCCATTTGAAATGCAACCATTTCTTGTTTTTAGTTGTTTATTTATTAGTACAGAATTCTTTATAAGTTTTTGTTCAAAAAATAAAGTAAATCTGCCCTAGAATCGTTTCCAATTCTTAAATTTTGTGTTCCGATAATTTTCTGGACGTGACGAACCTACAAACATGAAAGAAGCAAAATGACGATCAGTTAAGACCACTAGTCTTTGCCTTGTCTGGTGGCACGCCTTGGGCAATAAGTCAGGTCGCATCACTTCTTGATAACGTGGGCGACGGATGTCAACGTCCCTTGGACGTTCAAGTTAACTATCAGGCGGCTGGGACTGCCATAAGGCTCAGGAAACTGGATCTCTGGCAGGGTGACTGACGAAGTAGATATGGTAGTGATTATATCTTATCGACTATGAAATCGAGACCATTGATGTAGTTATACCTAAAAGGGATGACTGGAAGCGGAGTAATCCGTAACTTGGGGGTCTGGCCTTCTTCACGGATGGTTCCAGGACAGAGGAAGGTACTGGGGTTGGTGTCTACTGTGGGCAACTTAATCTTTAGTACTCATATAAGTTGAATGAAGTAGAACTGATCCATGACTATCTTTGTCGATAGTCAGGCAGCTCTTAAATCGTACTCGATCAAATCTATGGTCGTCCTAGATTGAAGAAAGGCTTTGAGGGAGCTGCATGAGATCATAAAACTTTGTTGGGTATCGGGACTTAGCGGGGTGAAGGAATGAGTTGTCTGATGAATTGACGTAACAGAGCCCAGAGTCGACGGACCTAGAGGTCGAAGACTTCATTTTGTGAACTCTGTCATTACGTTAGCGAACTCGAATGGTTCTTCAGTAGGAAGGCTGCTCAGCTCTGGTCCAATGAGCCAAGATGTGGTATTTTAAGGTCCATCCGGCCCACCATCTCCAGTCGAAGGACCTCTTTCCTCCTCTCCATGGCCAAGTAGTAACCAAGGCTGTTACTGGCATCATTACAGGCCCCTGCGGTATAAGTTCAATGGAGTGTATATAGTATAACAGATGTACCAGTGTAAATTCAGTTACTCCAGGGATCACTGCGTAAATTAATTTAAAATAAAAGATTTTCACTGTAATTCTTAACACTTATTTATTAATTAAAAATTCTTTGACTTAACATTCTTAATTAAACATTAATAATGTACTCGCTACGATAGATAGAGACCCACTAACTCAGTTGTGATAATTCCAATCACATTATTTTTAATTATTTTTCTTTTAAAATTCAGTATATAATAATAACTTAATTTCATTTAAATTAAACATATAATAATAATGATATTTAACTGCACTTTTCTCATAGTAAGTAATTGTGCTCCACCATAAGATCATTTCTACACAGAGTTTGTTGCTTAAGTCTTATTAATTCTTGTATACAGTAGAGAAATATAAAATAAAAGAGTACGATCGTCTATTTAAAACTTAGTGGTGAATAAAAATGAGATTGAATTTAAAATTATGGTGATAGCAAAGAGAGAGCTAGGAAAATGCAATGGTATTAACCTATTTATAAATATAGTGGCAATGAATATATTAAAATTAACTCTCCAAATATAAATGCTGAGTACACTAAAATATAATGATAATTATAAATACAGTAAATGATAATTGAAGTATATATAACAGCTTAAGTTAATTTCTTTTATATGTGACAAAATAATATTAAATAATGAAATAAGTACAATGCAATGGTAAAAAGAATAATGATTATAATAGGTAACGAGAAACTTCGTTACAATAGGAAGACGATGATGTAGATTTTTATGGGCTGTAAGGATGAGGAGGAAATTCAAACGATCTGGCACCTATTGTCACTGTGCCAGACTGTTTGGAAGGAGGCATTGATTCGTGGGTGGGTACACAATTCGAACTTGGAACCTACCTCTTTACTGGATTTTGCCAAGGGCTTCAATTGGATTCGGAATAGACATTGACTAGTTGTATTTGCCGGCTGTATCTCTCTCTCTCTATTTTTCTTTTCAATTTTATTTATCTTTATTTCTTTGATTCCCTTTTTTTCTACGTTCCAGGCGAATTGGTCTTCGAGTGATGCAGCCTCCGGTTAATCAATCTTACCAAAAATTTTCATTTATAACTAAGGGAATATATTCGGCTGGCATCCATCCGTCCGACCGTCCTTTTTTGCGATTATATGAACCAGAATTTAAAATAGTTTAAAGATGTGTTTTCCAATCTCCTTAATCTCCTTGCGCCATCATACTTGTTAACCACAACAAAATCCTTATTTTCATTTTTTGATGCTTATGAAAAATATGTTTTCTTTTGTAAAGAAAACCAGAGCGATATGATATAGAACTTTAAGATGCAATTCAAACTCTTTTATTTTAGCCTTTAATTGTTGTTTTATTATTTTGTAGAAAATTCTTAACAAATAATTTAAATTTTAATACACAAATTCTAAGATAACACGTAAACTAAGAAGAAATGACAATATAATGGTAGAAGACATAAGTATTCGTTACGAATAAAGTAAAAGTGAAGTTTCTATATTAGTTTCAACAAAAAGGTTAGCATAAAGATACGAAATATGAATAAACATTAAATATATTTTATATTTCCTTATTTACAGACGTTTTTTGTTTGTTTTTTATGCTGACAAATTATTTTCCATTATTGTGAAATGCATAGATTAAGAAAACATTAAAAATTCAAATTTAAAATTAATAGCTTAAAAATGGGCTTAAAGTTATATATGAATATGTATATAAAATAATGTAATGTATCGACGTATGAATGACATATACGATCGTTGGAAAACTCTTGTTTTATAACATTCGTATGTGCATATATGATGAATTACTGATATTACTAAATTAAATGGATTTAAACGTACTAATAAAGCAAATAAAAACCTAGAATGTAAAGGTTAACAAATTAATATTTAAAATTAGTATTTATAACATTTTTATTTCGATCTCGCAGACTTTCTAGTTTCGAGCTAATACAAGGCGTTGTGCGCTTTTTACGTGTATACGAACGTAAGCAACGTTGATCTGACATCATTTGAGGACTCATAAAATTTGAATGTTGGGCTAAAATATGTAATACAATATATAATAATATATTAGAATAATGTAATATATTTTTGAATTACCTTTAATATTTTGTTCATATGCTTTAATCGTTTTACGTGCTTCCCTTAGTTTACGCAACAAAATTTCATTTTTACGCTTTTCAATTGTTAGCTCTTGACTAAGTTGGCCTTTACTTTTCGATTCTAAAGAATTTAAAATCCTAAAATAATTGAAATAATGAAAATATTATACATCATTTCATCAAAATATTTAAAACAATCTTCTAACTTCTAAAACTTCTACTTACGAATGATTAAAAATGGATGTAGATGATGGTCTCTTTTGTGGATCTGGATGTGTCATAATTTTAATAAGATCATTAAACTCTCGGCTAAGAGTTGGTAAATCGGGTACTTTTCCGTCTCTAAGTTTGTGCCATTCATCGCCATTTTTTGGTAATGGACCACCACCAGCTGCTTCATACAATGTCAAACCCAATGAGAATATATCGGCTTTGAACAAATTGGAAAAATCATCATTTAATATTTCTTTAGGCAAATAACGACAATCTCCTTCTTCTACACATGGTTCATTTACCGACGTTACGTGACCCAAATCCCCAATTTTATATGTTATTAACCATTCTGAATTGCTTAACTCTTCATAAATGCCATCCATACCAGTTTCATAGCATTCCTTGGTTAATGGCGGCATTGATGATTTATGTACGCATGGTACTTTTGTCAGAAATATGTTACCCGACTTTAGGTCCATATGTACCAAATCGTTGGAATGTATATATCGTAAGCCTTCAGCTACATGTAACAATAAAATTCTTAACTCTGATTCTACGAGAGAACGCTTTTGTAACAGTGATTGTAAACTCCCACCATTACAATACTCATTTTGTATGAGCATATGATTATCTTCCGCCCATGCGGAATAATAGCGAACAACGTTATCATGTTTACCCAAAACAGCATGAGCCCAAACTTCATTAAGAGCTTGTTTTCTAAAACGAAAAAAAAAAAATAAAAAATAAATAAATAAAAAATAAAGCAGAAAAGTTAATAAATAAAGCCCGAAGTTTTATTTGTATCGACGTTTTTTATGAAATTTTATAGAAAGGATGATGTTTTATGGCTCGCTTACGGATAGCAACCGAAGTTTAGTTGCTTTGTCAACCGGCAACACAACTGAAAATAAGATTAGTATTGTGTATGGCAACCACTTTCAGTTGCCCAAAAGTTATCGAAAAATATAATTTTGACAAATCGACAACGGAATATATTTACATTTTATATAAACAAAGCTGTAAAATGTTGAAAAATATAAGTGCTAAAAAGAAACTTTATATTAATAAAGATATATAAAAAGCAAGTTAGCTTTTTTGGTTGGCTCGTCTTCAGTTTCATACAATTTTCAATTTTGCCTTAAAATATATCCATACCTTTTGTCATTAGTCTAATTTAGGCATTGGTGGGTCAGAGCTAATCATCAGAATTTCGGAATAGCCATAATGAGCATAGTTCCTATTTCTTGATTTAATATGGTATATCAAACTGCTTTCTGTTTGTTATTTTACCATTTTAAAATCAGCAATTTATCAAATGTTTGTTTTAAAAACTATGCAAAACTGGCTTTAGCAGTTGCTAATAAAAACAACCAAAGTTAACAACTATTAGTTGCCAGTTGCCATGTGCTATATAATACCATTCTGGCAACTGGCAAAGTAACTGAAGTTCGGTAGCTATCCATAATCGAGGCATTAGCTTTCTAGCTATTTACAGAACAAAGGCTATACTCTGAAAGGCACATTCTTGTGCTGCTATATAAATCTATCTGATATTAAAATCAACAACCTTTTCTTAGCTTTACTTATCATCGGGATAATTCTAGATTTTTTTGTTCATATTCTCTTTAAAATTTAGTATTCAGCTAGAAGACAGACTTGTTTTGTTTAAAGAAATCAATAGTTTATGCTGAAGAGAAATTGTGCAAAATTTTAACATATCGCACTTAATCAACAAGAGGGTATTAGCTAAAAATTTTTAAAATATCACTTTTTGCAAGAAATCAACTAACAACATCAATATATATCTACTGTATCGACGTATTACGATTACTCTTTCATCTCGAAAACCACATTTAAGACCATTTTCGTGATAGTGTAGTGACTACCTTTATATCAACAAAAAGTTATTATTTTGGGTTAATACAAAAGTAGAAATATAAATGTATCGTATATTTTCAGAAAAATTGTATTATTTTTTTGTTTGCTATGATGTATTCGGATTTTCGAATTCTTTTAAAATGTAATCACAAACAGTTTTTTTACCTCTCTTGTTGATCAAGTGCGATAAGAAATTTTTGCCATAAAAAAAAATTACGTATTTCACTAGGGAGCGAATTGATCTGAAATTTGGAGGTACTAGAAGTGTATTGTGCTGAGACACAAAAAATTAATGACCTTATTTTATATTTGTGACAAAATATAAAGATCAAGCGAAAAATTATACTAATATTTTTACCTAATATCAAATGGCACCAATATTAACTGTTAACAAACCATATGCAGTTTTATGTTTCATATAACAAATAAATTTAATTAATCTAATGCAATATTGTAAAAAAATAATTACATTTTTTCAAAGGCCGAATCTTGATACATTGTACGTATAGAAAACTTGGAATCAGTTCAAAAGCAGTTATTTACTGTTTTGTCTGCATATTTGATGGAAACCTTTTCTAGACATTTTACCATATCGTAGTCGCCTAGCGCCTGTAAAATACCTACATTAAAAGACATAGAATTGATTACAGCATTACCGTTGGTGCGACTAAAGTCGCATTTAGCAACTTTTTTACCGGCCGGAATCATTTTGTGCGACTTTTCAAAATGCATTAAATTTTGCTACTTTCCATAAGTTTTTGCCACTTTTTTTCTCTTTTTTTTTTTTTGCTTTATTAGCACCATATTTTGTGTTTTAAATCGGATTTTACACAAGTAATTTTTCATAATCGCTAGAATATTAATAAATAATATCAACTTTAGAAAAAATTGGCGTTATTCAAGAAGGTTTAACATTTGAAAGTCTAGTTTATATAAAATTTGTGTCCAATATATTAGGTGTAATGAACAAACTAAATAAATGTTTTCAGATTGAAACATCACAAATTATATTTTTACTGAGTTACACAAAAGAAACTTTAGTGCAAATTTTTCAAAATAGAATACATTCAAATAACAAAGATTGAAAATACTAATATAAAAGATATTAAGAATATATACATAGGACATGAAGCTGAAATAGCAATAAATTTTAAAAAATATATCGGACTTAGAATGTATAGCAAGCAATAAAGACAAATATTTTAAATTTTTAACAAAAATTATTAGCAATATTTATTTTGCTATTACTTAATGAAAAAGAATTCGTTATTTAAACAAAATGAACCTACTATATTTTGCTATTAAAAAGGTCAAAGAAAGTTGTGTGTATACAATTCTAAATACATACATGTACACATTATTAAGGAATTATTTGTTATTTATCAAGCTATTGAATTACTTTTGTTTTTTCTTTTTAACTTTTTATTTAAATAAAAACGATAAAACAAATTATGCGACTTTTTTTTTCTAAAATGCAACTTTTTGTGCGACTTTTTTTTCAAAACCCCTTTTTGTGCCACTATTTGAAAAAACTCAACGGTAACTCTGACTGAATAACTTTGTGATAAAGAGAACATAGTTGAAATACGAAAATTAGTTTTTATATTTTTTGGAACACCACAATCTTTAGTTATGGATAGATAACCGGTTTCTTCATCTTTTATCTTTTCATATAGATAGAGTGGCTGCGGATTATATATAATCTTATGCATAAAAAATAGGGTTTGGCACTTCAGTAAGTTGTATATTACAGAAAAGAAGATATATTTTTCTTTAATTTGATCTTGAGGAATTTGTTTGTATATCTCAAGCAAATACAATTCTTATCAAATTTTTTCAAGTCTAGAGCAGTGTTTGCGCACGATTTTATATAGAAGAGTGTCGCTATGGTATGGTAAGGCAGACACCCGTCTTCTATCCAAAAAGTCCTCAATTCAATACCAGGCCATAAAATCTGAAATACGTATCACCTCATAACATAAGCTAGTAACTGGCTATGAATATTACTACTATTGAAAACTTCTCTTATGCATTTGCCGTTCGGAGCCGACGTTACACAGTAGGCCCCTTTCAATGAGTCTAAAAATAGAATTGGATGCAGAACATTGACTGAGAGAACTTCCCGTTTTTAACCATTAAATGTTCTTTATACTCGAAAAATTAGTTTTTTTCAATTTACCGATAGTGTCCAAAACCATATGTATTGTTCATATATTCTTTTTTTTGCTGCTGGTATAGTTGTCAACGTCCCTTAAAGATAATTTCGATCAAATAAGCCTCTACGCTTAAAGCTTCACAGATCTAACTTCATAAGTGTCATTAAAAAAAAATCCGCTAATATATCTTAATTTAGTAACTTTTTATATAATTATACTAATAATTAATATGTAATCTTGTTTTAGAAGTTTTGTATGTTATTGAATTATTACATTAAGCATGTGCTTTACATCAATACCTTAATTAAATAAAGACAGAAATACTTACTCAAAGGAACTTCCCGCCACTGGTTTTATACTCTTCTTAATTGCATAAATACAGCCATCTAAACGGTTGAGGCATTGATAAACCATACCAAATTCACCAATACCGATAACAGATAGTTCAACAAATTCTTTTGTGTATCGGCTGATATTGGTATCTTGTAGAGCTAACCTCTTGGGAGCCTGATGCATTTCTGGAGCCTGATCGCAATCGTTGTTTAAGTCATCATCGCTGTTAAGAAACAATTGTAATGATCTATTACTTAGATTCTCTCGTCCGAATTGTGTACGACAACGTTTTTTATTGTGAGCCATTAAACCTGTGGTAACAAGGGTTTAAAGATAAATTTTAATTGTATAACTACTCCATATAATTACTTACTATCGGGTGTAAATGGATTAACATTAGCAGTCTGCTGGTGCATGACATTGTCTAGAGCCCTATTATGCAACGGGAGCGATCGTGGACGTTCAACAGTTTTTAGAAATAATGATTCTTTTCTTTTAGTTTCATCGGCTGCCGCAACCTCAGACAAATGATTTAAGCATTTTCCAGATGATTTCTCCAAAATAGTTTTAGGTGTAGCAGGTGTGTCGAATAGACGAAGAGCTCTTACTTTGCGGTAGGGTGGCGATATAGATTTTGTTGTTGGAGTGTGACTTTTTTGTGTGTTTTCGTATTCAAGTATATTTCTTCGTATGCTCACTTGCTTTTGTTTACCAATTAAGCTTGGTTCTTCCGTCTCTATTTCCCCATCATCATCATCTTTATTGGGCGAAGCGAATCGAAGTTTTCTCGGAAATATTGTACAAACTGGTGAAGAGGGCATTTCAATACTTGAATCCATTTGATCAATTGATGTATCAATTGAATCATTGCTGCGAAATGCCATTTTGGAAAAGGCTTTTTATTGTATTTTTCTGACACTTTCTTAATATTTTACGTGTTGCACTTTATTATGTACAAAAACAATTAATTAAATTTTATTCCATAAAAAAACTGAAAACCGCGTATCTAAAACAATTCACAAAGAATTGAAATTAAACTCAAAAAAAGAAAAAAATTGCCCTTATTGTGAAGTTGGCTGCAATTCCATTGTATTGCATTAAAATACAACTGTGCAATTGTGGTGACTTTATAGTGAGTTGAGTTTTATCACAGGGTTTTTAAATAAAAACTTTAAAATAGAAAGCGTAAATTTAAGTTCAGAAATATCTTTACATTTTTCTTTTAACGGTTAAATGCTTTTTGTCAATTACTTTTAAGAAAGAAAACTATTGTAAATAAAATGGTGAGAAAAGATTAATTATTTATTAAAAAAAAAATGGCTTCGAAAAAACATTCTTTCTGAAAAATTTCAGGCATGTTGATTTGGCTAACTGTAAATTATAATAAGGAAAAAATGTAACTTTTTGTCGTGATTGAGAAAAATGTATTTATAAATTAAAAGATGTATGAGCAGTGTTTGAAGTTTTTTGATGGAATGGTAATATATGTATATAGCGAAAATTGTTCAGACCTCGAAGTGATCCAGTGAAAGAAAACTGCAGAGACTATGGGAAAAAGTGTGGGACAACTGTCGGTGTTGATAAACCTTTAATTCGTACTTCAAAGATTAATCCCTTCAAGTCATCAAAAAGCCTTAAAAATGAACTTATTGCTCCTGTTTCAAATCGCACAATATGAATTAAAAATTATGGAAGCTAGACTTAAGAGTCCTCGAAATGTATCATTTCTCAGCAAACAGAAGCAACATCTGCACCGTAATAGATGGAACAACACGCTATTGTCTGACGAACATATTGTCATATGTACGAACATATTGTTACGAAACTGAAAATGCTGAAGAGAAAATCACCACATCAGGGACTTATGAGATTTTAGCTATAAACTTTATTGGTTTGTGTCAATATTTTAGTTAAAATTCATACCTTATTTGAGTTGAATAAATACAAATTTAAGAAACTGTGTCCCTGTTATTTGTTCCACCACTGTATGTATGAAAACATCTATTAATTAAGAATTAAAAGGGGCTATCAGAAGATGTGAGGTAAGGACATAACTGACAATAAATTTATTAAAAATAAGTTATTGAACTGAATTTTTCATTGGTTTTGATTGATTAGACTTCAATAATCCATTCAACACGTTAGGGGTTTAGTGTTGCAAAATGAACATGTTATATTTATTTTTTTCCTTCTTGATATCGTTATAATAGAGTATACAATATGGTGCTAGTTTAGAGCCTGAATCACCAAGCAATCGGCCTCTAAAATCATTATTTTATTTTAGATTTAAATGCTAAATTAGTGAATACTACCCTCTATCTTTCCACTACATATAATGTTGGGCGCCGAAAAACAACCGCATAACTAAAAAAATAAAATCCCTTCCTATTATTGTATATTTGCCTAGCTCGCTTCTAATTTTCTTATTTTAACGTAGGTTACATTTATAGAGCCAGTCATACCATAAAAGTTCCTAATAGCCTTAAATTGTTTTGATTATTTTACCTCATCTTCATTCAACAGATATAAAAATAAAAATAAATATGTATATTTAATACATATACGAGGGCGGATTGACATTGAGCTACCTAGCGCTAGATGGCAGCACAAACACAAAAACTTTTTCTTTCTTAGGAATTACGATCTGTCAAACGTCAGCTGTTAAAATTTTAGCCAAATTCATCAATTAGTTTATTTGTTGTAGTCGTTTGAAGTAAGCAACTTTTGTGTTTTTTGGAAAATGGAAAAAAGTGAATTCGTGTAGTGATTAAACAATATTATTAGAAAGGCAAAACGGCGAAAGGACAAAAGAAAAGCTGGATAAACATTACGGCAAATCTGCTCCGTCAGATTATATGTTAAAATATTGGATTGCTGAATTTAAGCGGTGCCGAACAAGCACTGCAACAATACCATCAACAGGAAGGCTAAAAGAGGTGGTTACTGAAGAAAATATCAAGAAAATCCTCGATATCGTTATAAATGATAGCCGGGTCAAAGTCCGTGAGATTGTTGAAATGGTAAACATATCATATGAACGTGTGTTCAACATTTTGCATGAACATTTGCATATGAAAAAGCTATCGGCAAGATGGGTGCCGCGTTTGCTCAGTGTTGAACAATAACGAGTTCAACAGATCACTTCACAGCGATGTTTGGACATGATAAAGGATAATCCTGCTGATTTTTGGCGTAGATTAATAACTGTTGATGCAACGTGGGACCACCACTACACACCTAAAAACAAAAATCAATCGAAGCAATGGGTGGAAGCTGGTGGAAGTGCTCCGAAAAAGGCGAAGACAGCGAAATCGGCTGGCAAGGTTATGGCCACTGCATTTTGGGATGCACACGGAATATTGCTCATCGATTATCTTGAAAAGGGATCCACAATCACAGGAGAGTATTATCGTGCATTATTGGATCAATTGGTTGATGCAATCAAGGAAAAACGACCACATTTAAACAAGAAAAAAGTGCTCTTTCTTCAAGACGCCGCACCGGTTCACACAGCATTAGATACGATGCTAAAACTACGAGAAATCCACTTCGAATTGGTTGATCATCCACCTTATAGTCCAGATTTAGCCCCTAGTGACTTTTTCCTGTTTCCAACCTTGAAAAAATGGCTCGCAGGAAAAAGATCCGTCTCAAACGAAGAAGTGATTACCGAAACTAATGCGTATTTTGAGGAGTTCTCAAAATCGTATTATTCAGATGGTATAAAAAAGTTGGAAAATCGTCTTACTAAGTGTATTGAGCTAAAAGAGACTATGTTGAGAAATGAATGGTTTTTGAAAAAAAAAATGTTTTTTTCC
Organism: Wohlfahrtia magnifica; assembly: GCA_023159175.1. Taxonomy (NCBI): domain Eukaryota; kingdom Metazoa; phylum Arthropoda; class Insecta; order Diptera; family Sarcophagidae; genus Wohlfahrtia; species Wohlfahrtia magnifica. The sequence goes on from JAKWBJ010000061.1 coordinate 5,061,800, forward strand.
TACTTAGGTAGCTTCAATATCAATCCGCCCTCGTATATCGTGTCTATTATTTGAAAAAAAATTTTAAATTTATTATTTTTATCCACAAAAAATATTCAAAATCAATAAAATTTAGAATTAAAATAAACATAAGGCAAAATGTCTTCTTAAAAAAGCTTTAAAGTAGCTTCGAACCAATTTTAAATTTAATTTATTTAAAATTGATTTCAAACAGGAATTTTAAGCTAAAATTCGTTTATGAATATCATTTTATTGAATTTTGTTTCAAATTGTTTCGAAATATTGATTACATTGTTACGTTTTAATCTTTTTAAAACGTTTGAGTTTTTTAAATTGCATAAAATAAACTAAATGCAGCGAATTTAAATTTTGTTTCTTTTATTTAACTTCCACTTTATAAAATTATAACTATGCAGTAACCACTATACACCAGTTAACTCAATACACAAAACTCTTAGTACGACTTTACAAATTGTAACTGACTGACTGTGCATAATCCGCCGCCTTTTATATACGATTGATATTACTTACAAAATCGATATGGTAACACCGTTCAATATGCAACTGATAAAACTGTTAATAACACAAATAACAGGGTGATATGTCATTGACACAAATCAGTAGAATAAAAGCTATAATAAAGTTTATAGCTAATACTACTACTGTACTAATTTGGTGTATCTTTTCTTTGGGCATTGATTCTTTTCGTAACACTATTACCCACTTAAGCCTGTTCGTCCAGAATAGGCTCATTATCTTTCTTCCCGTAGTTCGCCAGTCGCTCAAGATGTATCACTTTCGATCGGGGGCTATTGTTCTTCTGTATCCTGTTCATCACATCGTTTAACTTTTTGACTACTCTGTGAGGTACATCCAAGTAAGTTTATAGCTTGGTAGATAATCCTTTCTTTCGCTGTGGGTTGTAGAGTAGAACCAGTTGCCTCGCATTTGCTGCTCGATCATATTTGACTTTTAATCTATCATGGGCCATTTCTAGTCGTGTGTGCATCGTTTCATGAAGTTTTTTGGAACTTTAATTTTTCTTGATATTACCTACTGGTGCTCTCGATTTGTATTGCTACGGCTTATCCTGGCTTGCTCAGACTGCTCCTTTAGCTGCAGTACATTCAGTGCAGTTCGTATGCATTCGGCGGCACCAACCCAATAATAATGCTGTTTTAATTTTTCTACTATTTTTGCCACATTAAGATGTCCTCCGATAGGTTCCTTATGGCACTGATTTAAAATTGAATTCATTTTTGAGGAAGAAATCACTATTAGATTGGAAGTTGTTTTGCCGTCTGCACTTTCCCAGCTTCGGTATCAGCACCCATTAATCAGCTTTAAACTACCCCATTGAGCCCAATACGGTTTTATTAGAGGGCTTTCTGTTTATATTTCTTTACTGGTAGGCAACCTGTCTTTTTCTTTGTCCGCTATTATCCTTGCTAGTACGGGGTGTTTTTCCTGAGCCGTTGATAAGTCCTCGTTAGCTTCCAGACGGAATTTTCGGATGTTGATAGCGGTCTCGTTGGCCTTATCACCTGTTTTATTTACGGCTGTTTGTCGTATCTAGGGTAGCCAGATATTTAATTGACAAAAAAAAAAAAAAAAAATTGGGGTCAAATGAGCAGTACAATTAATAAAAAAGTACATTATTTTTTAAATAACATGGAATAACAATTAATACATCAAAGAATATAAAAAATGCTATCATTTGCAATAGTAATTTTATCAAAAATTTAGCCAGAGTGTTACCGTACGGTCACATTGAAGTAAGTATTGGCCAAAAAAGCGTTAGCACTACTTTATATAAACATTTTATGGAAACATTTCTTTTTATGTCCACATTTCTTAAAAAAAAAAAACGATTTAAAACTAAAAATAGTGTACAAATGATAAGATATTTTTATAAATTTTCATAAATTAAAAAAAAAAAAATAATAAACAAATATTTCTATAAAATATTTCTATACCTGTAGTTAAAATTTTAGACAATTTGATTTTACCACAAATAAATTTTGAAGTCACATTGCTATCAATCTTAGATTAATAAAAGTCGGGTAAAAGTTGTCATATGGGCTCTTAAACGGCGTCGTAAATATGTATTTTATTGGGCTGTTTCAAGCTAATTTTTTTCTGGGCTAAAAAACTTGTATTTTTATTAAAAACGTCTAACACAAAAAAAGTGAAAGGGAAGTACAATAAGCTAAAAAAAGAAATTTAGCGTACTTTGGTAGGTGTTATGCAGAATGCAGTAGATTGACTAAAAAAAAGTAAGCGTACTGTTAAAAAAGTACGTCTGGCTATCCTAGTCCTATCAATACTTTCCACTCGGGTAACCGGCTGCATTGCTATCACGGCCTTCACGATGATCATTGTAAAAATGCTTGCCAATATGGCCATCATCATTTTCACCAAGGCGCCTATTTATCGGGGCTCTATTTCGTGCTCTATAACCTATTTTAACAAGCTCCCGCCTTTCAGTATGGCGTTTGTTACGCAATGTTTCAGGTTTTCTATAGCTGGTGTTTTTCCATTCGTCATATCTCCATGGAGACGCAAAAATTGCCCTTTGTGCGGTGCCCTACAATGCCTTTGAATATTACCGCTCTTGACACAGTTCTGGCACCTCATTTTTGCCCTTTGATCTTTTCTGGCCAAAAGCCGCTCTACTACTTCACTGATAGCTGTGCTTTGAATATCTCTCGAGCGGTCTCCTGTGCCAGTGCAAACGCCACGGTATCCGCAAAGGTTGCCTTCTGAGTAGCATACACCGCAAACTTAATATCGGGGTCCCTTATACCATTAATGAATGCTTCGGTCTTAATTTGTTCTACTAGTGGGTGGGTCACCCAACAATAACTAAGCTGCACCAGACTCTCGACTTTCACTGCAAAGTTTTAATGCGACTCATTAGCCTTTTGTGTTCGACACCTTAAATCAATGCGGTACAAATTGCGTTTTTGCTCGTCGCCAAATTTACACCGTAGTGCCACCGTTAAGTCGTTGTAGTTGTTTCTGCAGGTGACTGACATGGTTCAATGGCATTAGGGCCCTGATGTTAAGTATGAGGTGTGTGCTGCTCATAAGTCAACTTTTGCAGAGACCGTGGTGTTTGCACTAGCGCAGGAGACCGCTCTAGAGATATCTAGGCAGCAGGTAGGTGAGGTGCCAAACTGTGGTAAGAGTGGTCCTTTTCAAATAACTTTTAGAAGAATATTTTGAAATTAATTAATTGTTTTATTTCAATATTCGTTTATGTTTTATTACAAAGAAGAGAAATTAACAATTTTTGGTTTTAAATTTATTAGTACACACGTGTCTGATCTTTTCGATGTCACTACCACTCTGTGTTGTATTTTTTTAAGAAAAGAAAAGTAAAGAAAACAGAGTTGCATCTAAGAACAGAGTGACAGCTCGGCCTCTCCTGATACTAAATCGTCCTCGATTTCGTTATTGATATCCTCGGTATGTGCATCTGACTTAGGACAGCTGCTGCACCACTGCCTCATTTTTTCGGCTAAATACACAGAGGAAAACTTTCGGCTGGTAATCTAAAGTCTTGGTACATCTTCTGTTAAGTAGCGATCGTTGCCCAGTATTTTAGATGGAACGTAAGAGCCTCGAAATTTAGGTTTAAGTTTACGCGAATCTCCGGTAGCGGGCGCCTTGTTTTCTATTACAACAATATCGTTTACCGCGTGCTGTTTCGGGTTCAACTGTTTTATATTGAACTGTTTTTCCTTCTTTTCTCGCTCGTGTTGAATATTCTTAACCCAGCATCCCGTTTTTCAGGTATAGGAATCGCATTCTCATGGGTGTCATCATGAATAGCTGCAACCAGATGGTTTTGGACGATGTTTGCAGCTTAAAATCAAAAACTAATTCCTTTTGAGTAAAAACAGTTGTCGAACTCTTTTGTGAGTTAAGAGTTTACTGAAGCTTTCGTAGAGGTAAATCTCAATCTTTTGGTATAGGTAACGTTTTTGTGTTACGGACCGCTTTGACCAGCAGATACTTAGTAAACGAATCAGACATAGCAACAATGTAACATTGACCCCTCTTACTTTTAATGAATGGGCCCAGGTGGTCAATATGTATCGTCTGGAAGGAGATGGGATCAAACTCCTTATAATGTAACCGAGCTTCCGATTTTGCGGTGTGAGTTTTATTATAACAGCATCTTATACAGTATATGTATTCTTTAACATATTTTCTTATCTTAGGGAACCAAAGTATTCTTTGAATTGTCTTTAATAAGCCAAAATGCGCCATATCATTATGCGAATTCTTAAAATTCTTCATCGGATATTGTCCTGTACTACCAACTTTAGCCAATCTTCATCGTTGTAGTATAATCTACTGTTTCGTTTATTCCTTTTTAATTTGTTTATCTTGGTCGGTTTTATAATCTCCACCTAAAACAGAAATGATCCTCCGGAGATTTTTTATTATTATTTATAGTTACAATCATACATTATAGGTCTCAGCGCCATTAAGGCATTATTGAGGCTATCCGGCAACAAGTAATAATGAATATATATTTAGTTAAATATTAGAAAATAATAAAAATAAATAAAGGAAAGAAAATAAATAAAAAATAACATACATATACACATATTGTACATATGATTATTATAATAAAACTACTATAAGATTTACATACATATCTCTGGAGTGTTCTACAGTAGAAGCATATCAACGTTTTGTACAAATATTGTTTCAATCTTCTTTGAATATTGAAATTGAATTTGAACTTTTAATATTAATTGGCAAATTATTGTATTGCAATCGACTGTCTGTAGATTGGATCTTTGCCTAGTGTTAACATTTTGTTGGTTCATCTGCAATCTATCTGGTATCCGATGTTGTGCATAACTTTATATACATAAGTAACAAGTTGCATTTTGTGCAATCCATAAATAGGCAAACAGTATGCGCCACATCCTTATATAAAATCAAGGCGACAAATGTATTCGGCAGTTTATAAACATTTTTGAAAGCCTTGTTTTGTAAAATCTGCAAGGATTTTAAATCGCCATTCCTTTTATGTCCATAAACAAGAGACAGATAATTAATATTGCTCTGTATCAAGGAATTAAATATCATCAGTTTTGAATTTTCATTAAGTTTATCTCGAAGTTTGTATAAAAAGCCAACGACTGGAGATATTTTACATTTCATGTACTGTATATGGGACTGCCAACCAAGATTACTTTGTAGGTGTACCAATAAGTATTTTGCAACGTTTACTTCTCTTATCTGCTTCCCATCCATTATCACCATACAATCACCACTTTGACACTGACGTGGTCCAAACCTTATGAACTGTGTTTTACTTTAGTTTAATAGTTTTACTTAGTAATTCTTGGGAACTTTGCATTGAATCTTGCATCATGAGTAATGGATGATTGTAGTTCTTTTCATTCATAAAGATTTTTCCTCGTAATTCGATGTTCTGTATGTCATTAATATAGATTTTAAATAGCAATGGACTTAAAACATTGCCCTGAGGCACCACAGTCTTTACATATTCCATAGAACTACATTTCGAATTGATTTCAAAACTTTTTTTTCTGTTGGTAAGATAGCTCTTAAAGTATGCAAGCTCACGCTCAGTAAGACCATAAAAAGATAATTTTTCCATTAAAATTTAGCGTTATACTAGATCAAATGCCTTGGTAAAATCGTAGACTAAGCCTCCAACACCAGCGCAGCCCTTGTCCAGACATTCACAAATATAGTTTATGACATTGATAACAGCCTTATCAGTACCACATTCTTTGCGGAAACCATATTGATCATTTGCTAGAAGATTTTTCTCTTCTAAATATGCTGTCAATTGTTTACAGATAAGTTTTTCAAAAATTGTATCTATTATTGATAGAACAGCAATTGGGCGATATTTTTCAACTGTATTTGCGGATTGCTCTTTCGGAATTGTAATAATCCTTTGAATTTTCAATGATTCAGGAAAAATTTAAGTATTAATTGTATTATTAAAAATATTAACTATGGAACTAATTCGTCACGCATTCAACAATTAATTTAGGTGAAATATTATCAAATCCAGGTGATTTCTGCACGTGTAAGCTTTCAACTAATTTTCGAGTTTCACTGATGTTAGTATGCTGAAGTCTCAAAAAGTTATGATAACGTCGAAGTGACCTAAACTCATTCCAACTTTCCCCTGGAATAAGAGTAATATGTTGCTTCAAGTCTTGTATGGAGTTTTTAAAATAATAATTAAGTTTTTCGGCCTTTATTTCGTCATTATTAATTGTATCCCCTTGCAGATCCATTAATTTTACTTCAGACACTTTTTCTCTGCCAAGAGTACGGTTTAAAAACTGCAAACATTTTTTAGGGTCATTCTGAACTTTTTCTAATTTGGCCTGATAATAATATCTCATTGCGTTCTTTGAGGCTACTTTAATAACTTTTCATCACTTAGTGGCATTGTGACCACTCAATCGTCCACATCAGCAATAACTTTAATGACATAATTTGTTTCCATTTCGAGAGGCGGTATATCAGGTGCTCTGCTTAGAGCATCCACATGGGACATCCGATGACCTTCACAATGTATGAGAGTAAAATCGTGTTCTTGAAGTCTTAACCGCCACCGTGTAATTTTCGGTTTCAGTTCTTTATCGTTTTTAACTCTAGCAAGAGCAGTGCAATCGGTGACTAAACAGAATTGCTTACAGAGTAAATGAATTCGAAAATGATCAAGATTTTCGACCACCACCAAGACTTCAAGCTGTGGTAACGGCTTTCAGCATCGGTGTAGTCTGCTAAAGTATAATATAGGCTTCCAGTGACCATCACCATAGCAAAATACCAACGAGCTACAAACTACTTGCATCTGTTAGCACCTCATGTCGAGCTTTGCCATCATATAACGCTAGTAGTGACTGAGTTTTTAGTATCTTAATGAGTGCTTCAATAGCTATTTTTTGATCTGGGTCCAAAATAAAAATGGGCTCAGTTTTTCGTAGTAGTTTCTTTATCGGTCTTGTTATTAAGGAATAATCCTGGACATATTTTCGGAAGAATCCTGTCTGCCCAAGAAATCTTCTGACCTCCGTTATATTAGTGGGCACTGGGAAGTTTCTTATAGCACTTATCTTAGCGTCACAGGGTCGAATACCATGCTCATCAATCGTATGCGCAAAAGAGGAAATTTTCGTCGCCAGAAATATACATTTATTAAATCGAAGCATAAGACCACTATCCGCCAAAATGAATCGATCAACACGTGATAGCCACTCTACTATGGCCTTACTTGAGATAATCACATCGTCTAAATAAGCTAATAATTCTCCTTTGTCCATTTGTCGCAACAACTTTATCCATAAGAAACTGAAAGACAGCTGGAGCATTAGCGAGTCCGAATGGCATCCCATTATACTCAAAATACCCATCGTGTGTAACAAATGCGGCAAATTTTCTAAAATCTTCATGGACCTCAATTTGGTGATACCCATTCGCAAATCTAAGGTGGTAAAGTATATATTATCAGCTAATTGCGCAAAATGTTCCTCCATGATTGGCATAGGATACCGCATTTTAATGGTAATTGAGTTAAGCTGACGGTAGTCGACACACATGCGATGCTTGCCATTGCTCTTAGCGATTAATACCACAGGAAAAGCGTAAGCTGATTGTGATGGACATATAATCTCATCCGTTATACTGTTTAATATCTTACATTTAGCGAATGGAACTCGATATGGTTTCATTTGAATCGGTATATCTGACTTAAAGTAAATTTCTAATTTTGCTACATTACACTTACCAAGTTCCGATATGCCATCAGCAAAACTCTTGTGATGTCTCAAAAGTATGTCCTTTAGTTGTGCAACCTCAAACTGCGAAAATTCATCGGAATATTTAATATTATTTACCTTCTCCCATCGACAATCATCACCCTCTATGATTAAGCGTTTACCTTTTCCGCACAATATATCACAACCCAATAACGCGTTTTCGCTTATAAACAGTAAGTCAGTCAGTACATTATTTCCATCAATTTCAATCGATGCGTGTATCTTTCCAGTACATTCATATTTTCCTTTGACGAACTCTTCTAAAACAATTTTTGTATCCTCAATCGTACCTATGGCAGTCGCATAAGACTTTCGAATTAACGACTGATTACTATTAGGATTGACAAAGAAATGCGTTATCCATTCGTTTACTTTCACTTCTTCAATAATGTTATTTTTATTCACTTTTGGCTCAACGTCAATATGGTCAATTCGCTTTACTGTTGCCATTGGTTCAGTTCCTTAGGAGCATTATAAGGTGCATGTGTTGTGCGGTTGCAGATGTTACATTTTGGCTTACGCTTTGGTTCATGGCACTTTATCGAATAGTGGCCCAGTTAGAAACAATTATGGCATTTACTCTTGTTAATATCAACAACTCTCTTGTTATTTAATGCCAGGTTGTTCTCAACAGGAAGACTCTTTTTAGATACGCTGCTTGCAGATTTAATCTCGGTATAATTATGGTATATAGTCTCAACAAATCATTACCTGTTGTATAGTTCTTAGATATTTTTGTGAAGGTATTTGAATAAGATTTGGTATGTCAATTCAGTGCACATATTATAAGGACTGCAGCAATTATGAACGGGGTTGGACAAGTGGGCATGGTACCTCCCATAGAAAGTAAACATTGATTTTTGTACATCTTGAGTTAAAGATGTAGGTCGGAATCATTTATACCGTTTATAATGTGACGCCCTATAGCAGTTTCCTGTCGATATGCCTTCGAATAAAAAGCTTTTATTTTGTAAAAGTATGCTTGCGGTGACTCACCATTTTGACGTTAAGTGTTTTCCATTTCGATATGAACATCGGCAACATTAGTAGTTACTGGGAAATCATTCATAAATTTGATACAAAAATCAGCCCATGTAACAAATACTTCAGCTGTGGTATCAATCCAGTATTTAGCAGGCCCAAACAGTTTCTGTTATACGGCAAATAATACAAATTATCGATTCTTCTAATAAACTGTTCAGAATTTAAATAAATTGTGAAGACGGTACCAATCCAACTACATATCTCACGTACAATGTTATAAGGGTTATAAGATGAATGTGATAACGATTGAATTGGTAACAGTAAATTCGTTGGTGTGCATAGTAGCATATGTATTCGGATTAAAAGTTGAAGCTGTCAAAACATTTGTAGTCGTATAATATGGCGGATCAGTAGAAATATACGTAATCGGGTTGTAAGATATAGCTGTAGAAGTTAATGTCATCGGATTATATAGTTGGGCTATTGAGGTATTAGTTGCAGCATGATATCACGGAGTGACACGGATAGTTAGATCAACGTTTGACAACATCCGGTTTGTTATAGTTTGAGAGCATGATGGGACAGGAGTACGTGATCACGGGAAAGAAAAACAACGATCGGCTGTATATTTTTACTTTGTAGCGGCTCAGTAGCATGTGCATTTCTAGCTATGAGTACATGCACATTTGTAATTGTTGTTTGGACATCGACAATTTCAGGCGCTATTGCCTTGGGTGACGACACAATGGCAGAAGTGAATCCATTGTCTCGAAGCTCAGTGAGCGACTTTTCCAAGGCGTGCACGTAATAACAATGACCCATTAGTAAAGCTCGAAAAACAGTCATCTGAAAAATATTCATTTATTCGATCTATTGGTTGCTGTTTGTTACCAGAAGTTGGTAAATTACGACCTTTTGCCATTTTGTACGATAATTTTTTTCCTTTTTATTTCAACGGAAGAACACGACGCTTAAAATGTAACCGAAATTCTATCGCCACGCAACAACTATACGACAATAAAAGTATTTTGTATTCGTTTTTTTTTTCTTTCTTTTTTTACACGACACTATTATAAGTTCATCCCACTTCTGAAATGGTTAAGACGCTTTTACTAATTTTTTCGAATTAATTAATTGTTTTAACATTTTTTGGTTTTAAATTTATTAAAAGTAGAGAAAACACAGTTGGATCTAAGAACAGGGTGACACAATTGTTAAAATTAATCTGGACAAGACACACTTATTTATGTATATAATTAAATTATTAATTATAAAATATATAATTTCGTGATACTAACTAAGAAGCCCTTGCTGTTGTGTAGAGTGCTTATTGGAATTTTCCAAATGTCACTTTATAATTAGTTGTTGTATTTTTACAATACACAACAGGAGAACAATCAATACCCAATATACCAAATGACTTGAAAATAATATTAGAATAAGCTTATCAACATAAGCCTTAAGCGTAAATAATATTTTAGAATTTATTAAAAAAGACTATCGTAACAACTGTAGAAAACTTAAAACGGAACCCTCTTAAAGATTTTATTGGGAATACAAGTTAATAATATCGATTTGGACAACATATGGCATAACTATCACATATGGTTTGTGTCAATAATAACAAATATGGTATTTTGGAGTATAAGCATGTGTCATTATAACTCAGTATTAGATAGACGCCAAAATGTAAACACACATTTTTTCAATCACTATATTAATGTCGAATTTTGTGCCTAAAAAAGATGTTTTGCGTAGAAGTCTGATAACCTGCATCCATTTGAAGAAAACGGCTTCTGAAAGATATCAATTGTTGGTAGAAGCTTACGGTCAACATGCATCAACCCAAAAAACTTGTGAACGATGGTCTGCGCAATTCAAAAGCGGCGATTGCGACACAGAAGACAAGGAGTGGCCTGGTCAGCTGAAAAAGTTAGAAGATGAGGAAGATTGTTGTCAAACGCAAGAAGAACTTGCACTATCATTGGGAGTCACACAACAAGCCATTTCTATACGCTTAGAAGCATTGGGATTCATTTAAAAGCAAGGAAATTGGGTCGCAATGAATTGCAGCCGAGAGACGTTGAAAGACGATTTTGCATGTCGGAAATGATGCTCGAACGCTACAAAAAGAAGTTATTTTTGCATCGTATTGATACTGGTGTTGAAAAATTGATACATTACGACTCCAAGTGCAAAAAGTCTTATGTAACGCCCTACCAACCAGCCAATTCAACGCTGAAGCCGAATATCCTTGACGGTAAGGTAATGATCTGTATTTGGTGGGATCAGAAGTGTGTTCTGTATTATGAGCTGTTGAAATCGGGTCAGACCATCACATGGGACCTGTAGCTGAAGACAGCAATCAACGAGAAACAACCAGAATATTCGACCAGGCACGAGGCCATAATCTTCCATCATGACAACGTTCGGCCACATGTTGCAAGACCGGTCAAAAGCTATTTGTAAAACAGTGGATGGGAAGTTTTGGCTCACCCGCCCATGACCCATCTGACTACCATTTGTTTCGATCGATGCAATACGCCCTTATTGGAATACGCTTCACTTCAGAACAGACTATCAGAACAGACTATCTTTCTTTACCTCAAAACTGGAGCAGTTCTTTTGGCACGGAATCCATATGCTAACAGAAAGATGGAAAAAAGTAGTGGCTAACGATGGACAATACTTTGAATAATGTATCAATTCATTTTGTTATTATAATAAATGCATTTTTCAAGCAAAAAAATCGACATTATTAACTTGTATACCTAATACATAGGCAAGCTTACTATAAGCTTAACCTTGCAATTGTAGAATAAACTTACAAAAATAATATTATATTAACAATTGTATAAAAAAGGTTATTCGTCTCAATATTTTCATAACATTTTTAACATAATAGCATAATATAATAGCATAATAAGCATTAAAACAGCAATATATTATTTTATTGAAAGAAAAATTCTTTCATATTATTATTAAACAAACGTTGTATTTATGTTTTTTACACAATTTTTTGCAAACTGAAAGAAGGTTTTTCTTTTACTGTCTTTAATAAATCGGTCTTCTCTAATATCTGTTGATAATGCTGTATCTACGAATTATAGAAATTTAATGATTATTATTCTTATTTTTTTAACTTACTTCGAATTGCCTTTGTTGTGCTTATATTCCGAACACTTTGTTTCTTTCAGTACCTTTCTAGCATAGCTGGTAACGACCGTCAGTTCATTTTCCTAAAAGAGTTAGATGAAAGAGAATTAATTATGTTTTCCAATGCACTATATATATAATGCGAATAAAACTTACAAAAAAGCAACATTTTTGGCGTTTATCAAATTCTTTAAATGGATGTGCAGGCATTACGAAAAGTTTTAAGTTTTTTTCCTTTTTAGCTTATGTACCTCCTTGCGCAAAGCCTGCATTTAATTTTTTAGTCTAGTCAACATTGGCAAAATTGCTGTAACCATTCAATTCTTTCTTCTATGTATTTCATTTGTTTTTTATTATATAAAAGAAGATTAATTCTTTTGTTTTTCTTCTTATACTTTTATTAAAATTTATTAGGCATGTTGAACTTCTTAATTAAATATTTATTACACGCACTTCACTCACTTTCTAACTAAATGAAAAGTCAAAACGTTTTGAAATTTTATGTTCTTTTATTATTCTTTCCTGCACATACACACATAAAAAATTTCAAAAATACTTAGAAACAGTCGTGTAGTTGTGAATTGTTGAAAAATGCTTGTAAATTCATATTTTTATGTTTACTATTATATAGGGTCCGCCAAATAATTTTTTAAATGCTATAAAAAAAACTACTGAATATTTTCTCAAATTTCTTTTTTTATTTGAAAGTACAATTCTTCTGGTTAATAATGGAAAATAATTTCATTCAAATGGCTGCCTCGGCTGGCCATGCAGTAGCCTACACGATCGGTCCAATTTTTAAGCACATAATCGATTGTGAGCAGCTGTATTTCACTAATGGCTTCACGAATATTGTCCTTTAAAGCGTCAATTGTCTCTGGCTTGTTGGCGTAACACTTATCTTTGACGGCAACCCACAAATAATAGTCCAACGGTGTCAAATCGCAGAGGTGGCCAAACGACCTCAGCTCTGCGGCTGATAATGCGATCTTCAAAAACAGGGCGCAAAACATCGAGTGTAGCACGTAGCGCCGTCCTGTTGAAACCAAATGGTGCTAATATCCCCCTCTTCAATTTTTGTGAACAAAAATTCGTTCAACATGGCCCGATAACGATCGCCATTGACTGTAACGGCCACTCCTTGTTCATTTTCGAAGAAAAATGGCCCAATTATGCCTCTGGAGCAAAATTCGCACCAAACAGTGACTCGTCTTGGGTGTATCGGCTTTTCAATGTACGCGTGCGGGTTTTCTGTGCCCCAAATGCGACAATTTTGCTTGTTTACATACCCGCCAGGATCAAAATGAGCTTCGTCTGAAAAGATGATTTTTTTTGACAAAATCGGCATCTTCTGTAAGTCGATCGCAGGCCCAGATTCCCAGCGTTGTTCAAGCGTATACACAACCATATTCGTTCAGCGGAAGTAAAAATTGTAGCAGCTTAACCATAGCTCAGCCGGTGGATTTAATTTTAAGGCTTCGGCTGTGGCTAAGCTGTGAAAAAAGAACAGCGGCTGTCTACCGAATATTTTGAAGAGAGTAATAACAGCACAAAAGAAAACAAATTAAAATTCAAAAAGAAAAATTGCTAAAAGTGGAATTTTTAAGAAGTGTGAAAGTAAAAATAAGGCAAATATCATATGGGAATATTTTGAAAATTAAATAGAAATAGAAAAGGCAGTTTGAAAATTGTGCAAAATTTCATTAAAGAACAATAAAACTTTAATTTAAAAGTGCATAATATCGACATTAACGATGGGGAGAGTTCTAGTAGTTATTTAGCTTCAGAAACTACATCAATAATTTCTAAAGGAAAACAAAATATTATATCCAAATAAACAAAAAAGTATTATTTAGATCATATATTGGGATAGTAATGGAAAACAGTGTGCTATTTCATATACTAGATTCTAGTAATTTTAGAAACTTCATGCAACGAATTTGCTCCGGTTTATATGAAAAATTAAAAAAAAAACGTTTTGTTTTTAATTCCACAAATTGTAAAGTGGTTTTAAAGACAGTTTCAGAAAATATAAGAAAACACATGAAAATTGATATGAAAAACAGGCTTTTGTCATTGAAAATTGACAGTGTATCTAGGCTATCACGGAATATATTTGGAATCAGCGCACAATTTATTTAAGATGATGAAATCAATCTCTCATCCTAGGCGTGGTGGAACTAAAATGAGCAGGTGTGCACGTATCTAACAATCTTGCTCAGATATATTAAGAACTTTAAATAAATACGATATTCAATTAAATCAAATAATATCAATAACATCTAAAAATGGGGCCAATATGATAAAAACTACAAAAATGCTTTCAAATTATAATGTAAACGAGAAGTAATCGAAGAAGATGAGAACGTTACTTACTTAAGTAACATAAATAATTTAGATGAACCTTAAACCTTGCGTGTTGCACATATACAAATATGTTGATGTGCAGCCCATACGGCTCAACTGATAGCGTTGGATGTAACCAAAGACTGAGTTGCAGAAACTTTACAAAATTTGTGAGAAAAACTTCTAATCGTTTAAAAGATGCGTTTGAATTAAAGAATTTGAGTATTCCCTAGCTTGATTGCTCACGTTGTTAAATGCTTAAGACTATCTTGTAACTGTAGAATAAGTCGTCACAAAAGTATAGAAGAACATTTTGAAAACACAGACTTACTATGGGAATTCATGGAATGCTATGTAACGGTTTTCCGGCCTGTTGTTAAACTTCAGGATGAGCAATTGCATTATGCCAACTCTTACGCATAAGGGCAAAATGCTCATATTTCAAAAAATTGGTAGCAAACTTTTAGAGAGCATTGAAAAACGTACTACAAAATTAGTGGGAAATGAAAGTCTAAATGCTAGTTTATTTTTAGACCTAAGGTTTCACCACACATTAAGCCCACTAAGACGGCAAGATGCAGTTGTCTATTTAAACCACATATGGGAAAAACTCAAAGTGTTATCAGACAATTATAATTTTAATACTCAAAATTATGCTTCGATGATAGAATACAGCGAGGTACAAGATGAAGCAGAAGAAATTCTTGACTCATTTTTAATGCAAATACTTAAAGCAACATCAAATGAAAGTGCATGCGCTGATGTTTATTAAACAATAAAAAGTCTTCATTAGGCTTTTATGAGAACCAGCACTAATGTACTACCATTTTGGAAGGATAGAAAACATTCTGAACCCAAGTTATATGCTTTAAGCATTGTTTGCTTTGGTGTTCCTAATGTTAGCATCTTTTTATTTTTTTAACTCTTTATTATGTAATTTTGTTATCAACTAAGTCATGCTTATATTATTTAACAGGTAACAATTGAACGAGCAGTTTCTTCTTTGAAATTAATTTTGACGCACAATCTGAATAGACTCAATCACGAAATTTTGGAGAATATTCTTAGATAAGGCAATTAACAGCTTGCCTTTATTTGAAGACATGTAAAAATAGATAAAAATGTGCTTAGTTTGGTTAAATTGTCATTTGTTTAGTTATTTTTTTACTTTTATAAACCTGTGAAATGTTTATTTACTTTACAAAAAATTCAATAATTTATTAATGAATATTTAATATTAATTTTAATTTGCCTTGAGTATTCTAATGCATTACATATGTAAATATCTTGCAAACAAGTTGAGTTATATGGCATGTTTAAGTATAATACCTAACTTTAAAGCTTGTTTTGACATCTTAGTAAAGCATCGACAGTATCGAAAAATATTTCCATAAGTTGATCTTTGAAAATTTTATCAATATTGTTCTTATCAAACCAATTGTTTTTAGCTACCTCTGAGTACAAGTTACCATAGGTTTAGGGACCACGAGCATCATCTTAGTGATCTCTCCTTGGTGATTGGAAAGTCATGCTCGCTTGCGTTAAAAAACGAAACATTAGATCTTAATTTGGTCATCTTGGATTTTGATTTTAGATGATGACGTACATAGTATGCAGTCTTAAAACTATTGATTTCCATCGCAGGCTGAGAATGTTGCAACACGAATATAATTTTTAGCACCATGCAGTGAGTAGGAACCTTGTTGCCCTTTAAATGTTTTCCCCAATAAACAGAGACTTTGAAAAAGTCTCTTGACTCTATAATCTCTCTCATGGATACCTTCTGTCGCTCGACAAGATAAATGACATCATCTAGATTAATTTTTTTTTACTAATTGCTTTACGATTACTGGCTTTTTATTATGTGAGCTGATGAACTCCTCGCTAATTACATTGGTCTACAAAAAACAAAAAATTCTCTCGCCTTTAAATAAAATTATATGGAATATAATGATTTCGATGCGCTGAATTCAAATCCATTTCAGTTTTTTCCTTCGGGCTCATTTTTTTATGGGCGTGGCAAATTTTTCGCCCAAAATATGGCAGTTATATATTTAATCATAACTTAAAAACGTTTTGACCGATTTTAATGCAATTACCACCAAATGTCTAGGAACAAAATTTTCTATAAATTAACTGAATATTTTTTTTTTTTTTTTTGTAATTTTAACAGTTACGGAGTTATTCGTAACTTAGTTGCGAAAACAAAATTTCGCGCAATAAAAACAACAAACAAAACAATGGTCACTCGCTACATTGACTTCATATGCTAGCATTTAAAAGGTGCTGTGTGAATAAGTAATACAAACAGAGAACGAAGTAATCCGAAGTCTCGTGCGAACATAGCATACGGCTCAACATAACATCGCAAATTTATTAAATTAATCTCCCTAAAGCATGCTGTCAAATCCAAAAAATTAACAAAATAAAGTAAATAGACAAAACAACAACTGCTCAAATAAATACAGCATTGGCAGGGTGATCGTTGACTTGACACAAACCAATAGAATAAACTCCATAATAAAGTTTATAGCTTGAAATGTGCAAATGTTGATGTATTTTTTTAGGCGATATTAATTTTTGTAACAATAAATTTATTTATTTTTATTAAACATAAAATGTTAAATGTACAAAAGAAGTAACGAATCCTATATTTATTCATTTATTTCTGAAAATATTTAATTTAGGAAAAAGGTTTTTTGTAATTTATTTACATTTATATACATTAAGAGACAGGTATGAGTCAGGTATGTACTAAATCCTTAAATTTGAATTAACTGCAAGTGAATAGTAGTCTGTAAAATGTACTAGAACTTTCTAAACTGTAGGCAGTTAGGCTACGTTAGTCATAGCCTTTTGGAGGTTGGGGCAAGAAGGATGAATATGAACGTCACACTCACAAGTGACCTGGTGAAGGTCTCTCAGTGGGGTCGATTTTAATGCACGTAAGACTCAAGGTTTTTTTTTAATACACAGACGTGTTGGTGTGCTGCCATCTGTGTCAATGGTCCATAAACACTACTCCCTCTGTCCTCCTTCCAATAACCTATTTTCCTAGTACCTGCACAATGCACTGCATGAGTAGGGGCCAACCCTGGGTGCTGGCTGGTCTTATATATATAAAAAAAAATAATTTAACAGTACAAGATTACACTCGTGTGGAACATAAAAAAGTTATTTCTTTGTATTTTAGGTGTTGAGTAAATAAGTGTAAAGTTAAATTAAAGTTAATTAAATTGGAAAAATAAAGTCATTATAATAACAAATAATTCACGCCATTTTGTGTCGCAATTTATATGAACTCGAACGTTTTAGAAAACTTAAAACACAACCTCTTTGATAGTTGTAATGAAATCTTCTTTGATAGATTTTCTATGTCAGTGCAAATGTCACGTTCTCCACAATGGTTGCCTTCTGAGTAGCACACACCGCATAATTAACATAAGTGTCCCTTCTGCTTCGATCTTAATTTGCTCTACTAGTGGATGGGTCCCCTAGATAACTGAGCTGCACCAACTTCTCGATCTCCATTGCAAGGGCTTGAAGAGACTCATTATACTTTTACGTTCAGCACCAGAACTCCATGCGGCACAGCTCTTGTTTGTTCTCGTGGTCAAATTAACGCTGCAGCACCACATTTATGTCGGTGTAGTTGTTTCTGCGACTGGCTAGCATAGTTTCTAGAATCTCTGCTGCAGCACCTTTTAACTGGCCACTGTCTCGAATTGGAATTTAAATAGGGATAGAGGTGAGCTACCATCAAAGCATTGTTTTTATTCTGCTGGAAACTTCTGGTATAATACGCACTGGATCTTGTTTTTGGCACTGGGGACTGTTGCTTTCCTCCTCCGTTACAACAAATTTTTCGTCAACAGTCATTTCTAAACTAAACACTTTGCCTGGAGGCCAGAAACTCTTTTGCTGACCGTTTCATATATTTCCTGCAAATTCTCTGTTGTCATTTTAGAAGTTTTTCGTATTTTGGCTCTACAGGTTTCTAGTAGCTCAATAGAAGCTTTCCTAAGTTTCATTTCAATTTTTGCCAGAAAATTGAGGATTTCAGCTCTAAAAGTTATTTTTTTACCTGGAATAAAAGATTTTTGTTATCAGCTTTAGGAGTTTCTTTTACTTGATTAGAAGTTTCTTCAAGTTTCTTTCCTAGAAGTTTTTAAGCGTCAGCCAATAATTGCTTTTTTTCTATCATCACAGCAAACAATGAATTGATATCCGCAGTGCTTGTTGTTGCAGGGATATGCATCTCAAGCTCGTCCTCATCATCAAATTTATAACTATCAATGTTAAGATAATAACGATTTTCTAATTCGGTCTTATTACCAGTTGTTGTGCAGTTACAATTTGTTTAATTCGCGTTTGAGACGGTCCATTTTCAATTCCTGGAACTTCATTTTCTCTCTTTTATTTATTTTATTTTATATACGCAATCTCACGTCTGACACCAATGTTAGGTAGGTAGGTACGAAAGGCGGTACCGAAGTACCCCATTGTGGAAAAACTTTCCCTGAAAGGACAATAAGAATAGAGAGAAATTAAAAAGCCCCGGTCTAGCAACCTGAGCCTGCGTCAATGAAGAGCCGAGCAATGGCAGAGGATATGTTCCACAGTCTCCGGCTCTCAAACTCCGTCCTTGCCCTCAGAGCATAGTGCCCAGTCACAAAACCTATCAGAATCCTAAGAGATTCCGTCCTCAGATTCAGGACCTAATCTGTCCTCGAGCAGTCAAGTCTCGGCCAAAGCAGCCTGAAAACCCTAATCTACGACGAGCATAGTTATCTATCAAGCTACCAAAGAAACCAATCGGCGGTCTTACAGACGCATCCACCAATGCCTTTGGCCGCGTTCGCTTTTGCCAGTTCATCTGCAATATCATTTTCCTGCACGCCGGTTTGCCTCGGATCCCAGCACAGTTTTACACTGCACACATCCAGGAGCGACGTGAGGATACTCCTGTATAATACTCTCTGTCCGGAAAAACTGCTGAAGGGCACCTACTAAAGTCACATTCTCCTGACTCTGTAATCCGTAGATTCAGCGCGGGCCACCGTATGCGCACCCCAGTCCAATGACCATAGAGCCTTGGCCAGGCCTCCAACCAAAATCCTTAAGAAGCTCCCTCCTTTTCACTGCAACTTCCAGGAAGTTCAAACCTAGGATAATATCAACCTCTGACTGAGGAGTACTGTGCACCTTATCTGGACCCTCCACATACTAAATAGATATAGGTGAGGACAGGTATGACTATGGAGTCATAGATCCACTTCACCATCACCGGGCGAAGACCACATCTCTTACCAATGGCACTTCTAACCGTAAAGTAGGCATTGAAGCCCTTATTCATTCTCATAAGGGTAATTTCCTCCAATTAAGTTTCAAATTCAAGAAAACTCCTAAGAACTTGGCCCCATCAGACAGCCTTAACATAATCCCGTTTAACCTAGGTAGTTTAAACTTCTCCAATTTATATCTCCTGAAGAACACAACTAGATCAGTTTTTGAATGATTTATGTTAAGACGTCTGACGGATATCCCTCCTCAAATGCATATCTACCACTCTCTCCATCGTTTTCAACAAAAACGATAACAGACTGATCGGCATAAAATCACCCGGCGTGGAGTAGCAAGATCTACCGGCTTTCGGTATGAAAATCACTCTCACCCTTCTCTACGTCCTAGGCACAGTTCCACCAAGAAGGCCAACCTAAAGAAATTCACGAGGAACTTCATGGCAGAGATTCTCCAAGATTCTGGCCGGAAAAATCCCATTCGGGTCAGGAGACTTAAAAGACCCAAAGGATTGAACCGCCTATGTCACCTTATCTAATGTCACCATATCAGACACCAAAGCCCGTTCCTCATTCGTCACCGTAGCCGAAAATACCCTCTCCGGCTCTTCAACCGTCGCCTCCCTACAACCAGGAGAATACCAAGAGACTCAGAGCCAGATTCAGCCCATGAGCCATCCGCCATCCGAATGTTACCAACTGCAACATTGCCCTTGGATAACACTCTTCTGAACCTGGACAGCTCATTGACAGAAACAATGAACTCCCAAAAGTTCGTCCAAGACCCTCTCTTGGCCCTCTTGGTATTCCCCTTATACCTATTGAAGCAGATCCTATATCTATATCAATCCACCAGCAGGACTGAGCCCTCTTACCCGCGAAAACCCTCGGTAAGGATTGCTCGAAAGACCTAACACAGCCCTCAGTGAATCTATCAACCACTTCATTAACAGCCGAGCAGTTGATGGGCTCCAGAAACAAATCATACAGACTGGACCCTACACTGTCACTAAAAGATCGCCAATCGGTCCACCCTGCACGAAACAAGCTAAAGCGAATCAGGCCATGATCCGAAAAGAAGCCTTCATCAAATCTTCAGTCCCCTACAAGGCCATCCCTATTGATGAATGTCACATCAATGACCTTTTCCCTAATCCTGTTCTTAAAAGTAGGCACATTGCTTGCTCAATTACAAACAAAGAGCATCTGATCGGTAATAAAATCAAAAACGGACTCACCCCTGACATTCACGTCATCACTGCTACATTGGCAGTGATGAGCGTTGGTATCGCATCCCATCACCAGGAGAACACCATTAACCATGGCACCATTAACCTAGGGCAGATAGACAGACACCTCCACCCTCAACTGCCGTCAGATCGCCATTGTTGAAAAAATTCAAGTGGATTAAATCAAGTCATTCCTAGCTAGAATACAAGACCTCACCTTATTCAATCTGCATGGCACATGCAGCTTGTAGCATGACTCTTAATTCTCGATCCTTATTATTGACAGTCCATGGTTCTTGGATGAGAGCTACGTCGTCTACCTTCCCACGAACAAGGAGTAAAGAGAGTTTGGTTGAGGCTGTTTCACTGTGGTGCAGGCTTATCTGACAGCAGTGTCCTGGGCCTTGTCACCTTTAGCGTACCTAAGCCTAACACTGCTTAAATCGAAATCCACTTTACCCTTGGCTCTGTCAATGAACTCCAGCAACGCTTTGTCAATAGCGAATAAATTTTTATAATTAATTTTTTATAGAAACAAAAACAACTGCTGCAGCTGCTGGCCAAATAAGAGTTAAAACCAGATTTACGAAAACTAATAGTGTGATCGCAAGGGTTCTTGCTTAATGGCTTTAATGTTTAAACAAGGTTTTAGCTTTTGATGTGAAAATAGTATAAGATAACGAAGAGTGGCACTAGGTGGCAGCTGAAATTAACAACATAGAATCTCAAAACAATAACTAATAATAATAAAATAGCCCGATTGAGGCAATCTATAATTACTGAAACTTACAATATATTGTTACGTTTTAATTTTTTTAACACGTTTGAGTTCGTTAAATTGCGTTGAAATAAAATTAAACCACTTTGTTGTTGTTACAGTTTTATTTATTTACTACACTGTAACGTTTACGCAGTTTACCCTAATACAACAACTTAATATTCGCTTATACAACATTTTTATTTCCGCTTTATCTTATGAGAGTAAAACGATAACTAAACTAAACTTTTAGTTAAAGCCTCCCCTTTATATACCTAATTCCCTACAGTTTGGAAGGTTCCGGAAATATAGACCATCTTCTATTTTCATATCCGTTAATTCAAATGTAACGTAAAGATGGTCGATTTACAGTGCTGCCAAACGGTGGAAACAGTGATGCCAATTTGGTGACAAAATTTTGACTTTGATTTTTTTATTTTGGCCTATAGAGGAACCACTATGCAATGGCAACTGATAAAAGGAGTGCTGCTATGTTGCTCAGCAGTTCACCGGAGAGGTATGATACTCTTATAACATCTCTAGAACATTGATATGAAGATGAAATTAATGTTGCTTTTGTTCAACAGAAAATTATCGCCGAATATGAAAGATATTCGCATGCTAGTGTCGGTGCGGTAGGTGATGCTGCTTTGAAAGTTCTAACTAAGCCTGGCGCTGATTGCTATTTTTGTAAAAAACCCAGACATACAAAGAAAAATTGTGTAAAACATTAAAACTGGAAGCAAAGACCAGGAAATAAGTTCAACAGAATCAATTCTCTAGAAGAAAAATTAAATTTCGATGTTCTTTTCAAATTTGGTAAAAGTAAAAATTTTAGTTTAGAATTAGCGGAACGTTGTCGTAACGTAACGTGTCAGCTGTTCGCTTTTCGTATATGGGAATCAATGTAAATGCCTACTGAATTTTAATGTCACGTTGCTGTAACGTAACATTCTGTAGCAAATAGATTTTCTCAACGGTGATACGTGAAATTTGTAAAGCTGTGTATGTTAAATTATATGGGGTATTTTTACACTTTTTCACACAATTAAAAAGAGCAATTTAAAACAATCGAACAAAGCAATTTATAATAATTTGAACAAATTTAAAATATACTATATTTTAGAAAATTTGTACCCGATTTTAAAAAATATTACTATTTTTTAATACAAAACAGCTTCCTACGTTTATTGCAATGTGACAAAGGAAGAAACTAAAAAATTAGCTTTAATAAACATTTCTAGGTGACAAGCAAACATTTTCACGTTAATAATAGATAAGCAATTATGTATGTATGTAATTCATAGATAAAATTAAAAAGAACTTTGGATCAGCAAAGGTGTAGGCTACTTAGTTTCAACATTTAACTGAGTAGTATTTTAAAATTGTGATAAACAAAAAAGAAGGATATCAGGTAAAAGTTATTTCCAATGACTTTAATTTGGTGTTCAAAAAAATTGGTTACATTGGTCTATCGTGAACCATGGAGAATGAGAATTTTTTGCATGCTGACTTTTTATAAAACTGCTTTTATTTGATAATAACTTGGTATATAATGGGGAGATCGATTATTCGATTTTTTCAAAAACCGTTTTTCGAATAATTCGAAAAGTAGAAATTAAAAAAAAATCAGTTTTCGTTTAATAATTATTCAAATAACTGGTTAACTGGTTCTTTTATTTAAATAAAAATGTTCTTAATTAGAGAAGCACAGAGCTGGACCACGTTTTAAAAATAAGCAGAAGCTGACGGAGAGTTTAAGATTAAAGTGGCAATCAACACTAACAATAATTCTAGCAAATCTCTAAAAACTATGACAAAACGGTGTGCGGAGGCCATAAAAAACAAAGTTTATTACATAAAGTACTAAAAGTTGCTTAAGTTTTGAACAGCTACTGAAGGAAATAATTTCGTTTTTCTTGTTGTATTACTTGGTAGAGAATGAGATTAAAAGTTTAACAAAATTTTTTTTTACTTTGAATAAATGTGTTAGTAATATACGTGTCCTTAATTGCCTCGACAAGAAAAGTTGATTTGGTTTCGAACAGCACTGTATGTAAATTCAAGCACTACGTCGTTAATAGTGTGTGTGTCACTGTGGTATGTTAGGTAAAATACCCACCTTCCAACCAAGAAGTCGTCGGTTCAATTCAAGGCAACACCATCTGATTATTTTCAACAGCTATATTACTGTACAACCTTAGCGACTGTTTATGTGTATTTACGCTGTAAAAAACTTAACTAACTAATATATCTACCGTTCGGAGCCGGCGTTTGTGGTCTTAATGAGTCTAGTTGATTATTCTCTATAAATAAAAAGCAATATTTATTTACAGAAGATGAGATAATATTATTGTTGCTCAAGTGTGCATATCTTTTTCGATCTACCTTGGTTTTCAAGTACTTTGTGATACGTTCAAGGTTGCCATATATACAAAAATAATAACTAAATCCATTCAAATAGTTTAACGATGATCAATCATATTTGCAATAAAAAAATATACAAACGTATAAAAATTATACCAATTTAGATCAACCGTTTATTCGAGTTAAATTAACCGGTTTATCTGAATTCGAAAAATGAAGATTTTTAAAAACCGTATTTAACAAAACCAAAAAAACCGGTTAAAACCAGTCGAATAATAACCGTCCGATCGCCCTAGTATATAACTTATTGTATTTTAGATTTGTAAATATGTACATATATAATTATATTATTTTTATATACTTAGACAAAAAATACTATTTAATCCCATTTGGTATTTTTTTCAAAGGGTACAGAATTCGAACATTTATAATACCCATGCTTTTTCATTTTTAATAATTTGTACACACATTTGGCAAAAATATATGAGACGTTTTTAAGTAATTTATAGTCGCATAGACGTTCTTACAGTTCGCTACGTTACATTACGTCTACGACAACGTTTGGTTAACCAGGCCTTTAGCTGTTGGATACTCGTCATGCTGTTAACGATGACAAATTTTTTCAAAAATTAGATGAATCCTACAAAAGTTATATTGAATTGGCTAATGGCGAAAAGGTTGCTATTGAAGACATTGGGTCGGCTGAGTCGATACTATGTGATAAAGATGGTTAATAGCATAAATTCCTTGCAAAATAGTTTTAAAGGGTGGTCCAACCATAATGCATGATGTTAATTGTGTGTTGCACCTTTTTGTCAAGTTTACTGCTCAACTTAATTTGACATTTCTGGAGAGGTTGTGCATTACGTGCACTTCGTGATTTTTTTGGTCAGCATTATCAATCAGGAAAATTGTGTGCATATTTCAGTGAACTCGCCCAGATCTTTTTGCGTCATCGGGCCGTACTTCTTTGCAAATGAGGTCGACCAAGTAGTTACCGTGAATGGCGTTCGCTATCGCGAGATGATGACGAACTTCATGTGGACAGAAATTCAGGATATGGACATGGACGATATATGGTTCCAACAGGCTTCAAACACACTCAATGCTAATTTGAGCATAAGATAGTTAGAATAGTATAGGATAGTTTACAGTTGAGTACTGGTAATTTTTGTACTAGTTAAGTACTGTTTAGGTACGAGTTTAATCTCCGGCAGGGTTTTTTATAAAATTAACATCTTGGTTTATGTATTAAATTATATACATTAAATTTACAATAAATAAATAAATGTTGTCTCTTTATGCTGAACTTAGTTTACAACCCATTATTCTTTCAATTACAAAATCAGTAGGAACAGTAGCAGCGTCATTTATCTTTAACTTAAATTGGACTGTTATTTATATGCATTATGTTCTAATTTGTCTTTTTTGCCTTTTTTAGGTTTACTTAGAACTTAAATTTCAATATACCATAATTACAGTTGTAGTGCTAGTAGCTAAAATCGTACCTTACTTTTTAAGCGAGAGCCGTCTATTACACAGCCGAGTATGCATTACGCAATCGTAAATAATAATAATATATATTTCCTTGTTGTCCTTATTAAAATTAATAGCTAAAAAGTGTTTTATATGGTTTTTATTTATTAAAATACTATTTAGAAATCCTGAAATCAAAGAGAAATCTAAACATTTTTTGTGCATTTTGTGCAACCGTGTGCGAAGGGATACCGGAGAACACAGCAAACGAAAGATTTTGCTGGTGTATTACAGCACAAGTTGTGTTCTTATGAAAACTTACAAAGGAATATGGATCTGCAAAAATACCCCTACTCACCCTTTTCCGTATCTTCCAGTTCAAAATCAGAAAATCAGTCTCGGTTGTTTTAACCGGTTGTTTAACAATTGATATGATTTGGTTATACTTATCACACAAAAAATTGAAAGTCTAACTAATGTATATACTCGTACATACATATGTATGTGAAATGTAAAAATAATTACGTTTAACTCAGACTCAAAAATATATGTGTATAAAGATAACAGCATTTTGTTATTTTTAGTTCATTTAAGATAAAATAAAATCACATACTTTAGTGAATTGTAACTGACTGCAATTTATATTGAAATCGATGTTTTGTTATGTGCATATGATATTTTAGATTACATATAATTTATATTTTAAATACTTAAAAGCTTTCATCAAATGTATTGCTGACATCATTGATGATTGTCTAGCTACTTCGTTTTATTTACCGCTGGGTAATTGCATTAAAAAAAAAAAAACATTGGGGTGGTCCTTATTTTTCAACTTTTTTGTTTCTTGTGTAACTCCCTCTAAAAGTGTTCGTTATAGTTTAAAAATATGGTGTGAAAAATATTAGGTTAAAACGTGGCGCATCGCTCTTGAAATTTGGCTTAAAAAATTAAAAAAAATTTTTTTGAAATGTATTAAAATTATAAAAATATTTTTAATATATGCATATGTGGTACTATGTATGTACGTACATAAATAACTGGTAGTTAACAAAAAAAGACAGAGATGTGATTTTTATTAACTTTTACCTAGCAGTACAAACGTTATTACAAATTGAAACTCATCCGATTGTACACTATTATGTCAATAAGAGAAATTTAAATAAAATTTCTAAGCACATACATCTAGTATCCTATTCGGATTAGTCTTATTCCCAACCTATAATAAAATTAAATGTTTATCAAAGTGACAAAACAAAGTCCTCATGCTTGCATCTGATTCCCAACACACTGTAAAATTAAATTTACATTAGAAGAAAAAGGGAAAGTAATATATTATATTGTTGCGAAAGTAAAAATACAACACTACATTGTGCGATTTTGGTATGTTTGTGTCACCATGTCAATTTGGCAGCCCTGCCACATTAACCATCTTTACATTACATTCGAGTTAACGAATATGAAAGGTGGTCGATATTTCCGGAACCTTCCAAAATGTAGGCAATTAGGTATATAAAGGGCTGTTTTATCTACACGTGAGTTAGTTATCGTTTGGCTGTCGTAAGAGAAAGACGTGTTAAAGTGGAAATAAAAGTGTTGTATAAGCGAATATTAAGTTGTTGTAAACTGTATATAAGTTATTGTGTAGTAAATAAAAATATAACAGTAAAACGACAAAATAAAACGGTGTTTATTTTATTTTAACGCAATTTAAACTCAAACGTTTTAAAAAGGTTAAAACGTATCATTGGTGTCAGAAGTGGGATTGCGTACCTAAAATAAAACAATTAAGCAATAATAAAAAAAATAAAGAAAAATAAAATAAAATAAATAAAACAAACGAAGTAAAAATGAAATTCCAAGAATTAAAATTGGGCAGGCTCAAACGGGAATTAAATAAATTAGAGCTGTCAACAACCGGTAATAAAACCGAACTACAAAAATGTCTGTTAGAGAAATTTCAGAGACGTGGTACAAACATAGATATTTACAAATTTAAAGCTAAAAATGATCCAGAGATAAGTGACGCTGCAAACACAAGAAATTTGGACATCAATACAATGCTTGCAGCTATGATGAATCAGATGCAAGTTCAGAACCAGAACTTTCTAGCCAGTATTGAATAGAAACTTAAAAAAACTTCTAATGAGGTACGAGAAATATCCAGAGCTGATAACAAAAGCTTTTGGCGCAGGTATAAGAAACTTCTAGAGCTGAAAATCAGAATTTTCTGGCAAAAATTGAAACGAAACTCGAGAAAACTTCTATTGAGCTACTAGAAACCTGTAAAGCCGAAATACGAGAAACTTCGAAAGCGACAACAGAGAAGTTGCAGGAAATATATGAGACGGTCAGTAGAAGAGTAACTGGCGTCGAGACAAAAGTGTTAAATTTAGAAAAGACTGTTGAAGAAAAATTTGTTTTAATGGAGGAGAAAATCAACAGTTTCCAGTGCCAAAAACAAGAACCAGTGCGTATTATACCAGAAGTTTCCAACAGAATAAAAACACCTTGCTTGTTTGGTTTGGTTTCTAGTAGCTCAATAGAAGTTTTCTCGAGTTTCGTTTCAATTTTTGTATTGTATTGATGTCCAAACTGCTTTTATACAGTTTACAACAACTTAATATTCGCTTATACAACACTTTTATTTCCGTTGTAACGCGTCTTTATCTTACGACAGCCAAACGATAACTAACTCACGTGTAGGTAAAACAGCTCTTTATATACCTAATTGCATACATTTGGAAAGTTCAGGAAATATCGACCATCTTCCATATCCGTTAATTCGAATGTAACGTAAAGATGGTTGATGTGGCAGTGCTGCCAAATTGACATGGTGACACAAACATACTAAAATCCCACAATGTAGTGTTGTATTTTTACTTTTTTCTTTTAATGTACATTTAATTTTAAAGTGTGTTGTGAATCGGATGCAAGCATGAGGACTTTGTTTTGTATCTTTGATAAACATTTAATTTTATTATAGGTTGGGAATAAGACTAATCCGAATAGGATACTAGATGTATGTGCTTAGAAATTTTATTTAAATTTCTCTTATTGACATAATAGTATACAATCGGATGAGTTTCAATTTGTAATAACTTTTGTACTGCTAGGTAAAAGTTAATAAAAATCACATCTCTGTCTTTTTTTATTAACTACCAGTTATTTATGTACGTACATACATAGTACCACATATGCATATATTAAAAATATTTTTATAATTTTAATACATTTCAAAAATTTATTTTTAAATTTTTTAAGCCAAATTTCAAGAGCGATGCGCCACGTTTTAACCTAATATTTTTCACACCATATTTTTAAACTATAACGAACACTTTTAGAGGGAGTTACACAAGAAACAAAAAAGTTGAAAAATAAGGACCACCCCAATGTTTGTTTTTTTTAAATGCAAATACCCAGCGGTAAATAAAACGAAGTAGCTAGACAATCATCAATGATGTCAGCAATATATTTGATGCGAGTTTTTAAGTATTTAAAATATAAATTATATGTAATCCAAAATATCATATGCACATAACAAAACATCGATTTCAATATAAATTGCGAAGTCAGTTACAAAAACACTAAAGTTTGTATGTCTTAAATGAACTAAAAATAACCAAATTCTGTTATCTTTATACATATGTATTTTTGAGTCTATTTGACAGTTGAAACTCATCCAACCTTCATTTACAATATCTGTAGTATTCGACCCATCCAACTTTCACATACAATGTCTGTAGCATTGGACGCATACAACCTTCGCTTACAATGTTTGTTTCATCGGACTCATCTGACTGCTTAGGCTAAAGCTATATATATGTAAATATGTTCTCAATAGAGAACATTTGTTCACATCATGATGGAGTTTCTGATAATCCGCTATTTTGAACTATCAATTACTTTTCTTCTTCATTCTTGGATAAAACTAAAACTAAAATAATATATATATAAAACTAAATATATATATATATATATATATATATATATATATATATATATATATATATATATATATATATATATATATATGTATGTATATGTATGTATATGTATGTATGTATATATATATATATATATATATATATATATATATATATATATATATATATATATATATATATATATATAGACGACATAGATATATATATATATATATATATATATATATATATATATATATTCAAATAATTTATATATATATATATATATATATATATATATATATACATATATATATATATATATATATATATATATATATATATATATCTATGTCGTCTAATGTTAGTATAAACATATATAAAAGTTCATTACAAAAAAATTTGAAATTTGTCCACAAAAATATTAGACAATTAATTTCAATTGTAGCCTAAACAAACCTATTACCAGTGTTGCCACACAAGAAATTGACTTCCTAACAAAAATTTTCCAAAATCCTACCAAAACCGTGCACAGCCTACCAAAAATTTAAAAATACATTTTTTAAATAAAATCGAAATTTTTGCTTAGTTATACATATGTAGTAATAATAATAAATTCTACTTTTTAATAATAAACATAAAAATATACATAAAGTAATAAAATCTGCGCGAAATTCTAAGAAACTTTTCAGAAGACATAATGGTCTTAAAGTCAAATCCTATCCTGGGCCAATCGACCTAAATATATTCTGCTCTCATTATTCTGTACAGCTGTACTAAAAACCACTATCACATCATTCAAAAATAAAATATTGTATTTTTCAAAATATTTGCAAGTTGCTGAATACAACATTAAGAATACAATATAAGTAAGACTGCTAGAAATGTATTTAAAACAAATAAAATAGAAATGCTCTTAGCGAAAGGACGTTAAATCAGATTATTATTTTTTTTTTACTCAAAATTTACGGTAATCTGGTGCGATTTTCTATAGTCACTGTCATAACATTATCTCTAATCTTTGCTATAATTAGTTTGTAAAACTGTGGTAAAAAGTTGCACACATCATTCAGTAACAGTGATTATTATTATCATTGAAAGTTGGTGATCATTTAATTTAAATTTATATTTTTTTAAATTATGTACTGTGTTTTCAAGGAGAAAAATTTACCATGACTAAAAAAATTTCTACAGGAGGAAAAACTACAAAAAATGTAAAAAAATTGCAACAAACCAACCAAACTACCAAACCGTTTTTAAAAAACGAAAAACTACCAAGTTTGGTCCGATTGGACCAAAGCGGCAACGCTGCCTATTACACAATTTGCTAATAAATCATAAAACAGTTTGTTGTATTTTATTTAAACTTTTAAGTACTACGACGAGCATTAAACATACCACCACGATGAAAGATCATCAAATTTATTATCGTTATTATCATTTTTTTCTGAGTAGCTTTAGCCTACAAAACTTATTTACATTAGGGGCATTCATATATGTATTAGGTCTAATAAAAAGTATTCGTGTTTTTTTGTGAAAACAAATTTCTTTATTGATAATTTATTTTAATCAGGTACATACGAGTACATACATCTATCTATATGTATATAAAAGAGAACTATAAAATGAGTAGTAATTAACGAAAGATGAAGTCAATACCAAGGTTTTTATGTATATGCGGTTTAGTAGCTCCATTGGTTCGCGAGTTATTGACAGTAGAGTGAACAGTTTTGTAATAAATATTAAAATAAGTTGTTCTATTTCTATTTTATAACCCGAGAAACACTAAACCAATTTAAAAACCTATACATTGTCAATACAAATTATTAGTTTCAATGCATTCATTTAAATTTTTCTTGTGAGGAATACATTTTATAGGTATAGAACACAAAGGCTCCCAGCAACGCGGGAAGGAATATTTTAATACATACGTATTTAGGATTAATATCTAAGACATTTTTTCGGGTACCTTTTTGATTTCATCATAAACAATAAAAGAGACCACGGTCAAACGCTGCAAGGTCAGTAAATATTTGGCAGGTCATCTAAGATGTTTGTGAGATGGCATTTTCAAGATGCAATGATTATTCTTGTGACATTCAAACGGTCAAGTAATGAACAGTACAGATCAGATATGATCGTTTTACGAGGTTGTAGAAGTTGGATTATATTCTTCTAATCCCACCAAACACTCAACATAACATTTTCCGTCAAACCAGTTTTCAAAAACATTTTCGATTTCAACTATATATATTTTTTTCTTTTAACACGTTGAGGGCCAAGTCAATCACCAATAACTGAAACAACTTTGTGGTGGTAGTCGCCGGTGACTGACAGTGTAAAATATAAACTTCACACTTAACATTTACAATGCCTCTAAGATGTTTAGAATTTCGGAGATTTCCTTTAAATTGAATCTACCTTTTCTTGCAACATTTAATTGTATAATGAAAAAAAATTAAAAACTATGTATATGTATGTACAGTGTCGTGCAAAACAAAAACCTTATAAAAACTAATATGTAATGTAATGTTATGTATATATCTATGAAAGTATTTCATTTAGAAAAATAGTTTGTAGGTAACTTATTTACATTTATGTATGCTATATACACTAAGATTTACAGTAAATAATATATTACTTTATCTCAACGTTTCTTAAAATATCAACAAAAACAAAAGCAACGAATTAATATTTCGTTGATGGACCTTTGTTTTTATTAAATCGCCTCATCTGTGCGGCATAAAATCAACAGGACGTTGATTAAGTTTCTAGATTTTCAAAGAGTTTGTTTTGATTTCTTGATCCAAATTGATTAAAGTCGGGTGATTCTGCTGGCCAATTTTCTTCAATGTACACGTTATTATGTTGAATTTTGATTCGTTATAAATGGAACTGTTTTCCATTTATGTATGGATCTATTCCAGAGACCTTTTGCGAAATTTATTTTAAAAAAAAGTACAGAAGTAAAAAACCTTTCTGTAGGTTTCTTGTGTCTGGCTCAGACATACGATATGATTCCGATGTAAGCGAATACGCAACCATTTTAAAAACTTTGCCTTTGGTTTAAGGCTGTTTGTGTATGCTTTACTGAAACCCATCGGTGATACATGCTGAATTTTGCATACTAAAATCTTAACGAGTTAGTTCTATTATTAAAATATTGTTACGTTTTTATCTTTTTAAAAACGTGTATTTATGAGTTCGTAGATTGTAGTTAAAATAAAATAAATCTTATGTTTAGTTTTTAATTAAAATCCTTTATTCAACACAATTTTGTGCACCACTGCTTGTAACCTTTTTACAAGCAATAACAATTTTCTGTTCTTAATTACTCTGTCTGTTTACAAGTTTGTAAACAACAACAATTACTTGTAGTTATAACTTAGCTTCGATCACAACTTAAATTCTCTTTGACCAGAGATTAACCACGTTGACTTCAAACCAACACGACTAGTTCGCTGAGTTACTTTACTTAAACTGCTTCTTGTTCGCATCGATGTGCTTTTTATATGGCTGAGTAAACAATACATCGAAAGCTCTCGAACCTCGCGATATTTCAAGTATATTCAATTTCTTTCTTTTAATTTCTTTTTAGTTCTTTTGTAGCCATACCTCTTTCAGCTTTACTTTGCCTCTGCTAATGTTTGTTGTAGTAGATTTGGTTATTTGTAAACAGCAGCTTTTGTTTATTTATTTATTTTTTTCTCCGTCACTCCTCTAAGGACCACATTGGCTTTCCACAAAGCATCTATTGTTTTGTTTCAGTTTCTTTAATCAGTTCGATAGTTCAAGCTAAGTAGATGATTAATCCGCTGTAGCTTCCTCCATATGATTTTTTCTTTTTTTTTGTAGTGGTGAAGATCCTTGCTAATTGGTGGTGATCTTTACATTAACATTGTAATTTTTCCCAGTAGGTGGCGTCTCTTTCCTGATCATTCGTCTGAAGTTTGTCATCATCGCTAGAGTTATGCGAGAAGGGTCAGGGGGGCTTTTTTCTTTCTTTATTTATTTTTTATCTTTTTTTTAGATAGAGTTGTCTGGAGGGAAGTTGAAGCCTGTTTTTTTATTATTAAACATTCAAAACCGCAATTAAATTTTTTCTTCGTCATGTCCTTTGCTGGGGCTCGAACCTGGGTCGTTTGTGTTGTTATGCGTGAGCTCTAACCACTACACCACGCCAGCCCCGTTTATTTATTTTAGCAAAGTAATAAACGCAGAGGTTCCCAATCTTTTTTTGTAATAATAAGGAAAGTAAAACATCTGAAAAAGCGTATGCACATATAGTTATTTTGTTCACTGTATACCTTTCACACAGTCTTTCTCTTTACGGCATTTCTACCTGTTTGAATTATGGAAGACCTTCGCTTTACGGTATAAATTGTCTTGTTATATGGCTAAAAATCGAGGCTTCACCATTTTTTTAAAGTGTAAGGAAACCAAAAGCAATTCGTTTTACGGCATCTTGATTTACAACCTATAAATTCAGAAATTTTCTACGCCGTATAAGAAGGTATGAGTATATTTTTAAGTTAAAGTATATACATACATATCCATGAATCTGTTTTGTCTATTTAAACAACAAATGAGGACTATATTTTTTATTATTATTTATATTGTAGCTAGTTAACAAAATTAACTAACGAACAATTGTTTATAATTATTATGACTAAAATGAAATTAATTATGCTCTGCATAATAATTGCAGAAATTAAAAAAATGGAAAATATTAAACAATTTTTTGTATCCCTATTATTGTCTATCATTGTATATATAAAAAACTATAAAAAAAAATTTGAAAAAAGTGACTCCTGATTATAAAAGTAGATAG
Source organism: Wohlfahrtia magnifica (assembly GCA_023159175.1). NCBI lineage: Eukaryota > Metazoa > Arthropoda > Insecta > Diptera > Sarcophagidae > Wohlfahrtia > Wohlfahrtia magnifica. The sequence goes on from JAKWBJ010000061.1 coordinate 5,096,004, forward strand.
TCGGTTGGACAACTTATCAAAAGTCAAGTTTGCATTGATTAAAATTAAATATGGTACAATTTTTATTATTGAATTTATTTAAAATCAATTAATATTTAGTTCAGACTTCCAATATTAGTTAAAATGGAAAACTTTTTACATCTAAGTACACTCCAAATCAGTGTTGCCGTTTTGGTTATTTTAGTCCATTATGGTTACTTTTTTCTCGAAGCAAAAAATAAAGATAACGATTTTTTTTAACATTTATTACCCAGGTTCTTATTGGATATATCACTTTTAAAGAGGGCAAACTTTGGCCTTTTGTTGTGAATATGATCTTTCCCATCCTTCTGATAACATATTGATTTCGTACCAAAAGACTGCAAATTTTTTGAGACCAATAATGAATTGAGCTAATCTGCTCTAAAGTCAAAGGTAATCCGATCGAAACAAATGGTAGCAAGGTTTGGTTTATAAGGCGGCTTAAACTATTTTCTAAATAGTTTCAACTGATATTGGAACATTTGGCCGAGTGTTACCTCTACAATTTTTTCCATATTGAGTAGCTTTCTGAGTTTGAAAATAATCTTCATAGAGTAATGCCCTCAATTCATCGTCTCCGAACCTGGTCTTCCTTTTTCATGATAAATCATTACTTCTGAACTGCATAAATAATATCCCGTACGTTGAGATTAGTGGAACATATTCAGGATAAGCTTTGGCAAGCAATAAAAGCGATAAAACTTAGTTGTTTATACTATTTCGTTCAGTGGCTAAGTGAGAATAAATATCAGACATATTTCACTTCAACGCTATTATGTGCTTCGGGTATTTAGCGATTCATTAAGATATATATTAGTAAAGGCTATTGAAATAAAATTATCCACAAATAAATTTTAAAACTTCATCATAAATAGACATATGAGAGAACGATATTTTCTACTGAGCGAAGTTTGTTAATATATAGTTCAAATGTTTAGAACAAATATGAGAATATGCCTCATTAATTGTTATACCAAGTTTTTTTTTACCAGTCTATATTCAGTCAATACTGCTGTACGAGTATATATATCCATATATAAAATGTTTTTTTGTATTAAAATTATGATTTAAAATTTTGATTATTTTATGTTTACTTTTTTATTGAAATTTGGTTACAAAAAATTCGAAGTTGTGGCAACGCTGCTCCAAATGACACTGATTTCTTACCTCCTATTTTATAATATATACAGATGTCTCTCGTATAACTTTGTTAATTCGTACTGTGTTATATCGAAACCATATTATATGAAACTATAATGTAATTTTATGTGTAATATCGAAATCGTGCTATACGAATAGCGTGTTATATTAAAACCGTGTTTTACGAAATTATGAAGTTATGTAAACGTGTTATATCAAGACCAATTCGTAAGGTGTAGTCTTACAAATTTTCTTTTGATTTAGGCCGCTTTCATAATTATATGCACATAGTTACATATGTACATTAAGGGGTTTTAGATGTATGGATACAATTTTTTTTCCAGTTAGAGACCGTAACTCCTCCCTAAAATCTGAGAATGCGATAGAGATAGAACTTTTTGCTATAACTTTATTAAATTTACGGTAATTTCTATGATTCGTTGCAAACAACTTGATTATAAAAACTTTTGTACAGTATGTTTACATGTATGTATGTATGTATACCCTGATAATAGTTTAAAACAGGGTTGGCAACCCACTGGGTAACCCAATAAAACCCAGGTTTTACATTTAAAAAAACCCGCGTGGGTTTTTTATTTAAAGGTTTTCGTAGTTTATTTATAACAAAAATAATTAAAATTTACGTAATGGGAGTACAAATTAATTCGGTCCGTTTTTTTTAATTCAAAAAAGATAATGAATTAACAAATTTATCAAAATAAAAAATTATTAAATCACTGCTTACATATTTTTCCTACCTCTGATGCAATATCCGAATCACGTCTGAGAAAAAATCTTGTCTTTTTAGGCGATAAACTTTGATTATAATTTTATATTTCTTCAATGTTTGGAGAACAAGGCGGGTGCGATATTTGATCGTTTCAAGCAGTTGTTTGACAACTTTTGCGACGTGAGACCTGTCGTTGTCATGCAAAAGGAAAACTTAGTCTGTCTGTCTGTTTTCATATTCCGGCCGTTTTTCTCATAATACACGGTTGAAAATAATTGCAGTTTGCCCCGATCAACGAGTTTTAGTAGCTTACAGTACATAGTGCCACCTTTAGTGCAAAATTGCATTATAAATACAAATATAACGTAATTATAATAACAGACAAAAAATATTGACGAAATAAATGCAATTGCAAATGCAGTTATAAAACCCAAAAAAAACAAAAAAACCCAGTGGGTTGATTTTTTTTAAGCCTGGGTTTTTGCCAACCTTGGTTTAAAAGCACTGATACGAATATTCCAAACTTCAATGTGTTCGATAGCGAAGATGAAATAACTAAGGAGCTTGATATTACGGAAGACACGGATGATGATCCAGCAATAAGCAAACTTAAACGAAAACGACGGAAAATAAAGTTAATAACCGAAAATCTTTTAACAGTTTTGGACAAATATAAAATTAGTGACCGTAACGCTGTGCGGATACTTGTAGCAACTCCTCAAGTCGATGAGTTAATAATAAATTTAAGTACTATTCACAAAATCCGCTCAGAACTTCGAGTAAAAATTGCACAAAAATTTTATGATAATAAAATTGGTGGCATTACAGTTCACTGGGATTGTAAAATTTTACTATTGTTAATTGAAAAAAAATCAATTGATCGAATTCCAATAGTCATACAATGTTAAAGAAAAATTACTTGGAATCCCAGCAATAGCATCTGGAAGAGGAAAACAACAAGTGGAAGTAGTTTATGACCTATTGCAAGAATGGAATGTAGTTGAAAGAGTAAAAGCTTTATGTTGCGATACCACAGCTTCTAACTTAGGTCGACTTCAAGGTGAAAGCGATCGGAAAGAACCTTTAATATTTACCATGCCGGCATCAAATTTAAGAAATGATTTTAAGAAGTGTTTGCGATGAAAAAATGGTAAAATCTGTAGGCCCTACTGTTCAATTATTCAGCAGATTTAGAGACGCTTGAAACAAAATTGATTAAATTAATTTTATGACTGGAATTGGAGATCAGAAAGTGAAAAATGCAATTTGGAGTGTATCTGAGTTTATTAAATTTACATCTCAAAGTCTTAAAGTAAAACAACCACGTGATGATTATAAAGAACTTATTGAATTAAGTATAGATTTTTTTGGTGGTACAGTTTCGCTATTTACCTTCAAAAAACCTGGACCATTTCATCATGCCCGTTGGATGTCGAAAGCTATTTATTGCATTAAGTTATATCTATTTCAAAATCAATATAAAATGACACAATTTGAATTAGTATGTATTGTGGTCATTTGTATATTTGTTGTGTACCTAAAAAATTGGATTCAAGCACCTGTTGCAGCAGAAGTCACGATGAGGAATTTATATAATTTATTGTTTATAGATTTGCATGATTATAAAAGTATTGATGACAAGATAAGTCGTGCGTTACTAAGCAAGTTAAGAAATCATATATGGTATTTGTCTCCAGAAAGAGCAGCGTTGGCCTTCTTTGATCTAAAGGTATAATATCACACGAAAAGGTTAATGGTGCAAGCTCTGGATAATCCTACTAAATCAGAGTTAAAAAACTGGTTAATATCTTAACAAGAGTATCGAATATTTTATATCACAAAAATCACATAATTTTTTTTTCAAAGGTTTGGTATTCCAACGGACTTTTTGAACAAAGATCCAAAAGTTTGGGATAATGAACCTAGTTTTAACGTTGGTCTTAATATCGTTCGAAATATGAAAGTTGTAAATGATTCAGCAGAACGTGCAGTTAAGCTAATGGAAGATTTTAATTTAGTTTTATCCAATTCAAATTGTAGCGGATTATCGGAAACTCTATCCTGATGTAAACAAATTTCTCTCTTGAAATAAAATAATATACAAACTAATAAAAAAATTAAATTAAATCGTTTGTACGTACAATAAATATAATGAATAAATATAGTCTAATAAAAATCCAAATATTATATTCAAAGTTTTCAAGCCAAACTTCTAGAGCGATGCGCCGCGTATTAAGCTCACCCAATCGTGATAATGTTGTTTACACTATATTTTTAAACTATAACAAACATTTTTAGGGGGAGTTACACTCGAAGTAACAAAGTTGAAAAATAACGACCACCCTAATGTACATATAGTGTGCATACTTAATTTAGGTATACAGATTTTATTTTTTGCAAGTCTTTATATTTTTATAAAGAAACTCGAGTAACCCTTCAGCGTTGCTGGTTGCCTTTGTGTTGTGTACCTATAAAATGTATCCTTCATAAGAAAAATGTAAAGGACTGCATTAAAATTAATGATTTCTATTGACTACCAAGTCATTTAGGCAAAGTTCAGATCAATCAAATCAAAATTTACTTCAAATCAATATTTACTTTATATGGGAGGTGCCACATCCACTTATCCAGTTCGCCTATATTTCGACTAGTGATGTGGATTGACTACGAAGTTGTATAGACCAAATTCAGTACCTTCTATTATTACCATTCCAAAGATATAAAAAAAAATATATTTTTTTGTGTTGGAAATGCCACTAACACTAAATCAATTCCGCTCACTTTTTGACTGATGATTTAATTGCCCACAATGTTATCTTGGGCCAAATTTATAAGCTTTTACTATTATATGGACGTAGCACCGCCCAGTTGCCCAAAACCATCAGTGAAAGTACTCCTTTCCAACACATGATTTGGTTTGTAAATCGGTTTAATGGTTCTCGAATTATAAAATGACGAACATAGGACAACTTATTTATATATATGTACATACATATATAGATATAAAAATAATGAGAAAAATATAAATATTGTATCGTGTTCTATCAGTCGCAAATATAGTACCGCTTAATATCGAAAACGTTTTAAATAAGTACGGTGGTATACGAGTGTCAACTGTAATCATAGCAGTGGTCGACATACGTTGCCCTCGCCAAACAAATTCGTTTTTTTACATACTCCTAATACGAAAGTAAAAACAAAAAAATTCATAACAAATACGAGTAACATAACAGATCAAAAATACTGCTTTTTCTCTCACTTAGCCATTGTAACAAATCAGAAAAATTTAATGAGTTTATTTGTAAATGTGGTATAAAAGTTAGAACTAAAATTTTTTGATTTAGGATATGTCATATCCAGGGAAACCAGAAATGTCTTCTTAAAAAGGTGTTTTATGCGCATAAAATATGTAGTAAAAATGCGATTATAAAAAAAATAAAAAATTTTCTTTGCTAAACGAAAAAAGGTTTATTCAACAAATTTTTCGATTATATTAAAAGTTATAAAAAAGTTAGCAATACGAAAACAAAAAATTTTACTTTAATTTCTAAGGAGATCTTGATTCAGAACTTTAAATGTTTGTTAAAATAAATCAGAATTTGTTAGTGTGTAGCTGTTGTTGCAATAAACAACAAAACATTGACTTAAATCTTCAAATATAAAACGTTGAAAAATTTTATTTCAAAGTCCACTGATGTAATATTTAGAGGATAGCAATTCCTTATGATCATATTTTAGAACTTGATTTGAAGACGATGCTCTAAGATGTTTTGTTAGATATTGACACATAAATTTTATTACTTTAAGTCCTTCCTTTGTTACTATAATCTTTTTTCTCTTTTTTCTGTTTCAGTTAATATAGCATACTGCTAAACTGATGTTAGGCCATTGGTTTGTAGTTTTTTAAGTAACACTTCAACGAAAACGAAGTTTGCAGCAATAAAAATCAATTCACTTTTTATATTTAAATTTTTTATAATAGTTAGATCTTTTAAGATCTTTTCATAATCGTAAGCGTGTTAATTGATGGCCGCAAGACAAGTTCTCCAAGGAGTTATATCTGGTCTGAATATATTACTTTAAAAATTTCAACTCTATTTGGAGCTTTCAAAGACACTTTCTTTACATTTGCAATTATTTTGTTTACATTTTCGTATTGATCTCTATACGTTCGCATAAATGATGCATTCCATGAGTAATTTTTGGGTTGATGACTCTTCGTCACAATGTAGAACACCTATATTTGCGACATTTTTTTTCCAGTGTCATGAATTGTTTCATCTACTGAAATTCATAAAATTTTTTTTTATGCACTTACATATATTATCTAAGTATTTTTGGTAAATATTTTTGACATACAAATATATTTTGAATGTTCAATGTTTTCTAATCGCACTTTATAGCTTATATGGTTTATATATTCTTCCAAAACTGTTAGATGGTAATGAACTTAATTGAAAAAAAAGAATGCTTGGTCAGTATGCTTGGTTTTAAATGCTTGGCTACATGAGAAAAAACACGCAATTGCATATTTCTGGTTTCCCTGGTCATAACTTTCAAAATATTGTAATGGCATTTCTATTATACAACTATTTTTAATATTTTGCAATACTCCAAAAAAGAAAACTACTTAGATATATTTTTAATAAATAAAATTTGAACTGTAATCTTAAAAATTTCTCAATTTTATATTATAAATTAAATCATTAGTTGTGTGTATATAAAATACAAAAATTAACCCTTTCCGGATGAAATTTTATTCTCGAAAAGAAAGATCTATGGTTGAAATATTCATAGCGATATAACAAAGAGATTATGCTCTGTGTATTTAGAAATTCAGAAATCGTTTTTTGTCCTGAAACATATTCATAAATCCCAATAAACATTTTTTAATTTAAAAATCAAACTCTATTATATTCAAAACCTGATTTTTAGTCAATTATTCCGCTTTTGCTACAGCTGCTTTCAGCAAATTATCGATGCAAACTGCTTAAATAACGAGTCGAAAATAAATAATATACGAAAGATTGAAAATTTGTGGATTTATTGTTCTAGTAGTACCACACACATGCTGCAAATTAAACACTCATATTTTAGGCATGTTCTCTTTGTGCCGACCACCGTTTCATACGAATACGAAATATATATCATTTACTCCAAATAAAGAAAAAATATACTTTATAAATCGTAAACACACATATACTCGTACATACTACCAATGTTTCGGTTACCATTCGAAACGTGTTTATAACTTCATTGATTGAATATCATGAGTATGATGCATTAAAAAATTTTTGCAATTACGATTTGTTTTATTAATTATAGCCAAGCCAATATGGACACATTTTGTACGTCATAACGGCGTCATTGGTATTTTGAGACTTTTTTAATTTAAACTGATAATTATTGTCAGTTTTTCGTGGTAAATATGTAATTAAGTTTTTGTGTGTATATTTTCAATAGACTTAAAAAAAGATTATATATATGACATACTTTCATATTTTTTTAATTATATTTAGTTTTAAATGAGGTTGTCTAGATAGGAACACCGACTGCGCGTATGCCAGCAATTATTTTGTTGTACAAATCGGCGGCAATATAAAAGATAATAAAAACAAAAGATTTAATTAAGATTTTTAATGAAAATCAAATTTAAAAAATACATATTTAAAAACTATCTTTTTTAAAGATGGAAAAGATGCCCTTATTTTATATTGGATGCCCTTATTTTATATTGGATTAAATAATTTAATGAAAATCCAATTTTTATAAAAAAGTATTTAATAATTTTTTTTAATAAAATTACACATCTGAACGTTTCAATATTTTTCTTCGACAAACATATTTTTCAAATAACAATTGACAAAATATTAATATTCATACTACAAATATTTCAAACAATACAAAGTAGATAATGTAACAAGTATATTACAACACTCCCTCTCAATTAGGTAAGATTTTAACGAATTTCTAATTGCAAAAAAAATACATTTTTCTAACGCTTTTGTTAATATATCAGCAACTTGAAACTTTGTAGAAATATGTTTAATTTTCAAATGATCCTTTAAAACATGATCCCGTATAAAATGATTTTTGATGTCAATGTGCTTTGACGTTTTTGTTTCAGCAGTTTTAGCCATAGCAATACATCCCGCATTATGTTCTTATAGTAAAAAAGGCTGTTCGATATTTGTACCTTTCATGTCATTTAAAATTCCATTTAACCATAGATCTTCTGAAGTAGCCAAACTAAAAGCAACATGCTCAGCCTCGTTGGATGAGGTAGCCACAGTTGTTTGCTTCTTACTACAACAAGACACTGGACATCCGTATACATAGAAGATATAGACACTTGTTAATTTACGATCATCAGTACTGGCAGCTCAATCTGCATCTATATATCCAACTAAAACATCTTCGGGATCATTCAATTTTTCAAAGTAATTTAGTTCTTTTAAGATATCTTAGGGGTCTCTTGAGAGTAGACCAGTGTATTTCATTAAAATTTTCTTGATATCGTCCCATATAACCAATAGCATAAAATATATCAGGGTGCACACATAACATTAAGTACATTAAGCTGCCTAAGAGCTTTCTGTACCGCTTCTCACAAGTCTCACCTTTAAAAATTGGTAACTGAAGATTTGTCTCTAAAGAAGTATCACTTACGTTACATTTATTCATAATAAATTTTGATAACACGTTTTCAATACTTGCTTTTTGATTTAAATACATAACACCATCTTCAATATTGTAATCAATTTTTATTCAAGGAAAGTAATTAAGTTTTCCACAGTCAGACGTTTCGAAAGCTTCTGATGGTTTTTTCTTTATTCACTTGATAACATCCAAATCATTTCCACCAGTCAAAACGACATCTACATAAATAGCAGCAGTCTTACATTACCATTATTGCTCGCCATTTAAGAAGGCCGCTTTCACATTTAAATCTATAATGTGTAGCTCCCTTTTTACACCAACAGCCAAAACTGTTCGAAACATGCTTAATTTTGCCACTGGAGAATAGGTTTCTTAGTAATCCCTTGTTGGTTTGAGTCATTATTTTGATTAGTATCTAAGCTATTCGAATCATCTAATTCATCGAATTTACAGTCACGTGCAAGTACAATAGATCTTTTGTTTTTGTCCCATAATCTACAGCCATTAGGTCAATAACCCACCATAACATAGTTTGAACTTTTGGTGTCTAAATTTTTCCGCTTTTTGTTCGGAATCCAAGCAAATAAAGAGCAACCAAAAATTTTAAGTTTTGTTCAATTAGGTTTTTCGTTAAGCCACATTTCTGCAAGAGTTTTATTACATGACAAAAAAATAAGTAGGACTTCTATTTATTAAATATGTGCTAGTATATACAGCTTCGCATCACAATGACTTTGGTACGTTAGCTTCAATTAATTTTGCTCGAACTATTTCCATTCTAAAGGGTCCGCCATCTAACGTTTTTTTTTCAACTAGTACTTATTTCGTGAATGGTAACACTTAGCTCATGTCTGATTTGACAGATAATTAGTTTTATCGGTCCTCTGAACGAATATGGTTGTGTAAACGTTTTACTTTGAAAATCATGGTAATGTTGCAGAATCAAAAATCATCTTTTCAGATGAAGCTCATTTTGATCTTGGCGGGTATGTAAACAAGCAAAATTGTCGCATTTGGGGCACAGAAAACTCGCACGCATACATTGAAAAGCCGATACACCCAAGACGAGTCATTGTTTGGTGCGGATTTTGGTCTAGAGGCATAATTGGGCAATTTTTCTTCGAAAATGAGCAAGGAGTGCCCGTTACAGTCAATGGCGATCGTTATCGTGCCATTTTGAACGATTTTTTGTTCACAAAAATTGGAAAGGAGGATATCAGCAACATTTGGTTTCAACTGGACGGCGCTACGAGCCACACAGCCGAAGCTACACTCGATATTTTGCGCCCTGTTTTGGAAAATCGCATTATCAGCCGCAGAGCTGATGTCGTTTGGCCACCTCGAAGCTGCGATTTGACACCGTTGGACTATTATTTGTGAGGTGCCGTCAAAGATAAGTAACAAGCCAGAGACAATTGACGGTTTAAAGGACAATATTCGTGAAGCCATTGGTGAAATACAGCTGCACACAATCGATAACGTGCTTAAAAATTGAACCGATCGTGTAGGCTACTGCAATGCCAGCCGATGCAGCCATTTGAATGAAATTATCTTCCATTATTATCCGGAAGGATTGTACTTTCAAATGAAAAAAGAAATTTGAGAAAATATTCAGTAGTTTTTTTTATAGCATTTAAAAAAAAAATTATTTGGCGGACCCTATATTAAATCCCTCTGCTACACCATTTTGTTGTGGTATATAAGCAATTGTTTGAACAATTTTAATACCCTTATTTCAACAGAACGCAAGCATTTCATTTGAATTGTACTCCTTTCCCTGTTCAACAGTTAACAGTTAAAATGACTACTCGTATAATCGTCTATAAAGGACACAAAATAATTTAAACCATTATACGTAATAGGATTTATAGGTCCACAAACATCAGAAAGAATATGATCGATATGTCTTACTGCTCTTAAATGAGTACCATCAAAGGGATCACGACATTGCCTACTTTGCGTACAAATTTCTCAAAAATCAATTACCATTTTATTTAGTATACCAATTGCCATATCGTGTTTAATCAAATTTTGATAAGCTTGTTTACTTATATGACCCATTCGTCGGTGCTAAAGCAATCCTGAATCTACTTTTGATAGATTTAATTCTGTTTATTATTAACATGAATAAATTACCAACTCTTTTTCCCGTAGCTATGGTGATTCCATTCTTTTGCAGTATGGCCTTGTCCTGTTTAAAATTTACTTTGATACCAGCTTCTACAATACGGGTTACAGGCAAAAGATTTTTCCTGAAAATTGGACCTGTATAAATCATCTTAAATGTCCACCTTCATACGAGTACCATTGTTGCTTACCCCATCAACTTCCCCAATTTTATTAGCAACTGCACATTCATTATTTTTTGCAACACTAATATAATGTGGTTCAGCAAGTTTTCCTATAACTGAAAAAACTTCAATATTATTTACAAAGTAATCGGTTGCACCAGTCTTATGCAAAATGTTGTTACAAAAATAAAGTTGGGCACCCCAGCGTTTATTACATCGCTAAAATAAATAAACAAAAACAAAAATCTACAACAACAAACATTAGCAGAAATAAAGTAAATAAAAATAACATGGCAACAACAATAATTAAGCAGCAGCGAAAACGAATAACAGACAATAAACAAGCAACAACAAATACTAATAGCTGAAAGAAGTAGATGTTTACCTTCGCATGGCAACATAAGAACTAAAAAGAAAATGAAAGAAAGAAATGGAATCTACCTGAAATATCGAGAGGTTCGAGAGTTTCGATGTGTTGTTTACTCAGCCATATAAAAAGCACATCGATGCAAACAACAATCAGTTTATGTAAAGTTAACACAGCGAACGAGTCTTGTTGGTTTGAAGTCAGCGGAAAGAGAGTTTAGAGTGGTTAATCTCTGGTCGAAGATAATTTAAGCTGTGATCAAAAATACACGTTTTTAAAACGTAGCAATATATTATACCACCATCAGATTACTTAAATGTAATGTAAATGAGTATGACTATATTGGCAATGGGCATCGTAGAGGCTGTGACATTAAAGGATTTCCACGTAAAAGTGAAGTTGGTTACCGAAGTGGAAAAAGTAAATACGACAGAAAAATAGCCGCTGATAAAACAAGAATAAGGTCAACAAGACTGTTATCAACATCCGACAATTACGTCTGGAGGCTAACGAGGACTGGTCAACGGCTCAGAGGAAAGACTCAGTACTGGCAAGGATAATAGCGGCTAAAGAAAAAGACGAACGGCCTACTTGTAAAGAGATATCAGCAGATAGCCCTCTAATAAAGGCTTATTTGCTCAATGGAATAGTTTAAAGCTGCTAGACGGGTGCTTATACGAAGCTGGGAAGTGCAGACGCAATACAACTTCCAATCTAATAGTGGTTCCTCCCTCGAAAATGAATGAAATTTTAAATCAGTCTCATAAGGAACCTAACGAAGGACATCTTAGTGTAGCAAAGACAGTAGAAAAATTAAAACAGCGTTAGTATTTGGTTGGATGCCAGCAAGTTGCCGCCGGATGGAGAGCGAACTGCACTGAATGTATTGCGGCTAAAAATGTAGTCAAAATAAGTCAGAATCATCTGCAGCAATACAAATCGATAGCAGCTGTAGGTAATGCCAAGAAAAATGAAAGCCCCAAAAAACTTCATGAAACGATGCACACACGACTAGAAACGGCCCATGATAGATTGAAAGTCAGGTATGATCGAGCAGCAAATACTGAGAGCTTCCATGAAAGACAACTGATTCTACTCTACAATCCACAGCGGAAAAAATGATTATCGTCCAAGCTTCAAACTATCTGGGATGGATCTTATAAGGTAGTCAAGAATACTGAAAAACAATAGCCCGCGATCAAGAAAGTGGTACATCTAGAGCGACTGGCGAGCTATGTGAAGAGAGTGTTACGAGAATAAAAACGCCTAAATTGTAGGTTTTTGGTATATTTTGTGTCACCCTTTCAATGCCATACTTATATGTATATCCGGCAGCACTGCCAATTAAATCATCTCTGGATAACACAATCTTACAAGTTTGAAATTAACGGATAGAGGATATGAGATCATCTGAGACATTTCCGGAATAAGTAGGCCTTGTCATGGCATAAGGGCTCTGCTATGGTTGACCATCTAGTCCCGATTTTAAAAAACCTAGCATGTTACATCGGACGCACTTTCCGGAAAATACGGCGAATGGTAACAGGGGAAATGAAGCTAGACCAAGTATTGTTGGTAGTGTAAGAAGACAAGCAGCGGCCAGTATTTGCAGAGAGAATAAAATGAGTATTGAGTACGTTCTAACCATTTAAGTCTTCGGGAAAGGATGGAATATTTCCTGCCCATAACGACATAGAGGGAATATACCCATACCTTGTAAATATATGGGGCAGTAGTCTGGCTCTGGGATATATACCAACAGACTGGAGAAAAGCGAGTGTGGTGCTCATCCTGGAGGTTGGTAAGTACTTCAGACTGATTAGCATCATATCTTTTGTGTTGAAGACACTTGAGAAATTTGTGGACAACTATACAAGATGTGGGGCTCCGCAACGCGTGCCACTGCATCAAGGGCAGCAAACTTACTGAGAGGGCAGATCGACGAAAACGGCTCTCGTGGAATTAGTGGAAGCCATAAAGAGATCCTTAGAAGACAAGGAGATTGCTGTGAGTGCTTTCCTAGACATAGAAGGCGCCTTTGATAACACTTTTCATGAAGTTATATAGAAGAAAAGGGAGTGGTCCCTACTATATCCAGATGGATGGCAGAAGTCCTTCGTACTAGATTTGCCCAAACTAGTGCAGGGAGCGTTAATATAAGTGTCAGCACGACATCATCAATGCATCATTTTTATTTTAAATAGTTTAATAAGCTCATACAGCTCGGGAAGTTTGTATTTTTAAGCTCCATTTATACCTCTTTCTTTAAGCGAGCTTTTATGTTCTTGAAAACTAATGCACATTTGCCGAAGCTATCTTTCAATTTTCTTCATTTTTGAGCTCAACCTCAAGTCGTTAAGCTCCTTTGCTAAAAAAATCCACTTAGCAGTTAGGCTTTTTAAGCTAGTGAAACTAACAAATCAATGTAAATGAATGTTTTCTTCTTTCACTTTGCCCTGTCATGGGCAAATTTTTCATGCACCTACAAATATTCAAAGACTAAGTATTTTTGCTCATTTCTCACCTTGTTTGCTATTTCTCAAAACATTCATCTAAAATCACAAAAAAAAACAACTATTAAAATAAACATTTAAAACAAATTTTTGTTTAGCTTAATTTTAGCAACAAAAAATTTCGATCGCTATAAATTTTTATTTTTAAAAATTAGCTGAATCCTATTTTTCGTTATAGAATACAAAATTTAAAATTTTGGCAAATTCAATATTTAAAATATTGCCGAATTTAGCAATAAGCTTACAGAATTGAACACGTAGCTAAAAATCGCCAAACAATTGTTTAAATTTTTAGCTTTGGAAAATTGATTAATTAGCTTAATCTACAATTAAGCATATAATTATAAAAATCAATTTTATTTAAAGTCACATCCTTTTTCTAAGCAAATTTGTTTTTAAACGGAATATAACGTATCGGAACTAGATATTATAGCCATATGAAGAACCATCCTCTTATGAGGACACCGGGCGTGTATGTATGTATGTAAAGCAAAAAAAGCTATACTCGTCTTTCTATTCAGATAATTACAAATAGCAAACAAACAAACGTGATTGAAATTGACAACTCTTTTGAGAATGCAAACATAAACAAAAACCAATACACGCACGATTTGAAAAAATATTAAAAAAAAATTACAATGTCTGGAAAATGTAAGTAAAAATTACGAAGCAATTTGTTCTCGAAACTCATCTTTTAAAGTGGAAGAAAGTTTTTTTTAATTTTAAGTTTTTTTTTTAGAACATTTATTTTTTCCATTTTGTGTTTGCTTTTATAGGAATTTTATTATTTGTTTACTCTTCGTTTGTTTATATTTGCTATTTTGTGTTTCGATAAAAAACTGAAGAAATTAAGAAAACTGTAAATTATTCATGTTTTGGAAGGTGTTTAAAACCGCTAATAATGATATGTTACTTATGCTATGTTTGCACTACACCGTTTTTTCGTTCTTCGCTCTCTCATTCATAATACAATCCCCGATTATGAGCTTAATTACATAAATTTCCATGCAAAATCTTGAGAAAGAATCATTCAAATTGTAAGTAATTCTATTTCTATTACCCTTTGAATTACTTCAAACCAGTATCATCTCTAAAATTTATAAAACTTTGATCAAAAGAGTTTGGCATACCTATTAGCTCCTAATCAGAATGTTTTAATTATAGATTTGACATTGCAAATTTATTAAATTGACATCCCTGTCAAGTACAAAAAAAAAAACAAAAAATAAAATAAACGAAATAAAGACAACAAACAAAACAATGGTCGCTCGCTGCATTAACTGAATATGCTAGCAGTTAAAAGGTACCGTGCGAGCGGGAGAATCCAAATAAGTAATACAAACAGAGAACAAAGTAATCCAAAGTCTCGTGCGAACATAGTACATTTTTGTAAATTTTGTTGTTTTAGTAGTGTTTGGGGTATAAATTACAAAATGAGAGAGCGAAACATGACTATTTACCTACGTGGAAACATGCTCTTAAAATAAATAATTGTTGATTTATATTCTGTTAAATACAAAGTTTTAATCTAGTTATACAAGTATAACTCTTTTAACAAGTATTTTTCCTTTCATTTTATTGATATTTAGCCATTGTTTTTTAATTTGATGAGTTTAACTTGATATGTATCGAAAATTATTGATACATATCGTACGATAAACTATTCGATATCGGAAACGGCGATTAGACCCCTGACGTCGATACGTACCAAGTTGCCTAATTATAGCATTCGATTGCTATCGAACCGCATTTTCATTGTTATGTGAATGAATTCATCAACTTTTAAAAAATCATAATATATCTTGAGGATAAATATGAGTAAAAAGAATCCTTCACTTAGCATTAAAAAAACATTTTGTATTGCTTACCACAGCTATTTTGCTATCGAACGACGTTAAGAAAGATTACACTCGATTGAAGACTCACTATCGAAAGACATCATCTCAAATTTTGTGTTTTTTTATTCGATATCGAATGCCGTATTTCCCAATTGATTTTATTCGATCATAATGACTCGTTATCGTATTTGCTTACGACAGCTATTTTGCTATCGAATGACGTTAAGAAAGATTACACTACATTGAAGACTCACTATCGAAAGACATCATCTCAAATTTGGGTTTTTTATTTGCTATCGAATGCCGTATTTCCCAATTGATTTTATTCGATCATAATGACTCGTTATCGAAAGCGACGATTAGACCCCTGGTTTTGAAAACATTATTGCCTTTGTTTTCTCTGGATTACGTTTTTTTAAATAATTTTTTATCGTTGCGTAATTGAATGTGAAAACGTAATGAAAATGCAGAGTATATATATATAATAAAAAAAACATACCTCTTATTCAAAAATTATAAATTTATCATTCATAGTTTTGATTTTTTTTTTATAATTTCTGTGTATTTTTGTGAAATTTTACATTGTTATTTAATATTTAATAATAATTGTTATTCCGCTATTTTGTTCTTTATATAATTACTGCTCTAAACACTTAAATATTCATTTCTGTTGTTTGTGTTATAATATAATATAAATATTTGTATTTTATTTGTTTACGACGACATTAATACTATGTTTTTAATTAAATTTAGCTGTAAGACAATTTTTTTGTTTTTCCGTTTTTTTTTTTTTAAGAGGGTTCTTCTATTTTATTTTATAAATCTTGCTTATTATATGTGTTTTATTATATAAGTAAATTTAACAAAACTCTGCTGAAGAGTATACATACACACTTATAATATTGTAAACTATTAAGTTGTTGTTTTCTTTTGTTTTTGTTATGTTATTAAATGAATTATATATGTATATAAATTTAAATGTCCACTTTATTTTACTGAATGTTTTTGTCTATAGAGTAAGTCAATTTTATTAATTTACTTAATTTTGAATTTCTATCTTTTTTGTTTATGATTTATTTATATACTTCTTTTGTTTTGTAGTTTTTTTTTTCTAAAAGTTACCGTTTAAATTTGTTAATAAACATTGATTCTCTTTCATAGATTTTTCTTTATTGTGTTTTCTTTAATATTTTTTTGCTTATTTTGTTTATATGTAACAATGTCCTTTTGAAAAATATTTTATTTTATTTTTTCTTTTTGTTTATTTTTGATTACTTAGGCACTGTGTTCAATTTATTACAACTAAAGATTAATAAATTTAATATGTAAGTTTTAAATGTATTATTAATTATTATTTTTAATTTTTATTCTTATTGAGATGATGTTTATTTTCTAGAATATTGTATAGCTTAATCAAACATTATTTTTAAATATATGTATGTAAAATTTTCATTCAAAAAGTCTCGTTTAATATTAATTTTTATTTTTAATCCATATGTAACAACTTAATCAATGAATTTTAAATTTATTTAAAACCTAGAAATGCTATAAAACAGACCGTCATCATTATGTGTATATATTTTATTTAATAATAAATGGCTTTACTACCTGATTTTTCGAGTTCTTACTACAATAACAGCTTATTTTAAAATATGTAAAGATATTTATTACATTATTTTCGTTACTAAATTATAATTAAAAATTAAGACAAAAATATTATTAAAACAAAAATAGTTTATTTGTTTTAAAGAGTTGTCTAAAACTTTGCAAGCAATCACTTTCGTGTGTCAAATAAAAATAATAAAATTTTTTATACCTATCATATATGTATATCCTTACGTTATATTAGAAAAGACGTAACTAAAATTTTGAAAAATTTGCAGGAGGTAAAAAAATCGTAACTAAACATGAAATTTAGTTAATAGAAAGTAAGTTTTAATCTAGTTTCATATAAACCACAACAACAAATTTAGTGTGTAAGCTTTTTACCTCCTGCACAATCTTTAAAATCTAAGTTGCGTTTTTTCTAAATTAACGTAACGGTTTTTATTTTCGTAACATTTACTTAATACAGATTTAGCGCATGTTATAGGCCATATTGAATACATCATTAAAGATGCAATGAAAACAACTAAAGATACTATGAAAACAATTTGATTCATTTTTATTTTTTTACAGTTTTGAAATTATTTCGAGTATTTAAAAACATATAGCTTCATAAAAAAGAAGAAAAACAAGACCATTAATTGCCCTTAAATTACTGAAATTTAAATTATTTGATCTTAGGATAGAGTTTTATAATAATAATTTGAAATCGAAAGAATAATAATTATCAATTAATGAGATGGTATTTTTTTGTACTTTTAGAATTTTTTACAAAGTGGTACTTACATATTAATATAAATATGCATTTAGTACAAGGAAACATACTCGAACCAGCAAACGTTCCTTAAAATGATAACTATTTATTGAATGATTTTACTAATTAATTGTATTGTATCATATTATTAAGTTCTTTTAAACCCAAAACATTGTCTCAATATTTTTAAATACACATACATACTTTAAGACTTCTAAGACCTAAAAGCTTCTAAATTTCTAAATTCTGCATAGTCCCAGCAAATAAGAAGTTAAGCGTTTGATATAACATATAAAAATCTCAATCTAAGCTTAAATTTGGTTTTCAATCATTTTCAAAATTATCAAACGTTATTTAAATATAATTATTAAGGTTGAAATACAGTGCATTCGGGACAACGCGTTTTTGTCAACATTCCAAGACCTCAACCATTTTTTCTAACATTGTCGACTCTAAAACGTCAACCAAACCACAAAGCTCTTAAACATCAACTGCAAATAAAACACAATTTTTGATTCAGTAATAGTTAAAACACTTACATATTTATGTGAGTACATACATTTATTTTACAAAATTAGTTCCGAATTTGGGGATTCCCCTTATACTATTATAGAAATTAAATTATGTATCGTCTTTCTCTGTTCGATTGATTTTTTTGTTCTCGTTGGAAGCCTTTTTTGTTTATTTGGATTTATTTTAGTTTGCTTTTAGTTTATAAACAATAAAAACGCTTTAAACTACTATCAATATGTTTTTTATATAAATTTTTATATTTATAAACGTCAACAATATGACAAACATCAACACCCACGGTTTTAATTAGTTGACGTTATCCCGAGTGCACTGTATTATTAAAATTTGGGTTTTTCCCAATTTGTATTAAAAAAATATTTGCAAGTTATTTTTGAAATCCAAAATAATAATATTAATTGTATTTTGGAAAGTATATTTGTCATGAAATATTCAGGCGTCACAGAATTCAATTCCGATCGAAAGTAGAATTAAGTCCGTAATTAACTTCTACAGAAAACGTAAAACGAAAATTTTCTTCGGAATAAAACCACTTTTGAAATTATAAGTAATTTCATTTCTTATAATTTTGTTATTTGATTTTTATCTACAAACCCAAATTTTTGGAAGTCTACTTCTCGGGGGAAATATAACGCATATGAAGAAAAATTGGTATAAATATAACACATACATATGTAAAAAATTGGTACAGATAAAACAAGTTTTTCGGACAAAATTTTTAATTTTTTAAATTAAAATTTTTTAATAACAAAATACTTCGGAATTATGAGAACAAAAAACTTAATCGATCGAAATTGCAAATACGAAATCAAAACCATTTCGATCGAAATCTATCACATACCCGATTATTATAGTTTATCAGACTTTTTTTTTATAAACGTTTTTTTGGGATGAATGACTTTTATTAAAATTATAATTAGTGTTATTTTCAATATTTCATTATTATGTATTACATTATTATCCAGAAAATAATTTAATTACTTTGAACGAGTAAACGATGTGATATAAAAAAGATTATGAATTTTAAAAATTAAAATTAATAGAAACATAAGAAGAATAATGAGAATGAGTTGAGAATAATTTCAATTTTGACAAAAAAATTTTTTTTCTTAAAACGGTTTCTTGGTTAGGAAAAAGATTGGTTTCAAATTGATAATATTGTGATAAAAGTGTAATGAAGCATTTAAAGGTCTTATTTTCAAGAAAATAATATTTTTAGTGAAATATACATATATATTTTTGTTCACAAATTTTGGTATGATCTTTCAAATACTGGGGTCTAATCACCGCTTTCAATATCGTATAGTCTATCGTACGAAAATAATTTTCGATACGTACCAAGTTGTCTAATTACGGCCTTCGTTTGCTATTTAACCGCATTTTAATTGTTATTGTGAATGAATTCATCAACTTTAAAAAAAATCATAACATATCTTAAGGCTATTTATGTGTTAAATGAAAGGAACAAGAATGCTGTCAACATTGGTAGAAATTTATACTTTTATAACTTAATTAAAAATTTACTTAATAGAATCTAAATCAACAATTATTTATTATAATTTATTTTTATTAAGCTGAATCCAAAGACGACTATGACTTTTTGTTTTGTTTTTGCTTTAATAATAATCCAAAAATGAAATTATTCGATCAAAATGACTTGTTATCGAAAGCAGCGTTTAGACCCCTGGTTATGTACCAAAATTAATTTTATAGCTATATACATATGTATTTGTATAATACATACATACGTATATCTTTATTCTCTTTGTTTTTGAAATAATGTAAACAAAAGAGGGCATTTTTCTGTTCAAATTTCGCCCTTGTTCAGTAAATAATATTCAGAATCACACAAAATTGAAAATATCAATTGATTTTAATTTAAACGATTTTTACTTACATTATATAGTCATATAAAATTTAAATAAAAAATTACGTTAAGAAATGAACAGACCAAAAAAATATATATATATTCAATTTTTTGTTGGTTTTCGAAGACAAAATATACTTTTAATATTACTTCAGGCAAATACAACTAAAGCTAGACTCAATCATTTTACTCGAATAAAAAATTTTTCGGGCAAAATATTATTGTATGCAGTTTGACATTTCTCTGTTTGAGATACAGAAATAGTTTTGCTCGGACAATTTTTGTCCTGGCAAAATTGAATTGAGTTGTTACTGTTTGTAGTTTATGTGAACTTATAGTTTATTCGACTTCACAAAGTGACATTTTTAATAAATAAAAAAGTATGTACATATGTATGTATATAAAAAAAAAGTCAATTTTCTTTATCCATTATTATATTAAACTTTGTTGAAACAGTTTACAATAAGATTATATTTTAATAAATAAAAATTAAAATTTTTAATGAAAAAATATTTTTATAAATAGCAAACGCAATAGTTTTTTATCCATTACTACTTCAGCTTTGCTAGAACAATTCAAAATTACATATTACTTTTTTTTTTTTTTTTGCCCTTATTCTGCATGGTATTCTGAGTTCCGTTTCGTTTCTTTTCGATTGTACGTATTCTGCATCATGGATTGAAAGTTGGTACATTGGCACTTTTTAGCACTATTTGTAAGTGAAAAGTACGATAGCACCCCAATAACTTATTTAGCACTATTTCAAATTCCACATTCGTATCAAAATATAATAAAAGCCAAAGGGAGGAAGAGACTATTTCAGTTGTTTCAAATCTAATCCAAACGAAGGATATACTGAAAGAGTAAGCTAGCAAGAAGGTGTGTACCTTTATTATTCGCATCGTAGACACGTTTTTTGAGTTTTTAATTTTGTGACGGAGATAAATTACGATGCGTATCAAGTTGCCTCACTACTGCATTCGTTTGTTAACGAATCGATTTTCATTCGTATTGTGAATGAATTAATCAAATTAAAAATAAAACTGCAACATATATATGCTGGCATATTATGAATAAAACTTAATTTTATTATTACTTAACAATTATTTATTCTTATTCATCGGAATCAGAAAGCGATTTTAGCTTTTTTGCTTTAAATTTATATATTTTTTTAAATTTATTTATTATATGCGTTTTAACTTGAAAATAAATAAAACATGCATTTGCCACAATTTTTCGTTGAATTCGCAAATAATAAAATATCTTTCATTTGTTTAAGATATCTCGATCGCAGACTCGATATCAAATGCTGTAATGCCATAATATTATTCGATCATATTTACTCGATATCGAGGCGGTAATTCGGCCCCTGCTTTTGAGAACCTTCACCCCTATGATGGTTCTAGAGTAGAAGTCGTTTTTTCTTCGTTCGTTAATTTTTTGTCGTAGATTAAAGAAAACAAGTAAAATTTTTCTTTAATGTATTACAAGAATATAGAAAAACGGCTTCGACTCGAGAACCATCATAAGAGTGATTATTGCCTTATTTTTCTTTCGATCCTGTTTTCTTTTGGAATACAAATTTTTATTTTATTTTTGATCCATGCGTAACTGATTGCGTGAACGGAATCGAAATGCAGAGAGAGTGGGTAAAAAAACATCGCTTCAAATTATTTTGACGTTTTGGAGCTCACCCAAACTTTTAACTTTTGTAATAAAATATATCTAATCCTGTTTGTACACAGTAGATACGTAGTAAACGATACCGTGCAAAAATCATGTAAAAACAAAATTAGATGAGAATAAAGAGACCTTTTAATAAGTTAATAATATCGATTTGGACAACAATATGGCATAACTATCACATAAGGTTTGTGTCAATAATAACAAATATTTTGTTGTGGAGGGTAAGCATCTGTCATTGTAATTCAGTATACGATAGACGCCAAAGTGTAAACACACATTTGTTTCAATCGCTTTAATAATGTCGATTGTGTCTAAAAAAGGTGTTTTGCGGGGAAGTCTGATAACCTTCTTTCATTTGCAGAAAACGGCTGCTGAAAATTATCGATTATTGGTAGAAGCTTACGGTCAACATGCACCAACTCAAAAAAACTTGGGAACACCACCATATTAAATGCGCCTTCCTTGAAAGTTAAATAAATTTTAAAATTTTTTATGCATTTTGTATGACGAATTTAATTTTTCGAACAAAATTTTCTAAAGCGATGACTCGTGAGGAAAACACTCTGTAATACAAATTTTACCCGGATAAAATTGATGAATCCAGCTTAATATCCGTGAGATTAACCTTTTCTGAAACCATAAAAGGGCTTTTTTATATTAATAAACACCTTTTTAGTTCAAGGAATATAAAATTTTGTATTTTGTAAGGCTGTATTTTGGTAGGGCTTAGCACTTTTTTATTTCTTATGACAATATGTTATTTAAATATTTTTTTGAGTAAAATAAACAATAAGCAAATTTATTCATACTTTGCAAACAAAGGTTTTCTTGCACTATTACATAGTACGTAAATTGAATGTTTGACGAAAACCTACTGCAGCAAACATTTAGCAATTTTATTAACATATTGAATATCTTTTTTATTTAATAATTAAAATACTTCACTGACCATATCTAGTCAACAGAGTAAAGTTTTTATATTTTGAAAATTTATGCATTTCACAAAGGTTTCATTCAACCCTATTCTGCGTTTCAAGTACGACTCCACATTCAATAACGTTACGATTGACAATTTTTAGCTACGATAATGATGCAGAATACACACAATCGAAGGACCGTAACGCAACAAAACGCAGAATACCAAAATTGCTAAATGGAGAAAAGTTTTCATTGGTATCAAAATGCAGAATAGGGGTTGATTATCATATCTTTTGTTCCTAAACGTATCACTTTTGTTAAAAGAAATCAACGGCCCTTATCATATTTGACGATGTCGTCCTATGTTAGTCATTAACCAAATTTTTTCTTTTATACAAAAAAGTCGAAATACGTTGGCTACGCCAAATACGATAATGGTGTGAACAATTTAGTTAGCTAACAATACATAATTTCTTAAATTTTTAGCTATTTTCATTCTTTTATGTATAAACATTTAAATTATGATTCTTTTAAAAGCAAAAATTAGAAGTTAATTTAATTTATTACAACTTCTTTAAATATTCAATTAATGTTTTTTTTATTTCAAAGCCGATAATCTATTTTAAAGATTCAACGTTATTTTCTATTATTTAAATAAGGTTGATATATAACACGTTTGTTTACATTTAATCAAAATATATAAAAAGAAGTATTGGCAAATATTAATCAATCATATATTTTAAAACTTATTTTTACCTATTTTATTATTTATAGTAAGAGAGAGAGTTTGTTGTATAACCATTCAAGTTTTTTTATTTATTATTATGAAGTTTTTCGTGAATTTAATTTCATTTTCAAAACATTTCGAATATTTTTACAAATAAAAAAAAATGACTAAGAATTCGTTTATTCACTTAGAAATTTGTATGCAAAATTCTAAACGTAAATTCTTTACTAATACCTTCCACATAAATATTTGCTCAAACGGCGTGTCTCTTTCTTTGTCGACTATTAATGTTTTTTGTTTATAAATTTTGACTATTAATGTTTTTTGTTTATAAATGTTTTATACAAGTTTTACGATTTTGAAATATTTGTAGCTATTGTCGTTCTCATCTCTACTCCGTTTGGTCGTCTGAAGTTGGATTCACCGATTCGATACGAACAAAAAACTTGTTCATACATTTTTTATATGCAGTTACTGCATAGTTAATATTTTGCCTCGGAAAAAAATTTGTTCGGACATCATTTGTTTTTATATCCAGTCTATGCAATAACAGTAAAATTACGTCCGAACATGTTTTTTGCCCGTACTGAATGGGTGAATCCACATTCAGGCGATAATACAGCGTTGAGATAAATACTACAATGGGCAATTATTTATCAAAACACTTTGATTTATGTATGTATGCGTAATTTTTTTTTATAGTTTATATTGTTTTCTATTCAACGAAATATTTGCTGAGTAAAGATAGTGTAAGACCAATTTATTTACTTCCATATTTGTTTTTAAGACTGTGTATATATAGCTCGTTTGGTAAAAAAGTACTTAAAATATATTCGATAATTAAAATCAGTCCATATCATTAAAACTTAGAAACAAAATGATTTTTATACTCTTTACGCAGAGAATTTTACAATTGTTAGTTTCTTGTATATGTATTTTGTTTTTCACTTATATAGATGTTCGACATTTTATTTATTTAATATTTAAATGACTTACTGATAAATGTTTACATTTTAATATTATTTATAAAATTAACTTCATTTATGTTGCTCAGCATCAGATTTTGTTAAATTTACATTACAGTTGTATTATTTATTATAGACTACATATTAAAAATGGGTTAAAATCAAAGTTTTTGACGTAGCAAGCAAATATATTTTTAATTAAGAATGTAGCTTTCTACAAATTAGACGCTATATTAGAAAAGATTTTTTTATTCACATATCGAAAATCGTCTACTTTTTTCCTTTTTTATTAAAAAAAACCAGCTGTCTTTAATACAAATTTGGTTTTTAATCAAGTAAAAAATAGGGTAATAAATCAAAATCAAATTATGTTATTCAATCAATGTACGCTTCTTAAATTGCAAAATTAGGCTTTATACACAAATTATAATATAAAAAAATTACTTTAATTTTTTCTTTACTTTCTTTTGGCCCTTTTTGACATCATTGTCGTTAATGCAATTAGATGTAAACATAAGATTTATATTATTAGAAGACGTATCAAAAAAGTGAATCAAACTACATTTACGGGTGAACGATTTTTAAATGTAGGTGAACTTTACTGATTTTACATTTGTTTACCAAGAAAATAAATTTTAAGATTTAATAAAAAAAAGTTACAAATAATCAGAATCTTTTACTTTATAACCTTATTATGGTTAAAATATCGTGTCGGATTAAGAAAATTGAAATAAAGTTGACTAAATATATTACGATCTCTACCGTTTCGAAATAGCCGTAAATAACGAAGCTAAAAAATAAGTGATTTGATACAATATTAAACACACACACTCAAGCCACTTTTATAGTCGAGCTTGGATTTAAGTCCCATATATGAATTTAAATTAATTGCAATTTGAATATAAGCGCTTAACTGTTTTTTTTTATCAATTTATTATTACATGCAATTTTAATTCTCAAATCATTCTTAAACGAAAAAAATATTTAAAGTTGAGTTTTCCTCAAATGTGTTAAAAAAGGATATTCTTAAATTATTCCTAAACTTTAAAATATTGGTATACAGTTATTTTTTGCCTTAAAAAAATTAACTTATTTTTCAATACTCCATTGAACAAGACAAGTTTAACTTTTTCATAATACTAGAACCTAAAGCGAAAATAAGACATAGTTTATAAGTTGAAACTATTTCACTTATGTATGTTCACCATATAATTAACAATTAAAAGTATCTCCACAACACTCTTAGGAGTTGAAAATCAGTGTAATTTACAATATGAAATCAATCGCGTGTGTTTCTTATAATCTATGTAATTGTTTTTAGAACTAGGTAAGTTTTTAAAAAATTCATTTAAAAAGACACACATTTTTAACTGAAATACTTTGCTTCATGAAATCGGCTCCAGAAAAAATTAAATGAAATTATATAAAGAATTTGAAAAATAGCTCTAATCGGTAAAAACAATTTATTAGAGTAAAAAAACAACAATTTTGTTTTAAAAAGATTTTTTTTATATTTCTTAAAATAGGAGTAGAAATTAAAAGGGGATTAAAATAAAAATGTATATATATTTTTTGTGTACTTTATATTAGTTGATAAATATGTTGTATATGTATATATGAAAGAATTGAATAAAAGAAAATATATTTATATGTTAAATAAAAAAATTTTGGGACATGAAAAAGTTCTGTTTAAATAAGATAAGTGGGGTGGCATATTTCTGTTATATATGTATATATAGTATTTTAATACGTGTATTATATATTTCATTTAATATTAACTTTATATTTAAATCATAGTTTATATAGCATAAATTTTTTAATTTAAAAAAATTGTTTTACAATTAACAGTCAGTGTTTTTATTATTGTTATTTATATTTAATTAATTCTGATTAATTTTAAAATTTAATTTAAACATTATGTTACTCTTTACTTTATTTTGTATATAGAAATTAATGCTAAATTTTTTTTACGTTACAGATCTTTGTTTAAAAATAATTGCATTTGCTCTAAAAATATGTTGATTTACTTTTTCGTAGTAAAAATAAAATTGAATTAAATAAAAAAAAGTAAATTAATTATACATCTAAACAAATGTAATTTGTTACGCGGTTTTAAAGGTAAATATATTTTGAAAAAAGTATATTATCATAATATGAAATATATAACGATGTTTTCAGGTGTTGTGAGGTTAAAATTTTTCAATTTTTTAACTACTTTTTTTCTTTAATTTAAAAAGTTATATAATTATTTTTATATTTACTTAGAACTTTCAACATTTTGTATCGATTTTTTTTCAATATTTTTAAAAACTTATTTCATTTATTAATTTTATTTTTTATATATTTATTCATTTTATGTGTAATGGTTTAATATAAAGTTGCTTGCAATAGTACAAATTTCTAGATTAGTAATATGTATATAAATTATTTTTTAATGATTACTTTTCTCATTTAATTTCCTACTGTATTCTTTGTTAATGATGTTAAAGAGAAGAGTGCGCTGTTGCTGTAATTCCTATTTTATTTTCTGCATCGACAGATTAAATTATGTTATTAAAACAATTTCCAATTTACGATCAAAACAAAGAAACTTTTCATCATTATATCGTACTGAAATTTTAAAAAATTTTTAACCCGTTTTTTTATATTTTTCTGTCTCATTTTGTATATTTCAGTTAAATGCCGAAGTATTCATAAAAATTCACTTTTTAAATAATAAACACAGTTTGTTTTTGTTTTGTTTTGAATTTCATTTTTATGAATACTGTTCCATTCATATATTGTAAATCTTGATTCGTTTTTATTTATTTTGTTTAGGGCGGGTTGTTGGTATCTTTAGCTTTATGATGTTAAATATTAAATTTAAACCTAGTGTCTGTTTTCAATTTAAACATATTTCTCTTCATTATTTATATTTATTAATAAAAAAAAACTATATACACACTTTTGTTTTATTAAAAATTTATTGAAAATAAGTTGTTTTAATTCGATTGTTATTTTTAAAATTTACTTTCTTTCATGGTATAAACTAAAACGTTATGAAAACCAACCTTACTTGTTGTTGTTCTTATTATTATAGATCCTTGTTAAAGGATTGCTTTAACTAAAGTTTATTTTAAATTAATTAAAAACGACATTTACTTTTACCAAAAATAAAAAAAATAAAAAGTGGAACATAAAAACTCATGCCTAAACTATAAATCTCTATTTGCGTTTTTAGATAAAAAGATTTGTTTTACTTTTATTTAATATTTAATGTATGTTTATAATATATATATATATATTGTATATATGCTACAATTCACCAAAATAGTTAACATTAAAATAAACAAATTAATTTAAAATAAAAATTGATGAAAGTTACTAAAAAATCCTTAAAACAACTGAGAAAAGTAATAAAGTAAAAGTAGAGGCTAAAATTGAAAAAAAAAAACTTTCATTTATCTCATTTAATGCTATTTGTAGTTTCCTTCTTTCTTTTATATTAAGTTATAAATATTTAATTTTAAATATTAACGTTTTAACTATATATGCAAATGTCTAACTGTAGGTTTTAGCTATATAATGAATATGTCTGTATTTAGTTAAATTTAATTTTGTAATGTAATCCATTTTTGTATTCTAGAAATCTAATAGTTTTACATGCAGACACATTTGTTTTCCTTGCTTTAACATTAAAAGTTACCGTGTAATAATAAAAAATAAATAAAGAACATTTTTAGCTAAAAAGTAATTTTGAAATTATTTTAATTATTATAAAAAATTCATATATAAACTTATACACGTCCATAAAAAGAAAATCCTTTCATGATTTTAGCTTCCAATCAAAAATTTTAAAACCAAAGACAACGAAAAGCTATTACGACGATTTCGTTTTTCTAGTAACGCGATAATAGAACTTTTTGCTAATCTTTTTCGTTTTAACATTTTTCTTAAGCTTAAAATATTTATGCTGGAAGGGTTTTCCCCTTTAAGACGTGTTTATATTCTAAAAAGTGTTTTTATAACTCTTTAAACCCCTATTTTAATGTATGTGTTTTTGTTTTTATCCTAAAACATGTTTGCTTTCTTTTTTTAGTTTTTTTTTTACTTTTCCATTTTTTTTATAACTTTAGTTTTTTTTCAGTTGGTTTACATTATAATTAACTAATTTTGTGTTTTTGTTACTGTATTGTTAATTACATATTAATTATTATTTCTTTTATTAAATTACTCTCCGTTTGTTGCAACTATTATTTTAGTAGTAGAATATATTGGTAAAGAATTTTTTGTAAATATATATATTTTTTGCATATGAACGATTTTTCTGATGGTACTACAAAATCTTTTTCGCAATTAATTCAAATTACTTTTTTATAAGTATGTATATAAAACTTCGTTTGAAGAGCTTTCATATATATATCTATAGTTTCAATTTTTGTTTGTTTTTTAAAGATCTTTTATAATTAATTGTTAACTAATAATTAATATTATAGTAATAATATATATATATTAAATGTAATATTTAACAACTGAACTGTACTGTACGAAACAGACGACGCTATAGCTTAAAATATGTTCACCTTGTTTAATTTTGTTGATGTTGTTGTAAATATGTTGGTTTTATTATTAAAACTGATAGATGGTTTTGTTCTTTGTCTATTTCCGGATGTAATTGTTATTGATCGAATAACAGCAGCAGCATTATTTTAGCAGCAGGTATTAAATTTGGCCTTTATGATTTTTTTAAACGGCCTGCGAAGCAGCGTATGGTGGTTGTGTTGAACTATCGTTACCGTACGCTGATCTGGGGCCTGCTCCGTAATTAGAGGCACCACCTTCTTGTTTTACATAATTTGAATAATCATAGTCATAGCCAGAACCGTAACCGCCATAATCATATTCTGAACCAGACTTTGAAGCTGAATTACCTGGACCAGTACGAGGCATTCCACCAACGGGTCCTGTGGTTGATGGACCACCAGTTGCCCATGTTTGAGCTCTACTGTACATATCAGTAGCTGTGCCAGCGCCAGCGCCCGGTGCTCCAGTTGGGCCTGCTGAATTGGGTGGCATATTCCAAGCATTCCAACTGCCACCACCAGAAGGTCCCGAAGGTCCGCCGGTGGAGGTGGAATTGTACATGTCATAACCAGCATAACCTTGAGTCTGTTGTGGTCCAGCATAGTTAGACCATTGTGGTGGTGGACCTTGAGGTCCTGGAGGTGCTCCCCAACCTTGATATGAACCAGGTCCGCTGTTGCCATAGCCATAACCTCCTTGTTGTGGTGATGTTCCCCAGCCTTGGTAACCAGGCATCATATTTGGAGCGCCAAGTGGCATATTCAATGGAGGTCCACCCATTTGTCCATTTTGCCCTTGCATCATGTTAATTGGTGCATGGGGTGGACCCCAGTGACTGCATTCATTGCCAAGTTTTCCATAAGCTCCACCAACAGTGCTGTTGTTAGCATTCTGAGTGCTAGATCCATCCCTTGGTTCAGCTTTTTTAATTTCAACCTTTCAAAACATACAAATTTAAGTTAGTGTTTAGTTTTTATTTTTATTTCTTTTTTTTAATTTATATTAAACCTGCTCTTGATAAAACAACAAAATTATAAAAGAAATTTCAAAAGTCAGAAACTTGATTTTTTGAAGGCATATTTATATTTGAAAACATTATTCAGCCTTTTATGTTTACACTGTACCAGTTATTAATAGGGATTATTGTCAATTTTTAAAGATTTTTGCAAAAATGGTTTCTCCAACTAATACAATTTATCGCAAATAAAGACTGTTTTGTTTGTAAGTATACTGTTAAAAACATTGTAAGGCAGTAAGTAAATAGAAAATCTTTACAACTTTTCATTACATATTTTGAAAGTTTTGTGCCCAAACAACTCATAATTTTGATTTACCTACACTACTTATGAACTCATAAAGTTGTAAATAAAATCAATACAGAGACCAGCTTTTAATTAACAAATTGGCGATTACTTTAAGACTTGTTAAGGACTCTTAAACATAAACTTCCAAAATATTATATTGTTTTTGAGTTTTAATAGCTCGAGCAAGATGATATCAAATATCATCAAATAAATACATAACTAAAAGGAAGCAAAACAATAGAATTCATAGAATATATCTATGGCCAAAGTCAATATTTTGCTGTTTTGAGTAATTTGTTGCATTAGGTCGCTTTTCTTACTTTCTTTTATTTTGTTAAAAGCCAATGTCTAATTTAACCCAGAACAATTTTATAAGGGTTTTGCTAGGCAATTTTACTATGAACTCATATATAAAACAAAAGCTTCAATTAAAATTTTCTCAAAAGTAAATATTTTGACATTGGCCATTTTAGTTTCAAGATACAGATATAATGAACAAAAAATATGGCGGATTATTATATAACTCTCTTCTATACTTGTTATAAAATTAACGAAATAATTAGAAATTTTAAATTTATTGATCGATTATGGATGGCATCGGAACTTTAGTTGCGTTGCCACTTGCCGAAAATTGCATTACGTATGGCAACTGGCAACTAAAAATCTATTCATTCCAATTGCATTTAGGCCACTACAAATTTCTAAATGCCGTTCGACAACGCAACTGAAGTTCTGATACCATCGATAGTCGACCCATTACATATAGCTCTAATAGTCAGCCTTGAACGTGAACATATACAGTGCCGATCAAAAAAAAAAGCACCATTAATAAATCAGAGCAATGAAATTAAGTCACTAGCTTTTGATTTGCCCATCAATGTTCGATAATATTATACCACGTGCACTATCTTTGAGAATACTTGTTTGTAAAGTAAAAACTTAACGGTTATTTTCCCATAATCGGTTAAAAAAAAAAATGATTTTTGGCAGTCATTAAAATAACACCGTTTCACAACATTTTGGTATAAAATAAGAAATTTTAATACTATTATTTAAAAAACGCAGGCAAAAACACAAGGTAATCTTATTTAAGCTCAAATAAATTAGCTTCACTCAGATTTTATAACATATTTTAATAAAAATGGGATCTTTTTTGCTTTAGTTAGTTAAAATCCTTGGTAAGAAAAATGATGTTGCGAAAATATGTTTTTTGTGACAAAAAGTTAGTAGAATATTGTTTGGAAATAAACTTTGATATTTAATTTATTTAAAACAATTTAAGGTAAGTCGTGATAATAATTTCAGTGAAGATAAAAGACACACAACTTAATCAACTACATTGAAATCAGGAGCAGAGAATTTCTTAGAATTCGTTGCCAAACCGTTGAATTATTGAAAATTTTGTAACGATTCCTTTGAGAAAAGTAGATTTAATAACAATGTCATCTTTAGCTATCGATAATTGCATAATCACTTTCATTAACCAAGACCCTTTAAAGTTCTCTAGGTCATTTCCAATGAAAATGGTAATGCTAAATTATCATGAAATATCAAGGTTTATTTCCAAACAATATTATTACGATTAATAACTTTCCATAAAAAAATCAAAT
Organism: Wohlfahrtia magnifica; assembly: GCA_023159175.1. Taxonomy (NCBI): domain Eukaryota; kingdom Metazoa; phylum Arthropoda; class Insecta; order Diptera; family Sarcophagidae; genus Wohlfahrtia; species Wohlfahrtia magnifica. The sequence continues at coordinate 5,128,094 of JAKWBJ010000061.1, forward strand.
TTTCACAACACTTCTTTCGGCCCAAGCAATTTAACTATTTAACCGAAAAAGTCACAGTATTGTATACATCATAATTTTTTACCTGTGGGATTTCACTTTTTCCTTCCTAAACCTATTTAAAAATAATAATAATTTTTACACCTTTATTTCTGTCCGCATATGTTCCCTATTATAAAATATAGTTAAAGAATTTATTCACTCACCTGCTTGCCATTAAGATTAATATAACGTTCATTTGTTACATGCTCCACAGAGGACTCCTCTTCAAAGGATAAGAAACCAAAACCACGTGACTTCTTCTTCTCTTGATCGTACATAATAACAACTTCTGTCACTTTACCATAACGTCCGAAAAATGTTCTCAAATCGGTTTCTGTAACATTAGATGGTAATCCACCAAGAAATACCTTATAACCACCACCCTTTTTGGGTTTTTGCAAGGTGCGTGGATTACATGGTTTGGGATCAATTGTACGACCGTCCAATGTATGAGGGCCGCTTTGCAAAACATGCTGAACATTAGCTGGATCAGCAAATGTAACAAAACCGAAACCACGTGATCGACCGCTTTCATTGTTTTTCATTACAACACAATCAATGATTTCACCAAAACGACAGAAGTAACGGGAAAGATTCTCTTGAGTGGTTTCCCATGAAAGACCACCCACGAAAAGTTTGCCCCTCTCATCTTCCTCCATGATTTTTTGAGGATTTTGTTTAATTGACTTTAAATTATCCAAAACGATTTTTTTTAAATGCCGCCTTTATAATACAACTGCTGGCTGTTTGGTTGTGTATGTGTGTTGTTTTATTTTCTTTATTTTACTGCTTCTTCTTTTTATTTGCCTTATGGTTTGTTGGTTGGTGTCCTGTTTTCGTAAAATAAAATAAAAATATACTTCTTTATTTCCTTAAATTTTAGTTATTCTAAATATCGTACAAAATTATATTTTGTTTTTCGATTAATTGGTGTTGTCGTTGGTTATTTATTTTCTTTTTTAGTAAATCTAAATCACGATGATGTCGACACGTAACTTTCTAAAATAAAATAACCAAACAACGAACATAACATGGAAAGAAAATAAGCAAAAGAAAAATGGTTTAAAGAAAAATAAATGGAAATATGTTAGTACGTGTGTGGGACTAAATAGGTACATGTAATTAATGAGAAAATGCGATTAACAAAATATGAAAATTTATATACAATATCTGTTCGATGTTAGGTCAATAGCAATTAATTTAGGATGCATAAAATAAATAAATTTTCTACGAAATCTATCATTTTAAAACATAATAAACAATTTATTTTTAGATTTACACTAATGATACACATACAAAACAGCGAATTATGAACAATGGATAATTTGTATTACTTTCTTTTTAAGCCAAGCGAAAACAATTTTGAAATCTTAGTGAATAGCTCAAAAATGCTTGTGAACGAAAAAAGCAAAAGATACGTAAAAACGCCGGTTATCATAAGTTACCACTAGTATTTGTTGTTATAATTTCTGAAGAATTTAAAATTCAACACACTTGTTAAACGTTGCCACTGTTTTGTAAACAAACATTTAATATCATACAAGATTTGTTTGCAATCAATGGATGGGATATACATATGTATGTATATGCATAGACAAAAAAACTCAGTTTTTAATTACTCTTTCTTATTTTGCTATACGCAGACACGTGAATTTAGGTTAACATGGTATTTTAAAACATACGATACAAATGTTTTTAAAAGTGATAGCTTTAGGCATATGTATATACAAAAGTATATATAGATGTACATATGAACATAAACACAAATGCATATATGACATGTTATAAATAAATCAAAATACTTAACATACATCTTTACATAAACCATATTCATTTTAACAATGTAATAAGGTAATTACTAGTCACATAATTAATGTCATCGTTCAGTTTTGTCTTTTTTACTTAAAACTTCTATATTGCTGTATATACCTACTAAACAAAGCAAAAAAATAATGTTTAAATTGTGTAGTATCATAAGGCTTGTCCATTAAAGATTTCTTGTTGCTCTTTAGATTAATTTGAAGACACAAAATGCAGTATTGCCATAATTAATGATACAAATGTGTTCCTATTCAGATGGAGTGTATTGAGACATAACTACTTTTTAAGATACTATTTTTTTTCTTTTTTGATATAAAATTAATTTGTGAATCATATTTTTATAAATTGCAAGTGACTAATAACATTTATTTTAATTATTCCCCATAAATTGTATTAAAGGCTCTGAATATTATACAAATTACACTTAAATTAACGTATGTTAAATGAGAGAATGAAATTTTAACTTAAGCAACTCTTAATGAAAAGTCGCTATAAATACTCAAGGCATAAACGGCTGGTCTGTCTTAATGCCTAATGTTTTCAACACCCACCTTTATCTTTCTGTTTAAACATCAGAGAACACACTTTTAAGAAATAAGTACGACCTTTAGAAAAATAAGTTTTCATGTGTTGCTAAACTTTGGTTGATCTGTAACTGTTCTAAACTTATAGAAACACCTGCGCAAAGTCCAAAAACTATTTGAATATCTTTAGTATGTATTGGCTGACAGTTTATAAAAAAAAAGATCCGAATTGAGCTTAAGGCAACAATATTATAAAAATGTAACTCCATACATGAATTTCAAATGTTTAAACTTTGCTTTGTCCGATTATGCGAAGAGCACTGATTTTCTATTATTCAAATATATATATATATATATATATATATATATATATATATATATATATATATATATATATATATATATTTGAAGTATAAAAATAAGACCCTCATAAATTATATATGAGAAACATTCTTGTCCAAATATGGATTGTATCCATTGAATATTAAAAATACAATATACGGAAATACATGTTATTGCGAAAATAATACAGATACGTTAACTTTTCGATAAAATTCATATCATAAAGTTTATATTTTTAACCTAGAGGGAGCGGCAATTGGCCAGCCTAAAATATAGTATGAAAATGCCTATGTTTACAGAAATTTTTTTTATTTTCATGGCAGCATTTTACAAAGACAATGCTCTCTATGTTAGAGTCGTTAGTAATACATTTTTAAGCATATTAAACTTAAATTCAATAACTTTTGTAAAATTTATTTAAATTCAAAATAGGTTCGCAACATTTTCGTATTCTAATTACAAAATATTAAAATTTGGTTGCGTTTTACATATTTTCTGCGCTTAGCAGACCCGAATTTTATGATTTTTTTTTTTTTTTTTAAAGATTAAATTTTTTTTTTATAAAATAAGTTAAAGCGTCATGGATAGAAAGTACAGCTATAGGCTAGACTTAAGAAATTTTGTACTTGAAGTAGAACTTTTAAATAAATTCTACCATTTGATTCAGAATATTAATTTTATACTATTTGTATTCAAGATAATTAATTAGAACAATATTTTTTAACTTTATTAAAGTTAATTTTTTCGATATTATTTGTTGAATTAAGATATTTAATATTTTTTTCGAAGTAAAAAATTAAACTTATACATCTGGCAACTACTACCCGTATTCACCACACCACAGTTTACATGGAAAGAGAGGTATAACATACACATATGTACAAACAGAGGCATATACCGAAAAATAAAAAACAAAATGGATGACGACCAAGGAATGCGGTCCGAAACAAATTCTGATATTTTTTCGATCTAAAAATGTATTTGTCAAAATGAAATGCACATATATTAAACTTATTTTAAAAGTTCTGCCTTGATGTATATGGAAAACGAAAATTTCATTAATTTTGATGGAAAATTAATGAAGAAATTTATATTATCGCGTCATTTTTTGACATTATATGACATCGCACACTTCTATTTCTTTGTACTGGGTTAAGAACAATTGAACCAATATAAGATTTTACGCAGTAGATATCTATACAAATTTTCATGTAAACATGATGTAGACAGACGGACACGCATTTGTCAGCAAAATGTGAATGAACCGAAGGATAGACGTATGACATGGATGATAGATGGAAATGTTAAACTGACGGACAGACCAGACCGACAGCTCTATTGTAAGTTTGAAGTGAATCGAGAATCTTTACAGAACGAAATCTAAGCAGCGTTAAAAATAAAAACGCGTGCGTTCAATGCGCCAGTTTCATACATATAAGTTATGCATGGATGTTTGTGCGCCTTTACAAACGTTAGTTGTATTGTTTTTGTATGTATTCGCCTCATTTTACTCTTTTTTTTCACACTCAAAAAGTCTTCAACGTCGGACTAGAGTTAATTTTTCTTCTTTTTGGCATGTGTATGTAAACTAGTGTGGTTATACACATTGCAGTTTGTATGTATTAAATGTGAAAAATTTTCACTTTTCACACACAAACAAAAAATCTGGAGCTTTTTTTCCTCCATAATGACAAAAAAAATCCAACATTTTCTTGCAACCAATTAAAGTCGTATTTAGACTTTGTCTTCCAATTAAATACCAAAATTTTTTTGGAGTATATGTATATTACATTAAACAACACTTCAAATTTTCACTTGCTTGCATGCTTCAATGTGTATATATTTGACCCAACGACCGACCGCACGGTTACAAACAACGTTATGTAAAATTAGTATATGTATAAATTTTCTTTTGGTAAAAAAAAATTAAATATTTTTATCTCACCGCTTTCGCCAAGAGTTCGTCTGAGGAAATCTTAAAAATTTCGCACTGCAAATTCACTAAATTTAAGTTTTTCCTTAAAAAACTAGCTTATAAATAATTTTATGATTTGACGATATAACCTAACTTAACCATGATAAAATGAATTTCGACAAATGCTCTGAAAACTGAAAAGGCTGCTTTTTTACAGCAAATGGTGAATAAAAACCCGCTTATACACCGTGGTGAACTAATTTTTCAATATAATTACTTGTAAAAACAAGATAAAAGGCTATGCCATTAATATGTTCGTCTCCGTCTTACTAATGAAAAGTGAAGGAAAAATTGAAGTATGCCACGTTTGATGATTTATTTGGCAGTGTTGCTTTTGCAAACAATGATAGAGATGCCCCCTTCACAAGCATATGCTTATGAATACTCAATAAAATCTGGCTATACTTTGTGTGTTATCATTCTATAGTGAATGTGTAAGTGAGAGAAAAAGACAAAATATCAGTCTGTTTTTGATTATAAATTAACATGAACATGAATTCTCGCACAACGAAGGCGAAATTAAGGTAATTGTGAAATTCTAAGGAATGCAGTATGAATTGTGGCTTTCATATTCTAAAATACATACATATTTGCATTTATCTATTGTACACAGTATGTTCATACGTATTAAAAGGGTCTTCTCTGAAGACTTGTTTTTAGAACAGGTAAAAAACTATCCGGTATTTTTCCTTCTGACTGTAAGGTTGGTAGTGTAACGCCAATTCATAAAAAGGATGAGGCTAATAACAACAACCTTATAGCAGTATTTTCTACACTCCAGAGTTATGAAGTGCATGATTAAAAACCACCTTCTGAAGGTCCAAAAAATCGTTAAGCGGTCACCACTACAGTTGTCATATGTGACGCTTTTCTTGTGAGATCGGAAACAGAATTGGGGCTTGACGATTTTTTCCGTACAAAACGACATAAAAATTAGTCGGCTAAAGCAGTCGCGAGATATAATCTATTTTATTTTGAGAGCGTTTTTTCTTAAGCACTATTTTTTACTTATTTAATTAAAAGTATAAATACTACAAAACGAGTATTAAATTATTATTCCTTACAAATTGTATCATATTTCTTTTAAATAACAATATTAATGTTTGGGTAAAAGCAAATTCATCCATTTTTTTTTATTTTATTACAAAAACTCTAAGAAACAAGAACAACAACAACAAAACAAAAACAATTTACTTCAAATTATTTTATAAAATTAATACTAAGGCTAAACTTAAATAAGGCCACTTTTCAGTCTAACATTTAAAGTCGGGCACCGCTCTAAAAATCAACAATGACTAAAAACAATGACAAGTTAGTACCCTTTTGATTTTCAACAGCTTGTAACCGACTCGGCATTGATTCTATTAGTTTTTTACAAACATCAGTGCTTATGTTATTCCACTCTTTCTGCAGAGCAATTTTCAAGTTTTGAATTGATGAACACTGCCTATTCTGCATCCTACGACCTAATTCGTCCCACAAATGTTCAATGACATTGAGGTCGGGACTTTGTGCAGGGGTTTTGATAACCTTAGGACAGTTATACAGCAACCAATTCCTAACATCATATGCCGAATGCATTGTCCTGGTAGAATTGGAAATTTTTTCAAAATTGACAAGTTTATTTATTTTATTCATAACTCCGTCGATAATATGCAAATTTCCCACTCCTGAAGCCGCCATGCAACCCCACACCATAACCGATCCACCTCCGTGTTTAATTGTTTTTTTTTTTTAAGATTTTTGCCTTCCAGCTCTTTGTTTGGTTTGCGCCACACTTTACCTCTTCCATCACACCTAAACAAATTAAATTAACTTTCGTCAGTAAACAATATCTAAATATTTATAATTAAAACCATGAAATTGATGTTTTTATCATTTCTTACCGTGCTCCAAAAATCAAAATTCTTAGCCATATACTGACGAGCAAAAACAAGACGGTCATTTTGGTTTCTTTTTTTGCTTATAAGGGGCGTGTACTGTAGATTTGCTTTTTTTTTATTAATTTTGATATCTCTCGCTCAGATTTTCCTTCTAATTGCAGTTTAATTACTATTTTTCGTTCCTCTAAGGACTGTTTAATCTTACGCGGCATTTTGCAAAATACTATTATATCATTCTCTGAATGTAACAATGAACAATAATTTTCGGAACAAAAGCATAACATTGAAAAATAACGGCATATTTAACGTTTTTATTGTACAAAACATTTTTTGCCCGACTTTTAATGTGAGACATAAAATAGACTCTATCTCAGTTTTTTATTAAAAGATATTTTAAAGGAGAATTTGAAGTAAATTGTTTTTGTTGTTCTTAATTAAGAGAGTTTTTGTAATAAAATAAAAAAAACATGGATGTATTTTGTTTCATCCAAGCATTAATATTTATGCTTAAAGTTCACCCAATGGCCTGCGCGACTTTAAATGTGAGTGACTGTATATAAATATTTGATTCATTTTTAATCTCATCAGGTAGAATATTGTATAGTTTAAGTCTCGTGAAGAAAAGAGATCTCTGCATTGTTGTCGTTGTTACTCTCGGCAAGCGGAAATTTCCAGTATTTCTGAAATAATATGGTTGTACCTCTCCCACATATCCAAGTTGCTCAATTAGATACTCCTGCGCGTCTCCCATTTTCTGGATAAACTTTAAAGTGTTTAGAACCAGCACCTCTGCTTAATACTCTACCACTTTAGCGTGTTCAGCATAAGTTTAATGGAGGCGTATATGGTATATTTTAGTATCGATCTCATTGTTTTATTTTGAAGCTTTTGCAATCTTTATATGTGTGTTTCCGTGCTGCAGGTAGAGCCATATTGTAGAGCCATATTCAAAATGCAGTTTTATCATTGTGTTATAAGTGTTGATCGCAGTAATTATCGATATTTTATTTCTAATCCGCTTTAAGAAACCAATTTTTTTTTCGATCTTTTTACAAATATATTCAATATGTTCATTCAATTTCAGCTCCTTATCAATCATAAAACCCAAGTATTTAATTTTATTAACTTTATGATCTCATTATTAATTGTTATTATTGAGTCACTACTCATATTTATTTCAAGTAATTTGGTTTTATTTTCGTTCAGTTTTAATTTATTCATTTTAAGCCAATTGTTTTTTTTATCAATATCATACAATATATTTTGCCTACGCTGTTCATCTGTATCACCTTTTGCATATATTAGTGTGTCATCAGCATATAATATAATTTCACATATTTGGAGAATATTTGGTATATAATTTATGTATATGATAAATAGCAATAGATCCTTGTGGTACTCCAAATTCATTATTTATTTCCCTTGATTTCATATCATTAACTTTTGTCATTAGTTTCGTAAGATATGATTTAAACCAATCCAATTAATTTTTTTCCCTAACACCATACATATATAGTTTCCGTAACAATATTTATCTATCTATGGTCTCAAATGCTCTTTTAAAATCTAAAAATAATGCCATTATCTTTTTCTTTTTATCTATAAATTTCCATCTGTTTATAAAAAAATTTACGGTTGTTTCGCATGAAAATTTTCTCCTTAATCCTGATTGAAATTTAAAAAACAAGTTATTTTGCTCCATGTATTCTTGAAGTTGATCTTTAATAATTTTCTCTATTATCTTCTAGCACGTTTTTAATGTATTTATTGGACGGAATTCTTCACATTTGTTTTATCTTAAAATTTTCTCAACAGGTAATATCATTATTTCCAGTTATTAGGGAAAACTCCTGTTTTCATGGATGTATTAATTATATCACATATTTTCATTCCCAATATATTCCATTATCGATAATAAGCTTAATTGTAACATTGTCAAAGTCTGGTTTATTTTTTATGCCCTTACAAATATTTTTAATTTCTTGGTTCATTATTGCACGGAATTTAAATCTATTTGTTATCACAGATATATTGTTTATATATTGCACATTTGCTATTGTATCGTTAATTGATTTAATACAAAGTATTCATTAAATTGAGTGGCAATCTGGTACTCGTTATCATATTCTATTCCATTAAATATCACAGTTTTTATCACAGCTTTATTTTTCTTAACGACCAAGTTTTTAATTTCCTTCCACATTTGCTTTTGGTCTTTGGCATTATTTATTTTCTTATCTACATAATTGTTCTTCTCGTTTTAAATTTTAGTTTTATATATGTTTCTAATTATTTTGTAATTATTCCATGCTACGTTATTATTTTCCAATTTAGCAATTTGGTATTTAATAGTCTTTTCTCTTCTTAGCATTCGCAGTTCACTAGTAAACCGTTTGTTCACATTGTTCTCATCATTAATTGTAAATTTACTAATAGTATTTTTAATGACTAGGTCAAAGTTATCAACTTTCCTATCTAAATTATCATCTTCATAATTATTTTTATATATATTATTATATAATTTATATATATTATTATATTTCAATTTTTATTTATTATATCTAAATATTTCAATTTGTGTTCCGCTTATTTTATCTTGATGACAGGCTATCTTTATTTTAATATCCATTGCTTCATGATCAGTTATTTTGTTTGGACTGACAATGGTTGCCGAAATGTTCTCAGTGTTCGTTATAATATAATCAATTATGTTTTTCGTGTTCGCTGTTATTCTCGTATACTCATCAATTATTTATTTAAGTTCATTATCATGAAATGCACATTTTAATCTGTTTTTATATTAACATATCATATTGGACTTCGAACAATTCCTCTAGTAATTCTGCAAAAACTTGACAAAATTCTAATTCACTATTGCTTGGTGATTTATATACAGCTACCATTACGAATTTTTTGCTATTAATTGTTACCAGGTACGCACTAATCCAATGGTTATAACTCGAAAACTTTTCTCCAATTTTAATCCTTAAAATAACAACTCCGCCTGTCCTGTTCGAGTTTGAATGCGTAATATAGTGATTATATCTATTTAGCTGTATTTCGCTATCTTCTATATCTTGTTATATGTGTTTCCGATAGAATAATAAAATCCGGGTTCTGTTCATCAGCTATTATTTCCAGTTGATTGTAGTTATTAATTAGTCCACATATTTTTGTATAAATACCATAAATTTGCTGTGATTATTAAATCACTAAGCCCAATCTCTTCTTTTTCGAATTAAGTTCATTTTTATAGACAGGACATTCTCTGTCGGTTGTGACGTGATTTTTATCAAGACCAATATTTAGATACTTGTTTGCCCTTATACAGTTTACACATCTCTTAACTATCTAATTTTCACAATGTTTTGATTAGTGGGTTCCATGACATCTATAGCAAATTTCATCTTTGGTGCACTCATTCGATTTATCATCGGCGTTTAAAGCACATTACTATGTCAGTCCCATCAAAAACTCTACATTCTTCCCATCTTATATTCAATTTTTGTGCTGTTTTAATTTTTGTATATGTTTCTCGATCAACTAATATTTTAGAATTATATATTATACCTTTTACATTCGTAGGATTTTAATATTTTAATGTTATGTTCCTGTAACTGATGATTTTGTCCTCTTTATTTTTGCTAAAAGCTCTTCATCTGAGTAGTAGTAGTACTACTACTAACTAGTAGTAGTTCCTCATATCCGTTATGATTGTCGACATATCACTTTTGTTTGGCGCTCTATCTTTTATATGTCTCACCCATTTTATTCTCGATGGCATTTTTTATTTTATTTCTTTCCTCATCATTTTCACTTTGTATAACAATTGTACCATTTTTTCTATTTTCAATATTAGTAATATTAAGGTTAACTGGATCCACTTTATTATTTAAATCCTCTTGTTTTTTATCTTTTGTTTTTCCTTCGGTTTTATTATTAAAGGAACTTTTTTCTTCACATCTGGCAGCACCATATTTCTTTTAACAGTTTAAGTAAAAGCCAGATTATCTTGTTTTTCATTTGTTTCTTTTATCACTCTTTATTTCATTGCACATTTTAGCACTGTTCTCCTCAAATGTGTTATAAATATCCTTATTTTTATTTTCCAAATCGCTTACTACTCTGCATAATTTTTTAACTTCATTTACATTAGTTTCACAAACTTTCTGATCTCTATATATCTTTTTAAGCCTTTCCTCATATCTTTTCTCCATTGCTTCCAATAATTGCTTAATTTCATCTTTATTTTGTTTTAGAGATAACTTAAACTCTTCTTTATATTCAGCCAGGTTTGTTTTGTTTTTGTCTACACCATCTTGAATTCCTTTTAAAACCAAATCTACATTGTGAATATATTGTATACAATCATCAGACATATATCTTACACACGGATTGGATTCTAAAACCTTTGAGGAATATTGATCAAGACCCGAACATTTATCAGCACAATGATACACCCTGCCCATGAACATAATATTTCTGTTTCGCCTCAGATTGTTCTCTTGCATTTATGGCATTCAGCTATTGCAGAGCCAGTTTTAACTTTCCTATTATTATTATTATTATTATTATTATTATTATTATTATTATTATTATTATTATTATTATTATTATTATTATTATTATTATTATTATTATTATTATTATTATTATTATTATTATTATTATTATTATTATTATTATTATTATTATTATTATTATTATTATTATTATTATTATTATTATTATTATTATTATTATTATTATTATTATTATTATTATTATTATTATTATTATTATTATTATTATTATTATTATTATTATTATTATTATTATTATTATTATTATTATTATTATTATTATTATTATTATTATTATTATTATTATTATTATTATTATTATTATTATTATTATTATTATTATTATTATTATTATTATTATTATTATTATTATTATTATTATTATTATTATTATTATTATTATTATTATTATTATTATTATTATTATTATTATTATTATTATTATTATTATTATTATTATTATTATTATTATTATTATTATTATTATTATTATTATTATTATTATTATTATTATTATTATTATTATTATTATTATTATTATTATTATTATTATTATTATTATTATTATTATTATTATTATTATTATTATTATTATTATTATTATTATTATTATTATTATTATTATTATTATTATTATTATTATTATTATTATTATTATTATTATTATTATTATTATTATTATTATTATTATTATTATTATTATTATTATTATTATTATTATTATTATTATTATTATTATTATTATTATTATTATTATTATTATTATTATTATTATTATTATTATTATTATTATTATTATTATTATTATTATTATTATTATTATTATTATTATTATTATTATTATTATTATTATTATTATTATTATTATTATTATTATTATTATTATTATTATTATTATTATTATTATTATTATTATTATTATTATTATTATTATTATTATTATTATTATTATTATTATTATTATTATTATTATTATTATTATTATTATTATTATTATTATTATTATTATTATTATTATTATTATTATTATTATTATTATTATTATTATTATTATTATTATTATTATTATTATTATTATTATTATTATTATTATTATTATTATTATTATTATTATTATTATTATTATTATTATTATTATTATTATTATTATTATTATTATTATTATTATTATTATTATTATTATTATTATTATTATTATTATTATTATTATTATTATTATTATTATTATTATTATTATTATTATTATTATTATTATTATTATTATTATTATTATTATTATTATTATTATTATTATTATTATTATTATTATTATTATTATTATTATTATTATTATTATTATTATTATTATTATTATTATTATTATTATTATTATTATTATTATTATTATTATTATTATTATTATTATTATTATTATTATTATTATTATTATTATTATTATTATTATTATTATTATTATTATTATTATTATTATTATTATTATTATTATTATTATTATTATTATTATTATTATTATTATTATTATTATTATTATTATTATTATTATTATTATTATTATTATTATTATTATTATTATTATTATTATTATTATTATTATTATTATTATTATTATTATTATTATTATTATTATTATTATTATTATTATTATTATTATTATTATTATTATTATTATTATTATTATTATTATTATTATTATTATTATTATTATTATTATTATTATTATTATTATTATTATTATTATTATTATTATTATTATTATTATTATTATTATTATTATTATTATTATTATTATTATTATTATTATTATTATTATTATTATTATTATTATTATTATTATTATTATTATTATTATTATTATTATTATTATTATTATTATTATTATTATTATTATTATTATTATTATTATTATTATTATTATTATTATTATTATTATTATTATTATTATTATTATTATTATTATTATTATTATTATTATTATTATTATTATTATTATTATTATTATTATTATTATTATTATTATTATTATTATTATTATTATTATTATTATTATTATTATTATTATTATTATTATTATTATTATTATTATTATTATTATTATTATTATTATTATTATTATTATTTTTATTATTATTGTTATTGTTATTGTTATTGCAAATAAATATAATTAATTACATATTTTCTGCAGAAGCTACACAAAGAGTAGCGAAATATCAATAAAAAGGTAAAGAAATTTGTATTTAAAAATATCTTAGGCTTGAATAGTTATTAATATTTGATTAATAAAAATCAAAAAACCAGAATAATAGAATAACTTTTAAATGTAACTAGATTATAATTCTGGTTTTCCACATACATGCATACATTACTGGATATATTATTTAAAACTATTTTTTATTATTATTCTTATTTATATTATCCATTATGTGTATTGTTATTTATATTATCTACGCTTGTACGTACAATTATTTTGCAATTCTTAGCATAAACTTACTATATACATGCATAATATATAATTCATATTAACCTATAACTAATGCTACAAAGTCACATAGGAGTGAAAAATGCTCTTATTAGATTTTACAAAAAAAAAATAATAATAATAAAACAATAAACATATTTAACATTTTATGTATTTACCAAAAAGTACCACGCAAAAGATTAAAAATACCCCCATAACATTCCACATACAAACAGCCCATTAGTACTTGATAAATGTCACGTAATGTTGCTGTCAAATTTTATTTTCAACAGATTTGGACGTTATAGTTATGTACATCACATTACGGTGAAGTAAGCACTTTCATCGCTTTTCATGTTTTTATTTTTTTATATTTTTTATTTTTATTGATAGTAAGTGGTATTATTAATACTTTTAAATTAGGACTCAGTTAATGAATATAATACAAATTGTATATGAGGTCTAGTTAATATTTTCAGTATTGCACGCATCGACTTATTCTGAAATTTCTAGTCTTATTACTTGTTGATCAGAACAGCATGAACATAATATAGTTGACCCATATTCAAAATAAAGCTTGATTATTCTGTTGTAAATATTTATTGATGTACTGATTAATATTTTACCTCGTATGCGTCTGAAAAATCATATTTTTTCCCCTATTTTTTTCACAAATGTACTCTAAATGCTCCTTAAATTTTAAGTCTTTGTCTATTATGAAATCCAAGTACTTGATTGAATTAACCTTCTCTATTAACACGTTTTTTACTTCAAATGTTATATAATTGTTCATATTAATCTCGAGCAATTTGGTTTTATCTTCATTTAACTTGAGCTTGTTAATCTTTAACCACTTATCTATATTCTCCATATCCTTTGATGACCTCTTGTGACATAACTTCTACGTTTTATCTTCTGTAAAAATTAAAGTGTCGTCCGCATATAATACTATTTCACAATTTTGCAGAACTGTCCCCATGTCATTAATATAAATAATAAATAACAGCCCTCCTAAAATTGATCCTTGAGGTACTCCATAATTATTCTCAGTTGGCCTATATTCGGTGTTGTTTATTCTTGTAGTTTGTCTACGCTTGATAAATATGATTTAAACCACATCAGCTCCTCATTCTCTATCACGTATTTTATCAGTTTTTGTAGCAAGATGTCTCTATCGATCGTCTCAAAAGCTCACTTAAAACCAAGGAAAATCGCCAGAATCTTATTATTGTCCATATTCTTCCAACGGCTTACTACATAATTGACAGCAGTTTCATGTGAAAATTTTCTTCTGAAACCAGATTTGTATTTTGACAGTAACTTGTTCTCCTCCATGTATTTTTCTAACTGTTGTTTAACTACTGTTTCTAGAATATTTTTGAAAGTTTTTAAAGAATTTATTGGACGAAATTCTTCACATTTTTTTTTGTATTTTTAATTTTCTCAATCGGTGTTATCAAAGACGCCTTCCAATTATCAGGAAAAATTCCAGTTCTAAGTGACTTATTTATAATTTTAAGCCATATTTCTAATAACTACAAGTTACTACAGATATACTTCTGTAGTCATTCCTCTTCCTAATATTCTTATACATATTTCTTAATTCTAATAGAGTTGTTGCACGGAATTTAAATCTACAGTTTATCACAGGTACTTGGATCTCATATTGCACGTCTCCTATGGAGTCTCTTATTTCCCCAATACTATTTACAAAGTAGTTATTAAATTTTTCAGCCATTTCAAAATTATTATTATATTCTACATCAAAAAAAGTAACAGATTTAATCAAATTTTTCGGTGTTCTTAGGACTAGTTCTTTTATTTTTTGCCTCATTTCTTTTTGGTTACATGTATTAGCAATCTTATTGCTTGTAAGTCTATTCTTTTCATTTTCAATTTTAACTTTATAAGCGTTCCTAATTAATTTATAATTGTTCCATGACGATATTGTATTTTCAAACAAAGCTTTCTGTTATTTTAAGATTTTCTCTCTTCTTAACATTCCTAGTTCGTTGCTAAACCATACCACAGTGGCACACACTAATAAATACATGATACATGTATTTATGTTTCTATACATGTCCTTTTAAGTGTGAAAATATTTGGAAATTGATAGAAAGGAGAAGTCTAGATATATTTATTGTCCTTAAATACTAAGCTGAATTAGCTCTTCGACACCAGAAATTATTAACCACCTTAAATATGTTTATGAGATCGACGCTATTTGTGCAGCAAGGAAAACTTGACTCTATACCAAGTAGTTTGTAGGCGCTGCTAAGTAGAACTCATACAAATCATGCTGTAAAAAATAAATCACTGGATGAAATATTAGAACGTTGCGGTGTCGAGGAAGAAATGTCCGAACGTTGTTTTAGCATTCGTACTTGCTAGAAACTACGACATGAGACAAACATTTATCAATTTTATTTGCTAATGCAACTTGAATTGAGAAAATTTTTATTTTAATAAAACCGGTTAACCGGTTATTTGATAAATTTATAACCGAAAACCAGTTTTTTAAATTGCAATTTTTCGAATTATTCGAAAACTGGTTTTTGAAAAAAGTCAAATAATCGATCTCCCTAGTATATAGTCTATTAACGTTTTAGAGTTTTTCGTTATTCTAGTTATTCTGCACTTATTTACATAAATTTAAATAAACATAATATAATGGTACATCTCTAAAAGCAAAACCGGCTTATTATTCACTTATTTGAACGTAGAATTTTTTGAATAATGTGACTATACATAACATTTTATAGTTTGGATGAATTGAGAAAATATTAAGGTGACCTTACCGTTTTGAAGCACACCTTATTGTAAATGATATGTTTTCATATTTCGCAATACAAATACTAATCCAATACTTAGAGTCCTTTACATTTTGTTTAATTTGATTCAATTTCCAATGTTTTATAAAATATAGTATAACTCCTCTGTTCTCGTTGAATTGGACATTGTTACGTATTGATCGTAAAGATTCAGTTCTATTTCACCTTCATTGATTTTTTCAGTTAAAAGTGCTTCGGAGAGAATTATAAAATCTGGTTTAACATTTTCGACGATTACTTCTAGTTGAGTGAAGTTATTTAACAATCCTTGTATATTCGTATATATTCCATGTATTTTCTTTGGTTGTTATATAGTTATTCCCATTCTTCTCTTTTTTGGCATAAGCTTATTTTGATACACCGGATATTCTCTGCTGAATGTTGCGTGATCTTCGTCTAGTCCAAGCTTAAGTCTTTTATTTTTCTTCATGCAGTTTACACATTTTTCTACTATTTCCTTTTTACAACCTTAAGACTAAAAAAAAAAAATTCTTCAAATTATATAAATGCGTATATAAACACCACTTGAATGGAGTACACTTACGCCGTTGAATTGTTTTCCAAAGGATTCGAGGCATCCCTTATTTGTTTTCGGTATCTAGCTAGTTCCACTAAGTTATCATCGTCATCAGAGGATTCATCAAACCACAGCTCCGTTGAAGTAGTCATATTTTTTTATTTTTCAACAAGGTTGCAAACGAAACGAATTTAAGCGTAATTTGAATAAAACTTTTCTATTGTCATTATTATTATCTATTCACAATAGATAAAATTCACAATAACACTGTTTTTTATCGAATGCGCGTAATAATACCAAACAACAATTCTTTCGATAAACACTTTCGTTGGTGGGGGGACTCTTTCTCCTGCATTTTAAAATTCATGTCTGTTATTATAATTTATATATCAAATTCTTTTTTGTACTTTCATTTCATAATTTTATTTTACTAATTTGAGTTTCAATAGCTTCTTTAATTTTTGTCCTCTCCTCAACATTTTCAATTTGAATTACTAATGTACCGTTTTTCCTTTTTTCGACGTTTGTTATTTTCAAATTTATTGGATTTACTTTCTCATTTAATACCGCCTTAGTTTTCCCTTTGGCTTTACAATTAAGGAGACATTTTTTGAGACATCTGGCATCACGCGACTAGCAGCTAGCTGTGCGTATGACATTTTCTGTTTGACATTAGTATCCTTCACAATTTTCTTTATCTCATCACACATTTTCGTATTGCTTTCTTTAATTGTTTTATACATATCTTTATTCTTTCTTTTTATGTTATTTACATTTCTATAAATATTTTTAAATTCTTGCCTATTTTCTTAACATAATTTTTGAATGTTGTCTATTTTAATAAACCTTTTTTCGTATCTCTCTTCACTTGCTTCCAAAAGTGATTTAATTTTATCTTCATTTTTCTTTAGAGAGCTTTCAAATTCATATTTATAATCCTTTAATGCTTGTTTGTTTTTCTCTACGCCATCTTGAATAATACTTAAAACAAGATCAACATTCTGAATGTGTCACCACACATAAATCTTATGAAGTTGTCTTCATCCAAGATTTCTGCCGAATATTGATTTATAACGCAAATTTTATTGTAAAGTGATATACCTTATTACAAACTCCATTGCATCTTATACCACTTTCACCTCTTATCGCTGTCTTGCATTTAGAGCATTCAGCCATTATTAGAAAAAAATTTGTCGTCTTTACAAACATCAAGAGCATCTGACTCCTCAATATCAACATTACCCATAGTTACAGACGACGCCACACCACCACGTCTGTGTGTTAGAAAACAACATTGGGTGTTGCGCGCGTTAAAATCGATCTGATTCGCACGACCCCACTCGGAGATTTTTGCCAAGTCACTTGTGAGTGTGTCATTCATATTCCGCGTTTTCGCCCCAATCTCCAGAAGGCTCGGCCTACGATCAAAAGAATACGAATGACAAATGTTGCTGTCGACTGCGAAATATTGGAAGTGGGAAGAAGAAAGTCATTAAGAAACATTAAGAATAGAGTTGGAGAAAGAACAGAGCCTTGCGGTACCTCTGAACTTAACCTGAACGCGTCGGATGAGAACCCATCTACAACCACTCTTATAGAACGATCTCTGAGAAAGCTCGATATAAATCGAGAGAAGTGACTACCAACACCAAGGCAGTAAGTTTCGATACTAGTGCCTCATGACAAACTCTATCAAACGCCTTGGAAATACCCAGAGCCACAACTTTGCTCTCACTAAAACCATGAATGGGTTTGTTCCACCTCTCAGAGAGTACCGCCAGCAGGTCGCCAGTAGAACGGCACTTGCGGAAGCCGTATTGACAATCGTTTAGCAAATTGTTGGACTCCAAATATTTGACAAGAAGATGATTAACCATACTCTTCATAACCTTGGAGAGTACCATAGGGCGATAGTTTTCAGGGTTAGTAGCCTCACCCTTTTTAGGGATTGGCGTTACATTAGCAACCTTCCAGCAGGATGGAAAAATAGCAGCGCGATATGACGCACTGAAAAGGTTGGCTAATGGACGCGCAAGCGTTGAATAATACTGCTCCAGGACCAGTGCTGGAATACCATCTGGCCCGGAAGACTTGTTTACGTTGAAATTTGCAAGAACCTTTTTTATGGCACGGGCTCGGCATAGTCACTGATATACTGATATACTTTCGAGTGCGGGCAGTGGCTGAGGGCTCTCGAGCAAACTAGAATTACGTGCAAATAATTTAGCCAAAAGGTTTGCCTTATTTACCGGGTTCGTAAATGCTTGGTCATTCCTTAAAAGAACTGGAATTGAACTAGCGCTACTCCTGAGTCTTTTATCGAATGACCAAAAGCTCTTGCTTCCCCTGGAAAAAGTAAGAACTTTAGCACGAAGGTGCTGATCGTAAATAGCCTTCTCACGCCTAAGTACTGCGGCACACGAAGATCTCGCCTATTTGCGTAGCGAATCAGTAAGGTCGCATTTATTGTAGAGCTGTAAAACTATCGATAGTCGGCCCACTCGATAGTTTCGATAGTTGGCAAAGAAACTATCAATACTATCGGATTCTTTTAATTTCTACTAGTGGCAACAATATTAGAATTTAAGTGAAAGGGAAGGAATAATAATAAATATACAGTGTTGAAACAAAAAATAGGGACACTTAATTTTTTTCCAGGATGTAATAAAGTTTAATGTATTGAAGTTTCCAAAACTTAAGTAATTAATAAGATACAGTGAAAGAAAAGTGCAGAGACTATGGGAAGAAAGCGTAGAACACATGTCAACTTTTAATTCGTTCTTCAAAGATTAATCTTTTCAAGCCATCAAAAGCCGCAAAAATGAACTTATTCTCCTGTTTCAAGTCGCGCAATAAGAAATAAAACTTATGGAAGCTAGACTTATGGTAAGTCTTCGAAATGTATCATTTCTCAGCGAACGGAAGCAACACCTGCACCGTAATATTTAGAACAACATTATATGGTCTGACGAAACGAAGATTAATTTCTTTTGCAAAATCGTATGTACGAACATATTTAGTTACAATTCATAATTTAATTGAGTTTAATAAATAGAAATTTAAGAAACTGTTAAACTGTGTCCCTATGTAACTATATAATTTTACAGACGGGTAACAACCTGCGTCGAACAAATTTTTGCAAATGTGACTCCTCCGCCTCCGTATTTACTGATAGAATTTGACGATAGTATCGATAGTAAAAAAGAAAAAGAAAGAAAAACTACTGAATATTTTCTCAAATTCCTTCTTTTATTAAAAAGTAAAATCCTTCCGGTTAATAATGGAAAATAATTTCATTCAAATGGCTGCCTCGGCTGGCCATGCGGTAGCCTACACGATCGCTCCAATTTTTAAGCACATTATCTATTGTGTGCAGCTGTATTTCACCAATGGCTTCACGAATATTGTCCTTTAAAGTGTCAATTGTCTCTGGCTTGTTGGCGTAACACTTATCGCGCAAAACATCGAGTGTAGCTTCGACCGAGTGGGACGTAGCGCCGTCCTGTTGAAACCAAATGTTGCTAATATCCTCCTCTTCAATTTTTGTGAACAAAAATTCGTTCAACATGGCCCGATAACGATCGCCATTGACTGTAACGGCCACTCCTTGCTCATTTTCGAAGAAAAATGGTCCAATTATGCCTCTGGACCAAAATCCGCACCAAACAGTGACTCGTCTTTGGTGTATCGGCTTTTCAATGTATACGTGCGGGTCTTCTGTGCCGCAAGTGTCGATGGTCAGCAAAAAACAAAACTATCGATAGTAGTATCGATTGTTTTGCAGCTCTAATTTATTGTTGCGCCAATTCCTGAATGCTTCCTCTCTAGATCTGACTGCTAGTCTGCACTTCTGATTGAACCAAGATTTATTTCTTGAATTAATCGAAATCTGTTTGGATGGGATGAACATATCCATCTCTAGCTTTATTATTCTGACGACAATCTCTGCCATAGCATCGACATTTGAGTCGAGGAAACAAAGTTTCCAATTAAAATGCCTAAAGAAAAGCCCAACGTGCTTTTTCGTAGACATAAACGGACCGTCTCGTAGCTGGTGGTGAGACGTTATGAATGGCGGAGAATGAGAGAGGCAGTAATGGTGCAATGATCTGAGTTACCGAGAGGTGCAAGAACCTCAACTTCAAACTTTTCAGGGTGTGAAGTGAGGAAAAGGTCGAGAGTGTTTTTTGGTACCCATCTACACACGATATATGTGTAAAAGCTAAAACTTGGTTTAAACATTAAAACCATAAAGCAAGAACCCTTGTGTTCACACTATAAGTTTTCATAAATATGGTTTTAACTTTTATTTGGCAGCAGCTGTTTTTGTTTCTATAAAAAATTAAGAAATTTTTTAATAGAAAAAGTATCCGAAATACATATTTTACATTTTGTAAAAGAAGATTAATACAAAATGGACAAGAGCTTTAAAATCAATTTTTAGAAGACTCTAAAAGAAAATAATCACTTTGGTATGAAACAGAATTGGGGCTTTACGATTTTTGCCATACAAAATGACATAAAAAATTGTCGGCAAACGCAGTAGTGAGATAGATTCTATTTTATTTTGACAGCTTTTTTTCTTACTCTCGATTGTGCTCTCACAATCTGTATGTGGTGTTGCCTTACTTTCACTGATTTTATGCATTTTGTAAATAAAAAGCATATGGTATGTTTTTGGTGTGGATCGAAAAAAATAAAAACAAAATGAGCAATTGACAGTATTTGAATTACGGCCATCTTTTTTTTTGACGAAGTTTTTGCTTGAATTTGTGGACGTATTATCTTTCATCACTGACACGTTGACAAGCGATGGGCAAAAATCTCCGAGGGTCGTGTCAATTTTAATGCGTGCAAGACAATGTTGATTTTTGATACAAAGACTATTTTTTTTTAAGAAAATAGTATAAAATAACAATACAATTCTCGTACTCCAGTGTTCTTGAGCTCGTTTAAGCCAAAAAATTGCCTGGGAATCATTTGAACTCGATTACATATTCATACCCTTGTAATCTTTAATTTTTCTTTTTTCAAAACCCTAGTGCTTTGCTAGGCCTTATATTAAATATGTAATTAAAAGAAACAATTCTATTTATCGAACTTCCTAACCTTAACTACATAATACTGATGGATAACTTCGTTTTAATTTAAATGTAAATTTACATGTGTAACGAAATTTCAATTTTCGGACACCTTACGAATTGGTTTTGATATATCACGAACAAGGTTTTGATATAACACGGTACACATTGCATTGACATTACTTCATACACTGAAAAGCAATATTATAGCCGCACTAGTTTTTCCAGTTATTTTTGCTTAAAGCGAAGAATTTGAATATTTTTAATTATAACAAATCTAAGGCAGTATTGAAACAATAAAATTTTGGTTTCACAAAAATATCTCAATTTTATATAAGTTATCACAAAAAGTTCATTTTTTGCTAGTTGCAAAAATATAGCAGTATTTTAACAAATGAGCTTCTACAATTTAAGTAAGTTACTTTATGACTAAATTTTGTTGTAATAATGAGTTGACCAGATCAAATTTTGCTTACATATATATATCTTTAAATCCTTTGGCTCTATTGTGAATATAGGCTACTTAATTACTATATTTAGTAAAAAAATCAACATAATCGAGTTTAAAGACTTAAAGATATAAACAACAATTAATCTGGCGTTACTTTAGGTTTCGGTGAAAATAGACATATACTGTTTTCTATAAGCTTAGTCAATTTTTCTAATAAAGATAACTTGTCCTCATAATATTTAAATTAAATGTGTAACAAAGTTAAAATACTGGTAAAGTTACTGTTGAAGTTTAACGTTAAAGTGTAATAATAATTTTTTTTTTTTTTTTAGCAAAGAACAGCTAATCGAAGCTATACGCAAGAAAAAGCAATGTAATGCGCGAGCCCAAAGCATTGTGGAATCTTTGTTGGAACGTTATATTTCCGAAGAGGATTTCCTACTAAAGGTGCGCCTGTAAGTTTATAAAATACAAGAAAATTATCTTATTTTCAATTTGTTAAATTAATTTTTTAGTTAAGAGAGATCAATCAGTGCCATTATGATGATGTGGTAGAAGAAAGGCACATTTTACGTTATTGCTCATATCCTTTGTGTAGCGTAATCTTGGACAAGTAAGTTATGATAATTGATGCTATCTTTAAAAAAGTTTATACCTTGTGTTCTTGCATAATGCTATGTTCACACGAGTCTTACTTTGTGCGCTGTTTAATTACTTGTATAAATTACACAAGACCCCTTTCTTTTGGTTCTGTCAGTTCTTCTTTTTGTTGTTTTTGTTTGTCGTTAAATTGTGTAAATGGCGCGTTAACTTATTCCTTTTGTTAAATTATATGTTAACAGTGGAAGGCAAAAAACAAAATACGTATTTATTTTTAAAGCAAATATTAAAGCTCAGATAAAGAAATCAAATACAAAATAAATGGAATCAGTGCAGCGGGCGGCCATTGTTGTAAGATTTGAAAAAAATCGTTACATAACAGAAAAAAATCAGTGCAAATTTTATTAAAAACAAAATTAAATACGAAACAACTAATAAAACTTATTCTATTAAAACATTTTAAGTAAAATATTTTTAAGTTACGCATTGTTTAAACAAGTCAAATATATTTATCGCTTTTTCCTATTTTATCATTAATTATTCGTTCCTTATCATTAATAAAAAAATTAAATTCAATACAAATATAACTAAAATTTGACTTTATTATTATCAATACGCTTTAAAGATTTTGACTTTGAAAGAAAAAAAATATTGCTGCAGTTTTTTAGTATTTTTCTAAGATTTGATCCTTTCGTAGATAAATTAAATTCATTTATTTTTTTAGCTTCATAAAATACTTCTTATGCATTTACAGTTGACGTTAACATATTCTGCATACAAACTTTTGTATATTATAATTTAATCAACATTTTCTCTTAGCCAATACATTTGTGATAATTCCTCAACACTTGGTAATTAGTAAGTAAAACATGATGAAAAGTAATACATAATACAGTAAAACATGATGCAATTTTTGGAAGCAGTCAATGCAACTCTGCTTAGCCGCAACTTAGCTTTGGCTAAACATCACAGAGTGGATATAAAAATAGTCTGCTGCAGCGCTACTTTGTTAGTTCATTTTATATTTTCGACGTAAGAGCTTGGCTGTTTCAAAGAAAATAAAAAATGTACTAAAAAAAAAATAAAATAAAATGAAATAAAATAAAATGCTGTACAAAAAAGTACAAACATGAAAAAAATCAGAACATTAGCGTACTGTTTTGCTTGATTGACATAATATAGTATGTACATTTACCAACAATAAGTACATGTGGTGATAAAAAGCAGTACGTCTGGAATTCCTATTTCGTTTGCTTGTTATATTTTGTTTGTTTTTACCTTTTTTATTTATTTAGGAGTATTTATAATACTTTAAACATCTTTCAAATAAAATTATTTTACTAACTACGACTCATCTTATTATTTCTTACAAATTGAACAATATTACTTTTATACATATTAAAATTTGTTTCTGTGTTAATAAATTTAGATAGTTTAAAGTTTCAATCCTTTAAAAAAAAGTGACTTCTACATCGATGTTCTTGTTGCCATTGGTAAACGGAAGTTTCCAGTGTTTCGTAGGTGCTACATTTTTTGAATAAATTGTAATGTGTTAAGAAACAGACTCTGTCAGATATTTTAAAATTTTAGTGTGTCCAGCACAAGTTGAATTGGAGTGTATCTATTATATTATTTGACCTCGTGACCTCATTTTGTATTTGTGTTGTCGAGCAGCAGGTATATAAAATTGTAGATCCGGCTTTGCCAGGAAATCTATGTATGTTCGGAAGTAGGAACAACAATTGTTTGAATTCTTTCTCAGAGTGATTATTTACTAATTTAAAGCCTCAATAAAAAAACAACAACTTATTATTATGTATGAAAGATACCAAGTTCACTTATCCAATTCCTCCCACTTTTAATTTGATGATTCTAAGTCATTTAGACCAAATTGTAAAATAAAATATTAAATATTTATTTGTATGGGAGGCAGGTACCATGCTCACATATCCGAGTATTATACGACCACTTATTGGCTGATGATTTGTATTACGAAGTAATTTTTTCCAAATTCAGAAACTTACCGTTCTCAAGATATACGAAAAATAATGTTTATTTTCTATTAGAGACACCATGCTCATTTATATTTGCTGCCCCATTCAGAATATGTGCACCGAATCGACGTGCTAAATCTTATTTAAATACCTTTAATAGGAGCAGTGATAAAGGAATACTACCTACAGCGCCATCTATTGAAATTTTTGGACAAAATCGCAGAAGGAAGTATTCAATTTGGTCCAGTTGTTTTCAAGTTTTAAGCATCCGAACAAACCACAATCCTTTTTTACATATACAGATTATATATATTGATTGTAATATTATTGACATTTTATTTCTAATTCGTTTTAAGAATCAAATTTTTTTTTGCAATTTTTTACATATGTAATCGATGTGTTAATTTAAAGTCCTTATATATTGTAAACCGTAGGTATTTATTAACTTTTTCAATTGTTTCGATATTGAATCAATGTTTATGTTAATTTCAAGTAGTATTTTCATTTACCTTTAGCTATTCATCTTTAGCCAATAATTTATGTTATTTATGTCGTGTAGTAGATGTTGCTTACATTTCTTATCTGTTTTTCCGTCTGCATAAAGTATAATTTTACATTTTTTGAGTACATGTTTGTATATATCATTCGTGCAAATAAAGCATTGAGGTACTCCAAATTCATTATTCACTCCATCAGATTTTGTACCATTTACCTTTGTAATTTGCTTTCTATTTGTAAGGTATAACCTAAACCACTCAAGCTCACTTTCTCTAATGTCATACATATTTAATTTTTGAATAAGTATTTCTCTGTCAATTGTCTCAAATGCTCTTTTGAAATCTAAAGGTATTGCCTTTATTTTTCTCCTTCTACTTATCCACCTGTTTATCAAATAATTTACCATTGCTTCGCATGAGAAATTTCTTCTAATTCCTGACTGGTATTTTGAGAACATGTTATATCGTTCCATGTGTGATTCTAGTTGTTCTTTAATTACTTTTTTCCATTATTTTTTTAGCAGATTTTTAATGTATTTATTGAGCGGAATTCATCACATTTGTTTGTTTTTAAAATTCTTTCTACCGGTGATATAATAGAGTATTTCCAGTTATTTGGGAAAACTCCTGCCTCATTGTCATATTTATAATATCACGTATTTTCGTCCACAGTATGTTTCAGTTGTCTATAATAATTTTAATTGTAACATTGTTATATTCTGGCTTATTTTTCATGCTCAGGCAGATATTTTTAATTCTTGAGTTGTTATTGCACTGATTTTAAATCTATTTATCACAAGTAAGTTGTTTATATATTGCACATCTTCTATAGTATTATTAATTGACCTATTACTATTAAGAAAGTAATTATTAAATTAAGCGGCTACTTGGTGGTCGTCATTCTTATATTCTATTCCATTAAATATCACATTTTTCATCACAGGTTTATTTTTCTTAACACTAAAGCTAGCATGACCGAATCAAATGACCCGTTTTGAATTTTTTGTCAAAATTTCTCCTTAATAACATTATAATTTTGTCATTTGTCTTTATAACTTTTATGTAAAAATACATTTAATACATTTTTCAGTACTTACTCTTCTCTTATTAACTTATTTGCCGAGAAATATGTAACCTGCTCTAACTACAGCAACGGGTCATTGACCCGCTATGATAGGAATAGTTATACATGCTGTATCGTTAGGTTTAGTGTTAAGGACTAGCTCTTTTATTCTTTTCCATATTTGTTTCTGATCTCTGGCATTATTTATTTTCTTATTAACAAAATTGTACTTTTCAGTTCAATTTTAGTTTTTATGTATTTCTAATTACACTGGTCTACAGCATAAAAAGTCTTTAAATAAAACTATATGGAGTATAATGATTTTGATGCGCTGAAATCAAACCGCTTTCGGTTTTTTTCTACCTGGCTAGAATTTTTTATTGGCGTGGAAAAAATTTTCTCGCAAAATAAGGTAGTTATATATCAGTATATTTCATCATAACTTGAAAATGTCTCGACCAATTTTAATCCAAGTAACAGCAAATGCTTAAGAATAAAATTTCCTATAAATCACATGAATATTTTTTTTTTTTTTTGTATTTTCAATTGTTTCGGAGTTATTCATAACTTGGTTGCGAAAAGCTAAAAGAAGGAATCTTTGTAGGTTCACAAATAAGTGCAAAGTACAAAGGTTCATTTAATAAATTTTTAATATTACATATTTTGTGCCAAAAATGTTCACAATTATTAAATTTAAAATTGCTTATCTTCTGCCTTACTCTCTAATAATTTAAATTCGCTAATAACAGCCTCTAGATCACTTATAATTAAATTCTGAAATGGGATCTATGTAGGCAATATCTTCATTGCTTGTAAAAGCGTTCGGTTGAAAAAACTTAAGACTTTAAGCCTTTCATAATTGATTTGTAATAATATTTCGTCACATAGTTTTTTTTTTTTTTTTTTTTTTTGCTATACATTCTACATCCGATATATTTTTAAAATTTATTGTAATATCAGCTTCATGGCCTATGTATGTATATATTTTTAATATCTTTTTTATATTAGAAGTATTTTTGTAATTAATATTCTCAGTCTTTGTTATTTTAATGTATTCTATTTTGAAATTGATTGACTATTATATTGATTTTAATATCTATTGCTTCATGATTTGTTATTTTATTTTAAACATTATTGTTTGCTGCAGCGTTTTTGTTGTTCGTTATGGCATAGTCTATTATTGTTTCTTTGCTTGCCGTTACTCTTGTATAATCATTGACTATTTGTTTGAGTACATTATCATTAAAAGCACACTTCAGTCTGTTCTTATACGTTCCTCTTTGCTCCTGTCTATATTAAAATCGCCGGCTATCATATGGTATTGGATTCACAAGTTTCTTCTATTACTTTAAATATTTGGCAGAACTCTACTTCACTGCTGCTTGGTGATGTTTATACCACTACTATTATTTATTACTGAACCGCCGAATAACAAAAAAACCAAATTAAAAACAAACAGGGCTAAAAGAAAGCTCTTGTTGAAGAATAGCACAATAATTCTGTGAAACTCCAAAAAAAAAGTTGTACTTTCAATGAAATGTTATTTAAATAAGCAAAGATAGCTCTATAAAATATCAGTTAACAATAAAAATTTATTAACAATTTTCTTGGCTGAAATTAGTTACTCAACACTTCAGACTGTGTAGACTTTTCTATGTCCTGAAAAATGAATTCCTTATTTTTTAATGGATAAGGGATATTTCATACGAAAGTTGGTATATTTCCTTTTTATTTTTCACGTAGATCCAAATTATAAAGTTTTTGAATGGGAGAAAACCATATAGTTCTGTATAAAGTCCAGTTTTGAGGAGGGTATGTAGACTTTTCTGTGCCACTGTATATGCGTAAATCATTTTTCAAGCAAACAAATTAAATTTAGTTTAATAAAAAATTAAATTCGGCTGTTCTAACCGAAAATATGTATGAAATGAAAAAAGAAACGGAAGGTTTAAATGTAGAGTTCAGGTTCTCCACAAAATTTATAGATTGTAAAAATGTTGAGGCAATTGTCAAAAACAAGTTTTGCTTGTAGATCGATAATAGAAAAATATACTAAACTCCTTAAAAAATACAAAAACTTCAGGAAATTTTAAAATCAAACACACGCATAAAATCTGTCAGAAAGTTTAGCCGTAAATATGTAGAGAAATATCTTAGAGAAACGATTGATGTTTTGCAAAATATTAGCACAGAAAGCAATACAAAAGGTTTTGCTTTTTCTTTTGTTGACCTCTCGGCCAAAAAAATATTCTGTAGATGTAAAATATTTAGCTCAGAACATATTTTACAAATCCCAATTCACATTTTTTTTAAAGGATAGATTAAATTTAAGTCTGCCTCCTGTTTACACCATGAATTGAGGGCATTCATTAAATTTCTTCAACATGGCTTGAAAAATAATGCCTATGAATTCGTAAAGCAAAAAATGATTGGATGACAAAGATGCCAAGCATATGGTTTAATTCATGTACGGAATGAGTATACGAAAAGAGTTGAGATATAATGCAACTTCAGATTAAGATTTTTTTTTTTTTTTTTTTTTTTTTTTTTTGATCAAGTCCCATGTTGTCTAACTTAGCTATCATTCTAAATTATTTTATTTCCTAAAATGGTTTATCTGTGGATACTTAAAGTGTAATTCTTAAAATATTAATATTTTAAAAATATTGGTATCAACATTTGTGCCGTTATATGTGATCAGGGCTCTGCTAACCGAAAATACTTTTCCAATCTTAAAGTATCTGTAGAAAAACCGTTTCTTAAAATAAAGATTAACAAGTTTTTTGCATTTATGATTTCCCACACTTAAATCTTTGCGGAATGGGTGGCTAAATTGTGATAAAAACATCGGATGGAACGGCAAGCTTCCAAGTAATTAGGGAATTGTATGAAATGGACGAAATGCAAAATCAAAAATATGCTTAAAATTAACACGCAAAATATTTTTCTTAACACTTTTGAAAAATGCGTACAGAACTGCTGCTGCTGCTATTAAAACAATATCTGAAACCGTAAAATTTAAGATATGTTCCGCGGACTGGCTATATCAACAGCTCAGTTTGTGGAAAAAATTGACAAAATATTCGATAGTGGCTGACTTCTACAGATCTGCAATTCAGATAAACAGTGAAGTATATAAATATATTCAGTTCTTTTTAGAATATTTAGAAAAGGTGGAGTTTGTAGGTCAAAAGAAGCGTGTTCATATTATTATTAATAAATTTATATTATTATCTATAATTAAATCAGATTATATTTGTTTGTTGTTGTAAATATATCTCTTATTTTACAAATACATAGACATTGAATTGGGCGCCATATGTAAGTTGCGCATCGTTGCACTGTATTCAATGTAGATTAATACATTTTACTTCGCGCAACAACAAATTAAATATGCTTTGCCATACACCAGCATTTGCCAAACTTATATTAAAGCATTTTACAATGTGTAATTTTTGAGTCTCTCACTTAGGCTACTTTGCTCTGTGTTTTTCAACTTGGTTTCTCTTTATTTTTCTTGGTTTATTTTTCCTATTTATTCCTATGCGTGTGAGTACGTACATGTGAAAATAGAAGCGGAGAGCGCACTTTGCGGGAATCTGCCATACACCAAATTACATTGTCGTATCGTTAAGAAAAATATTTGAACCAACAACGTTCTTTCAATTTTAAAAATAAAAAAGGAGAACAGCCAACAATAACCAACACAATCCACATGATTATGATTGTATGTGAACATTGTTGTAAGCATGAAACTGGTTTTGTACTCATGCAAAAGAAACACAAAGCACATTTTTAGTGAGCAACAACATATTGTCTTTAATGAGTAAGAGATGAAAAAAATCTTAAGATTTTTTGTAGTTTTGGTGACAGAAAAATGAAAAAGTATAAAAAAATGTTAAACATGTTTACTCGTCGCAGTCTCATCGACGACTAAATAAAAGAGCATAAGCAATACGTTTGAGTTCGCAAATTGTGCTGGTAGTAACATTATAACCCTTCATAAGGAACTTTAGTTGTACGTGATGCACATTCTATATGATTTATATTGTTACGTTTTAACCTTTTTAAAACGTTTGAGTTCGTTCAAATTGCGTTAAAATAAAATAAACACAGCTTGATTTGTTGTTTTACAGTTTTATTTATTTACTTCACTATAACTTTTATACTGTTTGTCTTAATACAACACTGATTATTCGTTTATACACACTTTTATTTTCGCTTTAATACAATTTTATTTATTGACAGCCAAACGATAACTGACTTGTAGGTAAAGTAGCCCTTTTATATATACCTAATTGCCTACAGTTTGGAAGGTTCTGGAAATATCGACCATTTTCTTTTTTTTATACCCGTTAATTCAAATGTAACGTAAAGATGGCAGTGCTGCCAAATACGCAAATAAGTACGACATTGACAGGATGACACATAACTACCAAATATAAAAAAATTTTGACATTTTTATTTTCGTAACAATATATATTCCTTGATAATACCTACTTTTTCCCCGGAGAAAGTTTCTTATTTTCGAAGTTGAAAGGGGAACAAAAAGTCCCAGGGAATTTTTATTCAGAATAGCGCTGTATATTGTTTTCTAAAATAAACAACAACTCCACCAGTCCTGTTTGTATTTGAGTGCGTAATATAGTTATTATACCTATTAAGTTGTATTTCCTGTTCTTCAGTATCCCGCGTTAAATGTATTGATAAAATAATAAAATCAGGGTTTTGATCAATGACTATAATTTCTAGTTGGTTGTAATTGTTAATTATTCCACATATGTTCGTATTAATATCATATATATGCTGAGATTTTTAAACCATAAGACCAAACTTTTCATACTAAGCTTATTTTTATCGACTGGACATCCTCTGTGACATGATTTTAATTAAGCCCCATTTTTAGATTTTTGTATGCTCAAATGCAATTAACACATTTATTTATTTCTTCCTTATCGCATTCTTTTGACTTGTGGTTTCCGTGGCAACTATGATTACAGTCACTCAAAAAACCGTCTCAATGTTTAGCTAATGTTAACAAATAAATATAAGTACAACAACAAATCTAAAGACTCAATCTGTATGATTTTTGATCTAATTGCTTATTGGACTTTTATTGTACAACTACAATTAAAGATCAAAGTCCGGCCTATTTTAAGAGATCCTCGGCAGCAAAAAGTTGAAAACAGTTGAAATTCAGAAGCAGCTTGCAGAAAGTGAAAATATTCGTGCTCTTGTTGAAACAGTAGGTAATACCAAAGAATATACAATATATAGAATGTAGAATGTGTATAGAATGCAATATATAGAGAATTATACAAAGCTTTAAATATTTTTTCGTTCCGGGTCTGATGCGGGGAATAAAGATTTTATTATTATTATTATTATTATTTATTTATTTAGTAGTATTTATAATACTTTCAATTTTACATTTATGATAATACAAAAAAAAAAGAGATTTCAATTTACAATATCCTTAATGAAATATATAATTTTCCTCTTAAATTCATTTATATTATTTGCATTCTTAGTATCATCCGGCAGCGTATTGTAGTATTGTAACCCTTTATGGAGTAACGACCTCTGCATTGATGTGGTTGTCCTTGGTAGTCTGAAATTGCCTTCATTTTTCAAGTGATATGGTTGAATATCCCCTACACGCCTTAGTTGCTCAAATAAGTACTGTGGGGCAGTTCCATTTTTCATCTTTTGTATAAAAATCAGTGTGTTCATCTTTAATCTCTGTTTTACGGTGAGCAATTTAAGTGCGTTAAGCATTCCCTCTATTGGAGTATATATATTACATTTTAATATCGATGTGCGTTGATAAACACAAGTTTTTTTGTGACGAATGATTTCGATTGCTTCTTTAAAAATTTTAGAAGTTTTCGCAAGAACTGTCTTTTATAACATTGTAAATACTCATAGCAAACAAGAAGAAATAGAGCACGACCTTTTTATTTTGTATATGGCAAGCTATGTTCGTTTTGTTTGTGTACGGATAAACATACAGGGGATCATCACCGAATTGAATATGCCCTTCACAAAATGTAGTTTTTAATGAAAAATCAAACAAGTAGCATTTCAGGTTATTTTAAAATAAGTTTTTTTTTGAATACCTTAAAACAAATTTCAATATTTTGAAGCTGGTATGCTTTTTTTAAGGAAAAGCCTAAAAAATGTCATTTTACATATTTTGAAAAGGTTTCAAACAAATCATTAGGAAAATGTAACTATATTTTAAGCAGGTTTGTTATTTTTTAAGACAATATAAAATAGCGCTTCAGGTATTTTGCAAATAAATTTTTAAAAATGACATTTAAAAAATGTAAAATTTTAAGCCAGGTATGCATTTTTCAATGAAATTTTAGAAACAATTAGTATACAAATGTGTGCCCTCAATAAGCAGAAAATGCCTCTCTAATTTTGGGATATTTTTGAAAGGTCTTTTCGAAATTAATGAACAAAAAAGTTTTGTATGTATGATTTTTCACATTTTAAACAGCAAAGTTTATAGAAAAAGTTTATAAAAATTACGATTGCTTTAATAAAGGTTCACTCTATATGGATAATTGTTACGATCTACAGTTCAAGTTAACAATGAGAGTCATAGATTTATACAAACATTCCTTGATTTTGTGATTGAAAATAAAATGCCTGCTTTTTAATTGGGATAAAGCTCATCCTAAGCTTATTTCTTTTATTGAAAAAAAAAAAAAAAACTAAACAAAAGGAAGTGATACTACTTTATTATGACAATTGCTCTTAATGAGGACAAATTAGAAGAACCTTGCACTGCATACTGGTATAGCTTCATACATTATTGTGCAACAAATATTAGGAGTAGTCCTAGATCATCGAAACTTGGCACCGAGCATTATGTTGACTAAATTAGGAAAATAGTGGAATTTTATGAAAATCGCCCACGCCTACAGCAAATACAACCCAAATTGATATTTTTGTATAAAATTTTTCCTATAAAAGTAAGACTTCAAATTTGGTACATACAGTTCCTAGAGAAAACAGAAGATGCGTACCAAGTTTCATCAAAATCTGCCACTCCCACCGCGCCATAGTGCACGTGTGGGGGTAGCATTTTGATAGCAAAAATGTTCTTTTTAAAAATTATTTTTTACAAATATAATAACATATTTGTAATAAACTGAAATGAAAATATTTTTAATATCTGAGTCTTTTATTAAAATTGAAATGACACTTCAATTTTGGACACCTTTTATATAAATACATAATTTTTTGAAAATCTTACGGGTCTGTGTCTTTTCAATAAAAAAAATAAATCAAATAAAAACGAAAGTTGCCGCTGTGTGAATATTTTTGTCCAGGTCTGTATATCTTGATGAATACTGATCAAGACCCGAGCATTTATCGGTACAATTATATACCCTGCCGTAAACTCCTAAACGCAATATTCTTGTTTCGTCACGGATTGCTCTCTTGCACTTATCTACTGGTTTTTCTATTTTTAGTAAATAAATATTTTATTTTTCACAAATTCACGGAGCTTGTTAAAATTTTAAATTCTTGTTCACTGGTAATGAAAAAAAATATACACACAATACAACCACATTGAGTTTTTATTAATTTACTGGGTAATTGAAATTAAATTACGTGAAATTTTGGGTGGTTTGCTTTCAAAATTTTATAGAGGGAATTATATAATTATACTCATAATTGGGGGTCGAATTATGAAAAATAGAGCCAATTACGAATGTGTGAACATAGCATAAATTAACGTAATTTCTAAAAACATGCTTTGATCTTTCAATTTTATTCTCTTTATAATTTCAGAGTACCTGCACAACAATATCAGATTTCTACAGTTTCTAATAAAGTGTATGATATTAAGGATCGCAAGAAATACTGCAGCACACAATGTTTTAAAGCTTCCGAATACATAAAATCCCAAATGTTGACAAGTCCACTGTGGCTGAGAAATAAGGAAATAATACCAGAGTTTAAATTGTTAAAATCCAATATGCTGGACACAACAATAACTGATTTTCAAAATCTTAAACTGCATTAGTTATTTTTCGTTATTTATAATTTTATAATTTTATTTTTAATCTATTTTATTACAGTAATACATATGGAAATAAAGGGAAATATTTATATTTTCAACATACTAATTTAGTTCGAAAGTATGAGGATATATCCATACGCATACCTCAAAATTCAATGGAATCTATAAAAATTTAAGTATAGCTACGTTCAGATTAAGTGCACGTATTATGCAATGGCAATGTGCATTTAACTTTCTTAAATCATGACAATATTATTATCTCGTTCAAATGCTCGATCAACTTCACGTTTTGTATCCTCATCAGTCCATTCGCCACATTTAGAGAGAACATCTGGTTCAACTGGTACGTCCTGCTAAGATTTTTTTTTATTAAAATATAGATGAAAAACAAAAAATACAAATCATCAAGAGTAACATTAATACTCATTAAAATTTGGCTTTGGAAGTTTATTTAACAAATAAAAAATAAATTTCAACATAACTTTCAACAAATGCATATTATTGTCTAACAATAATCAAATGTAATTTATACCTCTTTGTCTGCTGCCGCCAATTTCGTAAACATGTTGGCATAAATTCGCTTTTCCCTGTCGTTGGCTTCTTTTATTTTATGTTTACATATTTGTATTTGATTTTGAGCCGCTTTGTTTGTGGGTTCCAAATCCAACACTTTCTGGAAGTCTGCCAAAGCCTCTTTATATTCATTAACAGCTAAATTGCATTGACCTCGGCGATAAAGTGCTTTAATATTGCTTGGTTCCAATTTTAAGGCTTCATTACACTACCGACAATAAAAAAATATTAATATTAAAATGTAAACATACATATGTATGTAAATGTTATATTTGTACTTACAGCATTTCTACCTTCAAAGTGGTCATTTGTTTTTTGATAGCATAAAGCTTGATTACTGTAGGCAGCAACTCTTACCTTGTTACTTTCATTGTCATCTGTAAAGAAATTTTGTTTTTGTGAAAAGTATCTTAAATAATTTTTCACTACAACTTACTATTTTCATCAGTCAAAATATCGACACATTTTTTGTACATCTTATTGGCTAATTGATAATTTTCTTTTTTAAAATATTTTGTACCTTTCTCCTTGTATATTTTTGATTGTTCAAAACGTTCTTCTTTTGAATATCTCCAATCATCCATTACCTTTTCACAGTCATTTAATTTGATAGTGTACTCAACGGTGGCATTTGGTGGTATTTTAAATTGTTCATTTCCTTTGGCTCCAAAGGCATATTCAGGCTTAATTTTAAATCTATAAAATAATTAATATTTTATTTTTAATTATTCTTTCAAAAAAATATAAATATCTTTCATACCTTGATACCTCGCCAACAGACATGTTTTCAATGGCGATTTCAACACCTTCTATAATGCCTATATCGCTACCTTCACCCAAATCAAACTCCACATAACGGTTCTCAAAAACGTTGTCCTGATATTGACCAGTAATATTAACTGTAATGGACGACAGTTTATATATGTATGATGAATATTAAGAAGAAATTCGTTATATTATTTGTTCACACCTCTGTGCATAACAAAAAAAAAAAAAAATAGTTTTTGATTGAGAATGGTATAGCATATTGAAGCACACGTCTCGATAAATTTTTATCCTTTTATTTGAGAAAATAACAACATTTCGGAAAAATATAAAGACACAAACTCTAGTTTTTTTTTCAATAATCAAAACGGCCAAACAACATAATTAGTCCATACCATCCATAAACACACAAAGTAGTTTTGTCTAAACTGTCATATTCAAATTACTTTATTGCTATTGGGAAATAATACAACAATAAAAACTGCAATGAATTTAATTCTAATATTTTTTTTTGAGTATCAATTTTATGAAATTTTTATTTCTTTTTGGTACGAACTAATTTAGCTTTGCTACAGAACATATTTCACTTCATTCAGATTACTAGGATGACATTATTTTCTCTGGTGAGACTAAAATGTTGCTTTACTATAATGAACCACAAAAGGTTTAGCGAAAACCTCTGACAGCACTAAAAAATATAAATCGTACAGTAAAATTTAAAAAAGTTATGGTATACAACAATTGAATTTGAGAAACAATGACCAATGGATTTTATTTTGATATTTAAAAAAGCAAATTGACCGCCAGCACTCAATACGGTTTTATTGACCTAGAAAATAAAAATAAGTTAAAATACAAACATTCAGGTATGTGATGAAAACTAATCGTTTTGAAAAAGTAAAAAGAATCCTAAAACGGATTTAGATGTGATGACTTTTGATTGATTTCATATTTCAGTTTTGTTCCATTACACATAATTTGTTTTGGTTTGGTCATGTAACAATGTAAAAAATTGTCAATAAGGTCTGCTATTTTCCAATGAATACACTAACAAACGAACAATGCTTTAAAATTATTAAATTTTATTATCAGAGTTCATACTGTGTGAGAAATCTGATACAAAGCTCATTATTTGTGCAACGGATACGGCAACAGAATTTCGAATTTGCTGCGAAGAGCAGCCAGATGCAGTCAAGAGTTGCCAATGCACCCTGAAAGATGCGCTGTTTGGTGTGGTTTGTGAGACGGCGGCATCTTTGGACCGTACTTCTTCAAAAACCATTAAAACCGCAACGTTATAGTCCATGGAGCAAGGTACCGTACGATGATAACCGACTTTTTGTGCCCAAAATGAAATAATTGGGCTTGGTTGACATATAGGTTCAGCAAGAAGCTGCCACATGTCGCACGGAACGCGATACCATGTACCTCTTGAAAAGCACATTTGGTGAGCAATTAATTTCCATTGGTCACTAGACTATTTTTTGCGAGGATATGTAATGTTTCTCGTGTACAGTCAGACGCAATTCCAGACCAGAGAATATTACAGCTGCCATTGGTGAAATACCGGTCGAAATGCTGGAAAAAGTATGTCAACATTAAGCTCACAGGTGAAGCCCGCGGTCAACATTTATATGAAATAAATCCTTAAAAGTAAATAACAGGCATCCATTTATCGTCTCAAATAAATATTCCATTCATTTTTAAAAATTTCCAGTTTTTTTTTTAAATTTTCAAAACCCAAAGGTTAAAAAAGCACTCGTTACAATGAAATCCAAAAAGCCATGTTACATTTCAAAAATTTTACAGAAGCTAAAAACTGTCTAAAATCAAAAATAAACCAAAAATGTTTAGAACTTTTTTGGGTTAAGCCTAAATAAATTTCTTGGGATTTAATTTTTACCAGGACTAAAATCCTCCTATTCCAAACAGACAGTGAAGAGGATTTTCGAGAAAGGGAATTTCGAATTTTGAAGTTTAAATTTATAAAATATTTTTATGGCACATACCTCAGGGATTTAAAATAAAATTTGTTTAGCATACACTTGATATTAAAAAATTATTAAATTGCCAGTCTGAATATCTAAATATATGTGAAGAAAACTAATAATTTTTGGTTGTGTATTCAATTTGCTTATTACTCCGTCATGCGAACCAACTAAACCGAAAGATACATAGAACCTGATAATGAAAGTCCAATAAAGCATGCCTTTTCAAAATTAAACCTGAGAGAGGTTAAAATCGGAGGAAAAGGGGCGAAAGGAGTGACTTCTTCTAAAACAAAATTTTCCTTTTTTAAAGCAAAGTTTTTATTTGTTAACATTTATCATCCACTAAAAGACGTTCAAA
The DNA here is from genome assembly GCA_023159175.1 of Wohlfahrtia magnifica. Taxonomy (NCBI): domain Eukaryota; kingdom Metazoa; phylum Arthropoda; class Insecta; order Diptera; family Sarcophagidae; genus Wohlfahrtia; species Wohlfahrtia magnifica. Next base: position 5,166,457 of record JAKWBJ010000061.1, read on the forward strand.
CGTACATTTGCAAATACTGCTCTTTTAGGGACTAATTGAGGTAAAAGACGATTTTTTGGTTCATAGTCCATTCCTAGAAAACAAGTAGGTAATAGGGAGATCGATTATTCTACTTTTTTCAAAAACCGGTTTTCGAATACTCACAATTTTTAAAAAATCGAGTTGCGATTAAAAATGAATCAAAGAATCTTTTTATTAAAATAACATTTTCAATTAAAAAAAAATAGTTAAAATATTTTCCCTCAAATCACTTTTTATTTATACTTTCATATCAATAATTTCTGATAGTACATATCGCTATTGTTCCACTAAACTGAGTCAACTCAAAATTTGCAGTAGAGCCAAAAACTTTTTTATTTAATATAAAATTATAGTATATCACAAACAACAAGTGTATTATTTTTTACGAGAGAGCAGAGAAAATGATGTAAGATCCTTCCAGTGGGTAGATATAACCAGTGTATATCGTTTTCTAGCAAAAAGTGAAAATTGACTAATTTTGAGTTGACTCACTTTAGCGCTACAAGTGCGATTGGTAATTGCAATTTGAAAATAACAGACTTCGACAAAAAAAAAAAAAAAAAAAAAATGTTTAGAACCGGTCGAATAATAACAGTCCGATCTGGTAATTATAAAAGATATAATTTCAAAACTTTCCACTTGGTTTCTGTTATTAAGATATAATTTAAGTTAAAAGACTAACTCCACATGAAAAGTGAAAAATAATATTTATTTAAAAGTACTTTTTTGATGTGGTCTAATGTGTTGGCTTATGCAAAAAAATCATTTGGCGTTATGCACTTTAAACTTCTCGAACAAAGTCGCTGCAAAAAGAAGGCTGAAAGTTTGTAACGGTGTTTGCTTTTATGGCCTGTACCATTATCAATCAAACACTCAATTTAGAGTTTTTTGGTTGTTAGGCTCTTTTGCATCTTAGTTGAAGATTTTGATAAACACGCGGATTATACAAAGATTCCCGGCAAATTTTGGTGTGCACAAAGCTAATTTTCTATCACAACTCCCTTTTAATATTCAAGAGAATTTATTCCCAAAATTTCTCATCATATTCTCACTTTAATTGACTTTCATCATCAGCCTTATGAGCAACAATTCTCTGGGTATTTTACCTCTTCAGTTCTCCTATTCTGAATCAAATCTCTCCAAGAAATTTGTATCTTTTCTATTTTCCTTTATTCCGAACAACATCGCAAATTGCATACTTTTCCCAGGAAAAAAAGTATGTATTATGAAAGTCAAATAAAGGGAGAATATGTTGAAAAAATTTGGGAAAAAATTCCACGTAATATTATAAGGGAATTGTGCTTAAAAATTTAAGTGTTTGCATTTGTTTAGCTTTACCCACACAAAGTTTCTTAGAAATCTTTGTATAACCACGTGCTTGTCAATATTTTCACATGAAATGCGAAAGGGGCCTAACGATCAAAAAATTTAGTTTTTTTTTTAATAAAAATAACGGTTTTGTCAGAGAAATTCAAAAGGGCATGACATCAAACGATTTTTTTTTCACCAGTCAAAAAGATCTAAGAATATGTTAGGTTGTATCAAACAAGTAGTTTTGTCTCACGTTGATGTTTTTACGATAAGCTTGTCATTGTGCACTTTAATAATAGTAAGTAAGAAAGTATGGAGGCTCAATATTATATAGCTACCAAGATATACCGTAATAACTACTTTTAATTGATGATGAGTGTAAGTAAACATTGCTTAAAAACAAAGAATATCATTTTAGAAAAAAAATCTGAATCCCTCGAATTCATCCTCTCCCACATTCAATTTTGAAAAAAATCATATCTTATTACACATTTCAACAAAATTTTAGCAAAATCGGTTAACTCAATACGCAGAACGGACTTATAAACTATTTCTTTACTGCATACATTTATTTCAACAACAGTGAATGCAGATTAATATTGTGATAATATTTACTGCACAACATACACCAAATACACGAATTCAGTGCGAGAGAGAAAAACTTTATTCAACAATATTTCATTCTCAAACATGAATGCTCAGTCACATCGTTCACTACACGGCATAGCAATAAACTCAAGACAGTATATAGTAAATCAAAACCATGCATTCATTCAAAAACAACTGCAGTCATTCTTCTTTTCGTTGTCATTTCAAGCATTAAACTCATACATTGTGGTGCAAAAATGAGGCAATGTAAGTAAAATTTATATAAATGTTATCATATTTTTCTGCTTGTGTTACAAAAAGAAAACTTATTGAATTTCTTAATTCAATATTTTGTCCTCCCTTAAAAAATTAATAAGCATTAATATGGACGACATAACTTGTTGTCAAAATATCAGTCAGAGTTTAGAAACAATTTCTCATGTGAAACAACTGTAAATTATTTGATAAACAGTTGGAAATTTATAGGCAGAAAGAAAAAAAATAATGACAACATTTTAGATTCCAGAAGAGCATTTGAAACAATTGACAGGAAAATACTTATTCAAAAATTAAATATGTATGGCATTAGAGAAAATGAACATGAGTGGTTTAGATCATACCTTACAAACAGAAAGCAAATGACAAAGATTAAGTGAATAATGAATTTGGTATACCTCAAGGCTCTAAATTGGGCGCATAGCTATTTATAATTTACGTAAAAGATATGCCACACGTACTTAAAAGATTTAAAATTATACTTTATGCAGATGACAATCTAATATATGCGGAAGGAGAAACAGATGAGCAATATAAACAATCACTCTTATTCCATTTAGCATCGTCGTCATCGTCATCAATTTAATATCAATCTCAAATTTTATCGACATCGTCATCAATTCAATACAAAACTAGTATGCCATAAGAGCAGTGTAACGATGTCGATGGTTTATCGATTTTTAAAGCACATCTCTAACAATTTAGACAGCTGGTTTTTTATTTTCAGTTTTTTTTTTTTTTTTTTTTTTTTTTTAAGGGTAGCGAAATATTCACAAAAATATAAAAAATAAAAAGGACCTACAATTTAATATAAACTATGAAATTTGTCTAGTTTTTGTTCAGTCTCTCCAACTCTTTTTCCTTGATTAATAATTTAATTTTTTTTAATTTTCATTTCGGATTCATGATGTTCTTTTTTCTTTCATTTTCCTCCAATAATAACAGATATTTTTTCTTTCCTATTTCTACTAAATCTTATTGGTATCTACTTAAGTCTTTTTGGGCTCTTTTCATTGATGACATTGAATTATTCATTTCTTTTAACATATGCGCCTGTTCATCACTATGCTTTTGGAGCAGTTCGTAGAGATCATTTGACAATCCTGGTTTTTTCGAGGTAGATTTTTCCTTTCTTCTTAAAGGGGTGCAATTTTCGGCGCTCTGTATAGAAGTTGAAGCTGGCAGTATTACACTTTTATTTTGAGGAACCAATTCGTTGCTTTCCACAACTTATACGAGTATTTCCACATCCTCATGTTCAATAAATTCCACTCCCTGAACAGATCCTTTTGGGTTCAGCTGCTTCTGAAATTTGAGCAGGTTAGCCACGGCTTCTTCCAGCGGGCTAAGTATCAGTTGTTTATAAATTCCGCCCCCAGTCGACGTACACTCTGCTTTATTTGCCACTAATTTTTTCTTCACTTTGAATTTTAAATCCCGCCAAACCTTTAAAATCAATTTTATTATTCAATAATCTTTTTATAACTATTTATCTTACCTTTTGCCAACCATCACCTGCTGCAATTCTTTCTCACTGCTCTTTGGAGTCACTGGGAAGGCTGCCTTTTGTAAACCCTTGGCAAGCGGTGGATTTTTTTCCATCTCCTCCACTAATTTATTAAACTGTATACTGTTTCTAATTTTTTTCTTTTTCCATTTTTTTTTTTTTTTTTTAACTTAAAATTATGCTATTGTAAAAAAAAAAAAATTCAAAAACACTAAAACTGTTTCGACACAAGCCAGACCGACGATAAAATCAGAGCCAATTTAAATCGATGCCGCCGTTAACGTTGCCTACGGCATACGAAAAATGCACCGACGCTTATCGATAAAATTTGATATTGATGATGGGCATACCGATTTACAACAACCGACGCAAAACGACGTCGTTTCGTATTGATGACGCTAAATGGAATAAGGGTGAATATCTACTACACGACATAAATAACATAGATTATTGGCTAAAGATGAATAAACTAAAGCTAAATGAAAATAAAACCAAGCTACTTGAAATTGACATGGACGATGATTCAATAATTAAAATTAAAAATGAGACAATAGAAAAAGTTAATAAAATAAAATACCTCGGCTTTATAATCGATAAGGATATATATGTAAAAAAAAATTGGATTCTTAAAACGGATGAGAAATAAAATATCAATAATAACTGCAATCATAACATGGGAAATTTCTATTCCCATGAAATTTTCATTCCCCTCAAAGGGAAAATTGCTGTCATGTATGATATAAATTATAACTTTAATCCTTGAGGTATGCTTCAAAGTTAGTTTATAAATTTTAACTCGGAATTTATTCTCCCAGTGTTTGGAATAGGAGGTTTTTATTCCTGGGAAAAGTAAATTTTCAGGGAACTTCTTTGCCCGGAAATATGCATGATAAGGCTGAGTCCCTACTTTTTTCCCCTGGGAAGTTTTTAATTTTTGAAGTTAAAGAGGGAAAAAATTCCCAGGGAATTGATATTCAGAATCGGGCTGAAAATATTGAATTTTTATCCTAAGGCGTGAGTTAAATTTTAGTTTTACAATTCTTTTGTGCCAGCACTTACGAGCTTTCAAAATTTTGTTGATAAGAACGTTGTTTTTAATTGCTGAAGTGTAATAATTTGTGGGAACATGTATTTCAAAACAATTAATTCTAAAAAGATTTTCAAGTCGAATTCATTTGAAATTGCTACCTTTTGGGTGAAGAAAGTTTTGACTTTCTTAATGTCTCATGTGTAAAATTTCAGCTTTCGTAAAATTTACATTTTACGAGTTGGTGTTGGTGGTTCTAAAAAGCATGAACCCGGTACATGTTGTATTGATTTATGTTACTCCATAGCTTCGTTAAGCACGGTACGAATTAACCGCGTTATACGAGGGACAACTGTAGTGTTATAAAATATAAATACAGTGAACAAAAAAAAAAAAAAAAATTGGACAGTAAGTCTTCCGATTTTTAAATTCAGATATCTCTGTAACCGTTAAATATATAAAGCTAAAACCAAAAGCAATTTAATGGTACATTATTCAGCTTTTTATTAAAAAATTTTGCAATTTCATTTCAATATCAAAAATAAGCTTAACTCAAAAAAGGTTCCAAATTTAAATTAGCAATGAGCTCGAATAGTCGGAAATATTGGCCCTTATCGTGGTTGGCTTATTAGTTGACGTATTTCGACATTATTGTACTAGATTAAAGAAAACAAGCAAAATATTTCTTTAATCAATTACAAAAATGACGAATAACGACTACGACTCGCCAACCACGATAAGATTGATTATTTTCCTAGTAAGAACAATGAAGAAAATGGAATATTAAAGATACTAATGGATAATTTCGCACAATGCCCCTGAAAGTCAAATATAAATGAGTATTATTGCTTTAACTAAAAATTGTCCTCCTAGATATATGGGCAAATCATTAAGAATCATTAAGAATCTAGTTCAATCTATGAGAAATGAATTAAAGCTGTAAAGCTGACTAAAATAAGTGCTACATTTAGATCTGGGGCCTACTTAATACAAGAACTTTAATAGGAGAAACAAATGTACAACTCTCTTTGCTATGAAAATTTTATTCATTTTGAGTTAGGCTTTTTTTGCTATTAAAATGAATTAGTTAAATTAAGTAAAATTTGTTTATAGAATGCAGTCTAATTTACTTTTGTTTTTTTTTTTTTTTTTGGTTTTAGCTTAATATCTTTAACGCATGTAGAGATATTTGAATTTGAAAATCGGAAATATTTTAAAAACAATACGTCTGGCAACCCTTATGTATGCATATGCACATAAAAAAGAAAAGTCAATATGAAATAAGAATCATCATGTGAACAGTATGATTCGGAATAGAAAATCAGAGAGCGAACCAAACAGTTCATATTACCGTGTATTGCATATTATATAGTATTAGTGTGCCCTGAATGAGACTGTAAATTTGATTAAGTTGGCAATTCTGCTGCTTGCAAACACTAACGAGATAACGTGCGCTTACCATATACTTGTGTGCGTTATCGATAACGAATAAATATGTAAACACATATTTGCCTTACCTAAGCAAAGTATTTTCTAGAATATTTGGTTACTTATCACAAAGCCAAAGTATAAAAAATAAAACGCACCACAAAATTAAATTAACAATGCAAAACTGCATGAAGGAAACAAAGACGAAAATGCTTTTAAATATTAATGAATTAAAAGATCTATACATACCTTTAACAAATGAACCCTCATTTGGTGTACGTTTTTTCTCACTGTGTTCCACAATGAAACGTTCAATGCTGCCATCACTATTTGGACTAATGTCCTCTCCTTTCCAACCTAACATTTCCAGCTGCCAAATGAATATTATCAAGCATAATTCGCATTATATAAGACACTGCTTTATTCTTTACCTCAAATATTAATGTTGAATTTGGTGGTATACTTGGTGGGCTACCAGCTTTACCATAAGCATAATTAGGAGCACAAATTAAATTACATTTTTCGCCCAGTTTCATAGTAGCCACCCCTAAGTCGAAGGCCTTGATTACACTGCCTATAAATTGTTTCTTTAGTTGTAAATGCTATTGCCTATTACCTCTACAATAATGAAATTTACCTTTGCCTAAATTAAACTCAAAGGGCTGACCCCGATCAACGCTGGAATCAAATATGGTGCCATCAGTCAATTTACCGGTATAATGTAATGATACTTTGCAACCATTCGAAGGGGTCACAGTGCCAGTACCCTCCTTGAGAATTTCTTTTTTGACACCACCATCGCCAGAAATATCAATTACTTTTTCACCGGCACTCATGTTTACTGTTATGTTTCAAAAAGTTAATACGACTTGAAGAACTAAGTATTTCCACTTGCACTTTCAAAACACAATTGATGATTACACAAAGTGTATATCGAAAAAACAATTTTATCTTTCTACTAAAGATGTCAAAAAAATGATAGCATTTCTTAATATATTGTTTTAACACAGTTGTGTATTTAATGGAGTAGATTATAAATAATCTTCCAGTCTGCTAATTACTTTCCTTTAATGTTCTAGTTATATAAAAAATAAATAAAAAATAAATGACATTATTTAATTCCTTTGTAAATTACAACAAAATTTTATGAAGTACTTTAAAAATATAATAAGAGTTCGCAAATTCTAAATGTGAATCCAATTTGTCAAGTGTTTAAAAACGATCAACTTTAAATAGATATACATAAATGTATTTGAAAACTATGTTAAAGCGGATAAGTTTGAAGTAAGTCAGTTTAAAAAAGACTAAAAAGTTTCTTTCATGAAGTATTCTCAAATTGTCTCACTTTAATATTTTTTAATGGAATTCTAGATTTTCACTAATTTACTATACCATTGTTGTTGTTTGAAATTAGGAGTTATAAACAAGAGACATGGAAGCCTGTACGCCATTCCATTCTTTTCTCCGTTCTCACGAATAAACTCTGACTTGCTACTTAATAGATATACGATTATAAACATTAACCATAACAAATGTAATGTTTGTGTTTTGAAATCGAAATTAGATGAAATTTTAATTGCAAAACATTGGCGCATATTCAGAAATAATAACCAAAGTCGAAATTAATAAAACAGAAATTAAAAAATAGTTCATAGGCAGTTATAGGTCTTAATCACAATTTATAATTAGTTTAGTTATTGTTTTGTATAATTTAGTCTGAGGTTACACGACCAAGTTTTTTTTTTGAAATTATTTTATATAACTTGTCAAAATTTACTAAAATTGATAGCAGTGAGGTGGGAGGCAAGCAACTTGAAGTCAATTCGAAAACAATATCTTTGTTTAAAATGTGTTCGCCGAGAAAACAACTACAAGTTGTTCGCACAAGTTACAATCAGCAGTTTTCTTGCACGAAAATTGAAACACTCTATTGAAAGCAAAATTGATAATCAAGTTCGTATAAAATTTTGAAAATGTCACTGTGTTAGTAAGAAAGTGTGAGTGTATTAAAAATTGAACGTGTAACCCTCGGTTTACAGAGACACAAACTGGTCGCCGTATGAAAAAACGTTGGTATCCAAATATGTTAAAGACATCGTCGAGAAAAGCGGGCTATATTATAAAATGTGCTTTTTATTTTATTGATTTCTTCTTTTCAGACAATGCGTGAAGATTAGCTAAAAATTGCAAATATGTTTAAAAGAATTTGAATGTCTATGATCAACCATATCACTTTTGTGATATATACATATACGTTCTGAGCAACCACTTGTAAGTTTAATTGCAATCTTTTATAGAAGTAGACATTTTTCAATTCTCATCTTTTTTGCTGTACGATACACATATATATGGATCTTTTACCCCTATTGTGCGTTCCAAACGCATTCAGTTGCGTTTCGATCGAAAATTGGTGTTCAGAAAAGAACTAAATCGAAAGCAAATGAAGGAGACAATAATGATTTCAAAAGAATAGGAACGTATGAAATAGAAACAGAAAATAAATTTTAATAAAAACTCAAAATGTGGTGCATACGCAGAGGTGGTTCAATAAGGAAATACTCATTCGTCTTTTTTATGAAAATCTACAAGCGTAAATTTATATTTTTATACATTTTTCTTACATTTTGTATATTTTTTTATACAAATAAATAATATAAAAGAAAAAATTAAAAGATTCTCCGTCACAACTTTAATGACTTAAAAAAATGTAGCTATGATCGTAAGGCAGAATACATACACTTAAAAGAAACTGAATGGAATCGAAACTCAGAATACCAAAATTGCAAAACGTGAAAATTTGGATTCGACTTGAAATGCAGAATAGGGGTAATTAACAATTTAAACACACACACTGGTGCTGTGCTTACGTACCTAATATTGCCAAATCGTGCTTGTATATATACGGAGATAGATTATTCGATTTTTTCGTAAACCGGTTTTCGGTTAACCGGTTCTTTTGTTAAAACAAAATTCTCAATTCTTGTTGCATTAGCAAATAAAGTTAATAAATTTTTGTCCCATGTTGTAGTTTCTAGCAAGTAAGTATGCCAGAACAACGTTCAGCTTTTTTATGGCCTTAACGTATATTTCTTCCTCGACAATACAACGACCTAATATTTCATCCAATATTTTATATTTTACAGCGTATTTTGTAAGAGTTTTATTTGCCACCGTCTAGAGACTACTTGATATAGAATAAAGTTTTCCTTGCTGCATAATAACGTCAATCTTATAGACCTATTTAATTAATAACTCCTGATGTCGAACAGCCTTTTCCGCTTGGTATTTAAGGACACTCAATATATCTAGACTCATCCTTTCCATCGGTTTTCAAATTCTTTCACACCTTGGAGGACATCTATAGAAACATAAATGCATGCACAAGTCTTTAATAGTGTGTGCCACTGTGATATGTTATGTAAGACACCCACCTATCAACCAAGAAGTCCTCGAATCAATCCCAGGCCACACCATCTGACGGTATTACATCACACCATTGCTAGCGACTGTGAAAAACTTCACTAACTAATACACCAGCTGTTCGGAGCCGGCGTTTGTAGGTACCTTTTATAAGCATAGTTGATCATTATTCTCCACATAAAAGAAATTAATATTTATTTACAGAAAATGAGATAGTTATTGTTACTATGGTTTTCACGCATTTTGTGAGACGTTCAAAATTGTCATATATATAAAAATAATGATACGTTCGCACGAGATTCCGAATTGCCCTGTCCTCTGTTTGTATTACTTAATTGGATTTTACAGTTCGCACGGCAATCGGGGGTTGTATTATAAATGAGAGAGCGAATGACGAAAAAACGGTGTTGTGCGAACATAGCATTAAAGGTTAAATATTAAATTCAAAAAAATACTTAAATGATGGGCATATTTGCAATAAAAAATATATAAACGTATAAAAATGAAACATATTTAAATTAACCGGTTGTTCGTGTTAAAATATCCGGCTTATTTGGTATTCGAAAAATGGACATTTAAAAAAACCGTTTTCGATAAAACCAAAATAACTGGTTAAAACCGGTCGAATAATAACCTAAAGATCTCTTTATAGTATACTGACTTGAGTATACAAAAATAAAAATAAAACAAAAATAAATACTTATGTATTAATTAGTTGGCATTTAGTTACAGCTTTTCCCATAATGAAGTGTACATTTTTCTTTCTTGCTGAAAGTAACCAACCATGAATAACTTAAGCACTTAAAAAGTTAACACTTAGTCCTCGTTTATACGAGAAACATATTGAAGGAAAACATTCGAACACGCAAGAATACAGTTGATTTTTTTTTATTTATTTTTTTATAGAAAATTAAATGGTGTTTTGGTGAAAATTAGCTTTTTATATAAAAACAAAAAATATATTGAATAGCCTAGAGCTTTAATTGCAATGCTCACATTATATTCTATGCCAACGCAAATGAATTATTAAATTTAAAGCAAAAAATTTAAATTTGACAAAACAAAGACGATGCTACAGTTCACACCGAAGTTGTCACAGTTCGAAATTACTTATTGTTGCCATTTTTATTATTTTATGTGTAGCTATTTTTTAAATTAGCAAACAATTGATAGATTTTTACTAATTTAAATTTTGCTAATCAAAAATAATTAAGTTTAATTAGAAACACTTCATTTATTTAAACAAAATCAAATACATTTCTCTTTGGTAAAAATATTTTAATAACCTGGCAAGCATAGGTGTATTTTCGAAGATCTGAACCCGCTGACAACTAAAAAGTAAATGTAAAATCACAAAACCAAAAACAAAATTTTTTGAAATAGAAAGTGTTGTAATTTTTTCATTACTTTATAAATTTTTTGGTGCAAATTTGTTCTTTTTGCTATTAAATCATTAAAAATCAAAAACATTTTAAATTATTCATTTAATTCATTTATTGGGAAGTTCAAAGTAAAATGGCTTAAAATATATACAAGTGATTCTAAATCGATAGCCACTTAGCTGACTAGTTTAAAGTCACAAAAATTAAAATAGTTTTATGTCCAGAACACCTTTCGTGTGATTTTAAATCATTTTCACAAAAAGTGATTTTGAGAACATGCCTGATAAAGCCGATATACATAATTCAATACATAGTAAGCTTATGAACTATGTACGTTATTTTTGATTTCGATTTATTTTCCAGTTCGCTGAAATAGCATGATATTATTTATTTTATTTATATATTGACGCATAAATCTATTTATTACTACTTATGATTATGAATTGGCAAATGATAAAATATATGGCTTAAGTGGGTTTACACGGTAATACAACTCGTACGAAGAGATCGTGTAGAAGAGATCGGATAGTATCATGTAAACTCAATATGTAATGAGAGCGTAGGACATTGAGAGGAAATACGGATGAAAATTTGGCAGTCGTACGGCTTTCTTTGTTTTTTGAAATTTTTCAAAAACCATCGCACTTCGATCGATCGGGGTCCCATTAGAACAGCTGCTTTTATTTTACTTTGATTGGTTTTCTACTTATCATGTAAACGTAAAAAAGTTATTCATTTTAAAATACGGATAGATTTTAAGAATATTTTCTGATTGATTTTACGTACGTAAAGCATTTTAGTGAAAACTACCCTTTACTAGAATAATCGAAATAATTGAAGATATAAAATTTTGTTTTTCTGATAAGCTTTTGCCTTATTTATTCATTTTTTAAAAATATTAAAATGAGTTTTCATTTTGCTGACTGGTGTTATACTAAAAGAAGATTCATATATATAAATTAATTTTGTTAGCACTACGTAATAATGCAACATTGCTTTCCTTTTAACAGAGAAGAAACAAATGTGCAAAGTTGCGTGTAGCATTTTAAAAGGATTGAACACAGTGGCAACGTTTATTAACTGGCGAATGTCGACCTAGTGAAATAAATTTTTACGATTTTCACGACGGAACAAATTAATTTAACAGAGAAAAAAAGTGCAGCTTTAAAGAAAAATTATTTTAACAAAGAGGATACATTGAACATGCAATAAATATTAAATAGACAACGTTTTAGTTTACATTGAAAATGAAATAAACAAGAAAATTGTACCGCATACCATAGCTGAGGAAAAAAATCAACGAGAAGCAATTGCAAAAAGTAGAAAAAAAAAGTGGAAAAAGAAGTATAAACGAACACACAAGTTTTGGATTAGCCACAAAAAGAAAAAAAAAATAGAAAAAAGAAAAAGTCAGTGACAGCACAAAATACAAGCAAAGGCACGAGCAAACACAAATAACATAGACCGCTGTCGCAGCATAAAAGCTAGCAGAGCCATACATAACAACGAGTAAACACGAGTGGCGAGTGGCAATTTTTTCCTTTTTCTCTTATTGTTCTTCGAATGATTTTTGTGATTATTTTTGATATTTTTGTGTAAAACCTTTATATTACACTATATACGATATCGGTAGAAAAAAGAAAATTACAAAAAGGCCAATGTGGTTATCATCAACCTGTTTATACTGTGAAAATTTACAAGTCTTGAAAACATAAAGAAAAAAAATATTTATATGCGAAAAAAATCATATATTAAACCAACTCTTTAGGCTGGTTTCTTGTATTGTAAGTGGAGAGTGGAAAAACTATAAAGAAGCAGAGCAGCACCGACAAGAGAAATAAGTGTTTGAGCTGGACTGAAGAAGAACAGTGTAGAGCAAAACTGAGAGAAAAAGTAAAGCAACGACGACGACAGTAACAAGAACACGTAACGCCTTCGCCGTTGTCACTTTGACGCCAACGGTCGTTTATTTGCAACATAAGGCGTAGCAGTGCGTCACAGTGATGCGGCATTGGTCAAAACAAACCGAACTCAAGCCCAGGAAAACTACATCAACAGATTAATTCCATCGTTAAAAGCCAAGATTTTAAAGTTTTTGCTGTTTTAGTGGTGTATTTGTGTGTGTGAGTGTGTGTGTGTTTCGTTTTGCATAAATTGCATCCGTTTTAATAAATAATTGTAAAATTGCTGCGAAATCTATTAGCCAAAGGCATTACAATGATAACCAAAGACGATATGATAGTATGGTTCAAAGCCCTTGAAAGTTACAAGAGAATTGATACTATGTGTACGCTGCTCAATATGTGTCTACCGTTTGAGTTGCGTTTCTTGGGCACATGTCTTGAGGAGTTGGGTCGAAGAGATTCCCATGAATTGCGAGTCTTGGAATTGAGGGTAAATAATCCGCAAGATTTGGCTACCGATATGATTGCATGCCAAAAGGGTGAACCGACAGATAAAAAGGTACGTCGCAAGATGGCTTTATATTTGGCTCTGATAAGGGCCTGTAATCGCACTAATGTAGCGGAAATATTTCGTACGCTTGAGTCGTGGGGTGAACTTGATTTTTCTTCTATGACCGACGTTGATACGTTGAAAGAGATGTTATTAGTTTATACAATGGCTGCCAATCATCCTGTGTTTGAATTTGAGCAACATTTAAAATTTATGAGAATATTTGAAAAGATCAAGGAAAACAAATTGGTGGCTGATCCATCAATTACTACGGCCACACCACCACCACAATCTACAACTCACCAGAGCGGTTGTGGCATTGGCGGTCATTTAGATCAAACACTTCATATTAATCAGCAGCAGGTACAACATATTCCTCCACCGTCTCAAAAGGATTTTATGCCACAACATGCCATACATGCAGCAGCCCCAATGCACACTAGTGGCCAACATCATCAACTATTAGCACCAACTCCTATGCAAATGTTGCCACAAGGCACGATACCATTAAACTATCCTCAAAGTCATTTAGCCAAGGTAAAAAACATGACAAATTTATTAGAAAATGAAGTTTCCTCAAGGCTTAAATTCTAGATATATATATATATATATATATATATATATATATATATATATATATATATATATATTTAATTACGCAAATTATCTGTTTAACTTAAGGTACGGTCGATCAGATTAGAGAAAGTTGTGACAGAAGAAGAGTAAAGAATGTGTTTTTTATAAAACATTTTGCAAGCAAAGCTACGTATTAAAGAAACGCACAGACAAAATTAATCTGGACAAGTCAAATTTGATTGTATCGAATTATTTCTTTCACTTGTGTCAGGTGGCTGGAATATTAAATTTTAGACCGTTTTCTAAAAAACTCTTTTGTTGATTGACTTTTAGCTTTAGCTGTATGCCAGCAAAATGTTAAATGACAAAAATTTTATTGAGTGAGAATTATTTGGTACGGTTTTTGTAAAACATACATGATTATAATATTGCCGTTAGAATTTAAATACTCAATTAGAAAAATCGAAGAAATCCATGTACCGTGATTTGAATACGTTCATTTTTTGTACATAAAAACCATTGTTTTTTTATGATTTTAAAACATATTTTCTTGCGAAGTTAAATTTATATCTATTTCATAGTTTCAAAAGACTTTGTAAACAAACCTATCTTCCTCATAAACTTCATTATTCGAACTAAGAAAAACAAAAAATTGAAATTCATTCCCTTAATACTCAAGAGACTTTGAAAATTATAACCAGTTTGTTGAACTACAATTTAATGTTGATTGAACATGAAATACATACAGTGATGTACAATGTGGCATATTGATATTTAATCAGAAAGTACATAAAATGAGATAATTGTTGAAAATAATTGTACTTCTTTTAGTTAATAAACTGCATAAACATGTTTCATTCCATTTATATAAAATTAATGCTTCTATTTTCAAATTTTAATTAAATTAAACATAAAATACAAGCTCACCCTGTGCAAAAAAATAAGAAAAGTTCATGGTATTTTCGAAACATTTTTAAGAAAGTAATATCATAATAGATTTGTATTAATTTCAGTTCTAAAGTTGTTCTCACTGATTATTATTTTGTCAAGGCTGGTTGGCTGGGAGGTTGTTTAAAACTGCCAAATATCGTCTGGGCATAGAGTCGACGACATTTTGACCTACTGAATCTGATATATCGTACCACGTAGCCTGAATTAATTTCCAAAGCTTATAATAATTTGTGGAAGACATTACTTTGGTTGCTGTTTTTACCACATTCCACAAATTTCATATCGCATTTAATTCTGGAGACTGTGGGCCAGTCTAATACAGTGATATTGTTATCATCGAACACTTCTTTAGAACACTACAGTGCAACACTCATCATATTGGCTAATTTTCTGTTCGGCTGAAGGTAGCATACACAATCGGCGTATTTCAACATAATCTTTTGCTTCTATAAGTCTCTGTAGACGATATAGTGGCCAAACACTATGGTTGGGAAATTACCCCTAAACAACAATATTACAGCCAACATGGTTTACAGTCTTAAGGGTTTTATTAATCATTTAAAGTGCTTATAAATCAACAAATATCGAGGTACACTTTTAAGACTGTAAAGCATGTTGGCGGTGAAATTGCTGTTTTAGTGGTCTGTTAGAACCATTATCATTTCAGAACGGTTGTTGTTTAAAAACAAAAACACTTACAAATAATTAGTACTACAAATTTAAGAAAACATAGTAAAACTATCTGAACTTGATGGTTGCATGGTTAAACTTACAAATATTTATGACTTATTTGATGCAGATTTAGTTATCCGGAGATTTTCGATTTGTCTATTTATTTTTCAGTTTTCTTTCATAATTTTTGATTTCAGTTTGTACTAGATATATAGTGCATACACAGTACCTTCAATCGTCATGATGCCGTCCGTGTTGAAGGCCAGATCGTCAAGAAGAGGATTGCTGCACCGTCTCTGCTTGGTATAAATACCTCAATTGTCTCGAAATTTCTAATCGGCAAGATATATAATCACTATCATATCTACTACGACCGAAATCAATGCCCAATTCGCTCAAAACGCGAGCTTGCTTATAGTGGGCATCCTGCCATAGGTCCAGTTCGGTGGGGCTTAGAGTAATCCTTGTTGCCTGAAAGTGAACTTGCGGTCCAAATGAAAAATGTCAAGCATCGCGCCTTGCGCCGGCTGAGAAGTGCTCCTAGTCGTCCCCATAATGAGAAATGATGCGCCCCGTTGCAAACTACTAAATTTTAGTAAGCTTTAAGGCTCATACAGGAAATATTAATTTATTGCTTTTGTTTTGTAAACCTTTGTATGGACAGGGGAATCACCAAAGGTGTAGAGAGAATTCTAAATATAAATTTATATTTATATACAAGAACGCTGCTAAGTTGACGTTCGAACTACCAAAACTCCTCCGAATATAACCTACAATCTCGGAAAGAGCAGTTCCAAAAGATTTGCCCCTCATATAGGCATGTTGAACACTGATCATTGAGGTGATATTCATGTTTGGTTTCCCAGCTTTGGAAATATATGTAAGTTACCGTTACCTCCCTTCATAGATTCGATATATACGAATAATACAGGCAAGCCCTGTAGATATTTGCAAAGATTCGAAGTAGCCGCGGTGAGGCATTATGTAGCATCGTCGTAACTATTAATCGCACGGCTTAAGTTGTCACAACCAGAAAACCTGTTTTTATCTATTTAGCCAGTATATTAACGCGGTTATAAAAAAGAGAAGGTTTTCGGGTTATTCGAATAATCGGTTGTTTAGTGTAGAACTATTCGGCATTTTTTGTCACAAAATTTCAATTGTAGTGAACATATTTGGAAAAGACAAATGTAGCCTTGCAATGTCTATCAACTTTTCGAAAGCTCCTTCACTTAAGTTGTATTGTTCAATGAATCTAAAAGTTGTTAAAGTATGTATATCTGGCCGAAATTGGTTAAAATAAAGTAAGCTGTTTCTGATATTTCTAATGGATTGTCATGGTTCTATTAATATTATTTGCTTTAATTCCTTATCTTGCGTTTGCCTTTAATATTCAAACCGACACTACAACCCAAATTCTTTTTTAAAATAGCTGATTCAAATATAGTTTTAGTTAATTTTCGAAACAAGGGGAAATCAAGACGGTTTCGTGATACTAATATCAAGAATATCAGAATCGTTTTCTAATTCTGATAAAAGAAGTCATGCGAAAATTACGTCTTTTGTAAAAATGAAACACCTTTATATATGTACATTCACATATTTTTTAATGTTATTTTTTATTTGTTAGTGCATTATTTAATGTAGCAAAAAATTCAAAGTCAAATTAAAATCAGTTTTTAAAAGAGATTTATTAATTTTCTCTACGTTACAAAATGTATTTACGATCTAAGAAATAATATAACAAACATATAAATAAAAAACGCATTTTTTAATTTAAATAAAAAAGATTATGTACACTCTAGTTCAACAGTTCATATCATATGATCTTTTATAAATTGAAAGCGTTGCTGTGATCGACCTGTATTCAGTTGAGATTTTTTTCTTCAGTTTTCGTAATTTTAGATATCCATTGATTAAAATAACACGTTGATGCATGATTTATATGCATTTACTCCAGCTAAATGCTTCATTTAGATTGAGTTGAATATAAAACAGTTCACCTAATTTTTTGTTTATCCTGTGCCGTTAAAGCTGTGTAAGTACCTCTTTTAGATTTTTTTTATTGGTGGTCACGATATTTTAGATTACCACATTATGGCTCTATCCATTTTTTTTTAGTGATTTTCCGATTAAAATATCCTTCAAAGTGGTGTGGTAAGCATCACATTTTTGTCTTTTTCGTTGAGCTTTATGTCCGTTTTTCTACCTGATTTAATTTTGTAAACTGCAGACACTAAATTTAGCTTTAATTTTATCCAGTTTTGATAAAAGTTTAACGCAAAATACGGTCGACCGCAATAAATACTGAAAGTGGTTTTATATTGTTGAATTAAAAAATTGGCAAACAGTGTACTTGACTAGAAAAATGCAAAAAAGTAGCAATACAAAGAGTTTGGGTTTGATTTTTTATTTTAATTTGTTATTTAAAGTATCTGCTATTCGTCTGAAAAAAATTGCTCTTATTGTTTCTGTATTCGCGATTTATGGACTTAAAAAAAGTGTTTCTATTCTGTTGAACCCGAGTGTATTTCTAGAACCTAATTGATTGTTGTTTTTGTTGTTGTTGTTGTTGTTGTTGTAACAGCAGTGCTGTATTCTGACGTTCTTTCCTGTGTAAAAACTTTCCGAGGCAGCAGATGCTGGTTTGCGAAATTTCGGCCGACTGGGTGTAGGTCGTTCCGGAACGTTGATCTGATTGCTGTGGGAATGACAATTATATATTTATAGAATCCGGTCGATTTTGTTGATCATTGGATGCATTAATTATTATTATTATATCTTTATTATACATAGATATTGCGAACTCCTGAGAAATCGAATCTACAATTTTTTAAATTTGCAGCGAATATTCTGAGTTTTTTCAAAAGTAGAAAAAATTATTTTAATACTGAGTATTTTGCTAATTTCAGATTTAATAAAAAATATGTATTTTTTAAATTAAATTTGTAGTTAATACCGACTGCTGATGGACCTTCACCATTACAACATCAAATAACAACTGTTGATGGTATACCACATATGATATCCTCAAACATCACCATTCCAGATACCAGCAATGCCGCCGCCATACTAACACATCCCAATGCTGCCTCCTGGGCAATGCGTCAATATCATCAAGCACCGCCACCAGCAGGTAGTCAACAAATGATGGATCATCCACCGCAGGCGTCATCACCAATGTTAAGTCAGCAATCATCTCCAGCCAGCAGTCGTGCTACAAGTCCAAATCGTACGTCATCATGTGATAGCGGAATGCAACAGTCATCAACACAACAAAATTCAACTCAAGTACGTAATATGCAAAGAATTGGACAAACGCAATTAAAAAATATAAGACGTCCATCGGCCGAAACTACACCACCTCCTCCGATGATGACCAATGAGCTGATAATGCCGCAAAGTATGAAACAAATACAAGAGGTTAGTAAAATTGTCTTAACAAATCAGTATACAAGTGTGTAATGGTTAAATTTAGAGCTTTAAAGACAGCTGAAAATTATTTTTCTGATTTAATTAGCTATGTATAGTAAGATATGATGATATTAATTCACAATAAAAAAGAGAAGTAGCAACGTAGTTATCTTTTTCAAAAACAGCAATAAAACAGATTTACTATGTTAATAACCAGTGATAGGTAAACGTGTTAAGATCTAGTACATGTGCTATTCTCATCAATGAATGAAAAAACAAAAAGAGGATGAGATTAATTTTATTTAAAATTGGAAATTAGCTTATGTATACAGTGGTGAACATTGGGTTAGCACATTACCTATGTGCACTTTTAGGAATCAAAATTTTTTTTACTTGTTTATTATTTAAATCATTTCTATGTCATTATGTATTACTCGTGGTCCAAGGAATACGCAGCATTAGTATACTTTAGTTTTGTTCGTTTCAATTCGTTTATTTTGTGTTAAAATAGAGCAAAACCCAAAACATGACTGGACAGTAAGTTAGCACAAATTAAAAAAAAAAATATTTTCACCAAGAAAAAAAAAACTTATTTATTTTATTTAAAACTAAGTACTTGGTATTTGTTTTAGATAAATTTCATGCATAAAATACCATATAAGTGGCATGTTTTCCTCTACAAATTGGATCATTGTGTTCAAAAGTATTTTCTTCTAAGCGTACTGATCCATTTGCATAACATTTCCGGCACCATAACATTTCTGTCACTGATGTGCACCTGGGGTTGTGTTGCATATTTGAAGACTGGCATATATAAAATTTTCCATCAGATCTAAATCGAAAAAAAAATGGATTCGTCAGTTCAGAGGAAATTTTTTCAAAAGAGCGTTTTCTTTACTGTATGTTCAAGCAAAATAAAATTCGTGATTTCAACGTTCCTTTCTGATACATGTGCCTTATGTTATACAATGCATCCAATCAATCAATTTTTTAATTTTTTCTTCTAATTGTTGAAACTTATTTTGAATTTGAGTTGAGGACTTAAAGAGGCTTGCAACTGAGGCTCTATAAATAAAGGAGTCCTTTTTACGAGTTGTTTTTCTAGGCCTAATGCACTGTATAATACTTATATCCCATGTGCTTGAATATGAACTAATACTTTGTACATCATCTTTTTGTAGCAGTTTAATAGGGAAGCAATGTCACAAACGATGATTCCTCTCGAGCTTATTTGATGAATAATTTCATGCTATACCTTTGAACTCCATTTACCTTGACCCATTTCTATTTATTGTTTTATGTTTTTATTAAAACTTTTTAAATTAAACAGCCACAAAATAACAACATTCAGTGCAGAATATCTATTTTATTAAATAAATTAAACATAAAAATTAAAACCGCGAAGGAAAATAAAATTAAGTACATACTGAGCATACCATAGACAACACACGAAGGTAAATATTTGGTATACAAGTTAATAACGTCGATTTTTTTGCATGAAAAATTCATTTATTATAATAAAATTAGTTGTGCATTATTCAAAGTATTTTCCATCGTTAGCCACTACTTTATTCCATTCTGGATTCCGCGCCAAGAGAACTGCTCAGGTTTTGAGTTAAAGAATGAATCAAGCCATTTTCTTATACCCTGTTCTGAAGTGATCGTCTAACCCGATTTCAACAGCTCATAATACAAAACTCCCTTCTGATCCCATCAAATACAGAGCATTACCTTGGCGTCATGGATATTTGGCTTCGGCGTTGATTTGGCTGGTTGGCCAGGCTTTACTTTAGGATTTTTACGCTTGGGGTTATCGTAATATATCCATTTTTCATCACCAGTAACAATACGATGCAAATTTAACTTCTTTTTGAAACGTTCAAGCACCATTTCCGACATGCAAAATCGCCTTTCAACGTCTCTCGACTTCAATTCATAAAAGATCCAATTTCCTTGCTTTTGAATTAATCCCAATGCTTTTAAACGTAGGGAAATGGGTTGTTGTGTAACTCCTAATGATAATGCAAGTTCTTCTTGCGTTTGACAACAATCTTCGTCTAATAATGCTTTCAATTCCTCATCTTCAAACTTGTTCGGCTGACCAGGCCTCTCCTTGTCTTCTGTATCGAAATCACCACTTTTGAATCATGCAAACCATCGTTCACAAGTTTTTGTGCATGTTGACCGTAAGTTTCTACTAACAATCGATAACTTTCAGCAGCCGTTATCTTTAAACGAAAGGAAGTTATCAGACTTCCACGTAAAACATCTTTTTAGGCACAAAATTCATCATTTTTATAGCGATTGAAAAAAATGTGTGTCTACACTTTGGCGTCTATCGAATACTGAACTATAATGAGAGATGTTTACCCTCCAAAATACCATATTTGTTAGTATTGATATAAGCCATATGTGATAGTTATGCAATATATTGCCAAATTAACATTATTAACTTGTATACCCAATACTTTACTCAATTTTGATCTGTAGAAAAAAGCATACGCTCTATAATGCAGCATATATGAAATTTGCTAATCCAATGTCTACTACTGTATTTAAATATGTAAAAAAAAAAATATTTTCATAAGCACATTAAACACAATTTTAAATTTGTATTTATTTTTTATATTTTTTTTCCTAAATAAAGGTGGTAATGAACAATGAGGGAACTGGAAATCAATTGCAAAATTTAATACGTAACGGTTATACAAGAGCTGGCAATCATCCGCGAATAAAGTCTGGAACCTATATACCACCTCATCAGCAGCAGCAGCAACAGCAACAATCGCCAGTTAATCAGCAACATTACCAAGGATCATTTGCCATTAATACCAATCTCACATATGCCATGCAAAACATGTCAATGTCATCATCAGATATGTCTTCATCTGGTCACCATAGCATGGATGGTAGTAGTGGTGTCGGAACTATGATGAGCATGAATTCAAATAAAAGCACTGGTAGTGATTCTGGCTCATCGATTGGCTCATCAGGAGAAATATCACCGCCAGAAACTCCAACACTAATGATGAATAATGTTGCTAACTCCACAATGAGGATGTCATCGAGTAGTGGCGATATACAACAATCGCAGCAACAACAGCAACCAACACAAAAACATCACCAACCTTCACAATTAAGCTACAACAAGCAGTTGGGACTAACACGTCTGAATGGCCGCTCGGAAAAAATGTTAACGGCACAAACTGCTGTGGGTGGAGGCGGCAACAATGTAATGTCTACCAGTACGCTTATCTATGCTCAACCCCAACAACAACAGCAGCAGACCACTAATCCGCAAGCCATTTTCGCTAATGAAATGCTAATGGGTCCTGGTACTGTGGGAACCACAAACGTAATGCAGTCGACGTTAACTAATAATAATACGGCCGGAAGTACAGCAAATGTTGTTTCGAGTAACAATAATATGGTGGGCAGCAACACAGTACTCATAAGTTCGCCGAGTACCGGAGGTGCCACGTTAGGTAATGTGATTTCAACAAATTCAGTAATTTTGCAGCCACACCAGCAACAATATAATGCTACGTACCCCTATCATGCCGCTGCGGCTGCTGCTGCACAACATTTAGCCGCCACATCAGCCAGACCACCCCTTATGACACATAATCCTGGAATGGCGCCACCACCACATAATACTTTCCGTCTGCCTGGCTTTCAATTACCGCCCAACGGTGGTGAATTGCTTTACCCAGCCTATCATCCAGCAGGTGGTATTACATTTCTATCAGGCGCTGCACCACCTGGTGCTCCACCCGTCGCGCTGAGAACCACCAACAGTGGTGCAGCTGTTGTAAGCACACAGGCTGTAAGTCAACCGCCAACACCGCAACAAGTACCACCGCCACCACAGCAACTCCAACAGACTACGCCGTCAGCAACTTGTTTAACGTCTCCCTATACATCGCTGACGACGGTGGGTTTAACTGTTAAGCCTTTGTCCTGCTACAATTGTGGTTCTCAAACACACACTGGCCGTGAGTGTCAAGAAGCCTCAATGGAAGATGTCACTCGCAGTGCTATCTATAAATTGGACTATTCACAGGCGGCGACAGGAGCGGGAGCGGGGACGCCAACAGCTGCCACCACACCTGCCAATCAACAACAACAGCCTACGCAACAACAGATTGTTGGTAACAGTGCGTCTGATTCAACGATATCAACACAACATGGACAACAACAGCAACAAAAAACCCACGAAAGCAGTGCTGTGCAACAATCACTTTCAGCGGTTACAGCATCAGCAGTAGTGGCATCATCGTCAGCGACGTCACTGGCTGCTGCAACAGCGACAGCGGGTGCAAAATGAAGAACAAATTACTAAAATATTGTGAGTTTTATTCATTTCAAATTTAAAGTCGTGTTCAACGATCAGAAGACGTAAGACTATATAATACTATATATATATATATATATATATATATATATATATGTGTATATACATATATATATACATATAGATATATAATTGTTGTTAGGTTTAAACTGGGTTTAAGCGTAAGGTGTTGTAAGTTTAACAAGAAAAATATAAAAAAACTTAAAATCAATAATATTGCTCTAAAATCGTATAGAAATACAATTTAGAAACATTAAGGAAAATTTATTGACAATGTTTTTGTTTTAATATTATATACATTTTTTAATTTAATTTCACATAAGGTAATCAAAATTTGCTGAAACTTTTTTACAAACATTTTTAATTTTTTTTTTCACTGGTTAAAATTTAAATGTTAAATGTTGTTCTATTAAAAAAAATTGTATTTTTTTAATAAAGCTTATATTAACTTTAAAATTTAAAATAATAACTACAGAACATTATTAAAGGAAGTATGTCTTCTTGCCATCAATAACGTATTTTCAGACACAAACAACAAGTGAATACTATATATTATTGACAAAAATTTTAAAGCTCTACTATTTTGTTGGTGTGTTTTAAAATCATATTTACTTCATTGCTTAACAAAAATATATGTTGCATTAGCTTAATATAAGTATATTTTTTGCGTATCAGATAGATGTATTCTTTATTATGTACATTATACATATATGAACTGAAAAAGAAAAAGTAAATCTATACAACATAAATATCAAACCAGTGATTAAGGCAAAGAATGAAATTGTTTATTAATTCAAAAAGTTTTAATAATGTGGAAATGAAACTTCAGAAATTTATAAAATAAAAAAACAATTGTTTAAAAGTGTATTAAAAATCTGTTTTTTTTTTTAAGAATTTGTTTTTGCAGATACACTTAATTATAAAAATATTCCTTTAGTTATTATCGTATACCTCTGAATGTGATGACAATCAATTTCGACAATAAAAGCATTTAAAATATAAGAAAAATTGTATACTTAAATGAAAAGAGTTTTTGGTCTGGTTATATAAATAAAAAAGACAAAATATATAAACTTTTTAATCATGTATCAAAAAGCCTGTAAAAGTGACGAACCCTCCGCGGTCGCGTGAGGTTGGCCGGATGAGTGAGTGGTTGCAAACCGTAAAAAAAACACTATTATATTGTATGTTTACTTACAAAGCAACGTCATTGTTTAAGAAATTAATTTAAAATCAATTGCCTAATATTTTAAAATATTTTGACAAAATAAAAAAACTTTCTCACCTGAGTTACGGTACAATTTCTGCATTTGTCTATTTAATATTTTTCAAGTTAAAATCAAAAATTAACAAAGCCAAACTTTTTATAAATATAAATCTGCTCCATTTTGTTGTTTTGTTGAAAGCATACAAAAATTTAAATAATTTTAAACATTTTATAAAAATTATAAAAGATGGATATTGTGAATAATTGAAATTGTTAAAAATTAACTTATATCTTTTTATTTTATAAAATACGAGGCTTTACACATATTAAAGTTAAAAAAAAATGCAGGAAAATGTAAAAGGGGTTTTGGATTTAAAATTTTAATAATGTAAATTAGCCTACTGCACCTATCCTAACTTTGATTTCAAATATTGTTTGTGTTGAAATCAAATTCCATTACATACTGGAATATGTTGAAAATCTTAAAAGCGAAAAAGGTGGAAAAGAATTAAAGATTTAAAATGTAATTTTCCAACTTTGGTTGACTTTTAACCGATTTTTGTCGAAATCGTTTTCCATCACATACCAAATTGATATATTTGCTTTACTTTTAAATTTAAAAATATTTTGCATTTTTGTTCTAGTTCAAGCAAAAACACAAAACAATTGCTTTAAATGTAGTACAACAATGTGAAAATATGTACATCATAATAGAGCTGAAAAATTAAAGCGCTTGCAGATTAAATCATTGAAATTAAGATATCTAAATTATGTAAAAAAATTGATTATTCTGATATATTTTAGGAAAACTTTTACTAATTAAAAGAAATTTATGGAAATGCACTGCAGTTGAGAGCATTAAAATGAATATCCACATTATTGTGATTTTACCCAAATAAAACAACTTCTAATTTCAATTCTCATTTTTAATTTATGTAATATTTTTCAGTGTTTTTTCTTAATTAAAACCTAAACATTGTCAATTAATTAATTCGTTAGTACATATTATACATTTCCAAATTTATACATTTTTAATAGCTTATCTTTTTAAAAATAGCTTAAATCTATGTATGTCTAACAATTGCACCGATAAGTCTTCTAAGAAGTCTTTATAATTTTGACAGAAATGTGTACTCGTAATTATGTTTCTACCAAGTTCTGGCTAAATTATACAAACTACTTGGCTAAGAAAAAAGAGGAAAACAACAAATAAATTATTGATTTTTCTTTTAAATATTTTCTTTTTAATTTTTTTTATACATAATTTTAGTGATTTATTTTAAATAAATTAAGATACTGAGAGGAGATTAAGCGGAAATCAAATTTCACGCTTTTTCTACTTTTTTCATATATTTAGAAGTAAGCATATAAAACATAACTAAAAAAATATGTAATGATAAATGATAAATTTTTATTAGTAAAAAGTGTATTTTTCTTAAATGTTTAAAGACTAAAACAAAAACAAAAATAAATTTATTTAGCATTAATAAGTTAAATAGGTTTAACTAAATAATAAAGTAAAAAGAGATAAATATATAAATATAAAAAAACGTATTCTTAAGAAAGTACTCTGAAAAAATATTAAAAAATATATATTTCAATTAATAGTGCATAGAAGTTTTATTTTTTATTTTTATCATTTATTTTTTTATCCCTGTAATGAGTAAACAATAAAAAAATATTTTCCTAAAATCCTAACAAAAGAAAAAAACAATTTCTAAATTTTATTTTGAATATTTTATTCCAATGTTTGTGTTATTAGGCACTTTATTATTAATTTGTTTCAGTTATTATTATTAAAACATGTTAATAATTTATATAAATAATGTTTAAAAATTAACGTTTTACTCAAATTATATTTTATGAGTAAATAAATTATATTAAAATTACATATATATTTATATATTGACAGCCATCCAATTAAAAAAGAAATAAAATAAAATATTTATCATTTAAAATATAAAAGAAAACAACACTTAAACCACCTTTGCAAATTTAATTCAATTTTCTTCTCTTCTTTAACACTTAGTTAAACAACAATATATTGTATTAAATATCACTATCACTTTTATTTACAGATTGTTATTTATTTATTTATTTTTGGTTGTTAATATTCAAACTCTATAGAATAAATCTGCCAACGTTGGCCTAACAAATAATCAAAAGTGGCAAGTGGAACACTTAAATGCATAATGTTGCCATTTTGCGACATGGTCTTTAAATGTTTTAATAAACTTGTATTACTAATTATTTTTTTATTTTTTTTAAACAAGTCATGCATTTAAAGATTAAATCAAATTTTTATAATTGTTAAAATCAGAATTAAAGACAGTGTGATTCTTTTAGTGGATATTCGATTAAAAGACGTTCAACGTTGATATTTTGTTCGCAATATGGTTTTGAAGATATTCCTGCTAAAACTTGTTTAACATTCAGTTTTAAACAACACAATTCTATTATATTTTTTAAATAAGTGTATTCAAATTGTTTTTTTTTATTGATATTCCCCGGTTTTATGTTTAAGCTCGATATTATTTATTTCGACCACTGAGTACATTGCATCATTTAAGACAGGCTTTTGACTTTGTTTTAAAATTATTTTGATCGATCGATTTTTAATGCAAAATGTCTTTCTTATAATTCGTCAGAGAAAAAAAGAACTAAATTCAATATTTTTGTAAAAAATTTAATTTATTCAGGTATGTGATGGAAAACGATTTTGATCGAAATTGAAATCGACTGAAATTTCAAACTGCTATAATTTGAAAATCTGCCTTGATTAACAAAACTCTTAATTAATAATGGTAAGATTTATAAGAATAAAAATATTGTCGATTTCAATTTCGATCAAAAGCGTTTTCCATCACAACCTTATTAATTTAATTTCCAGTTGAATATAATAAACATATATTTAAATTAAACAAATGCAAAATATTGGATGATAACTTCAGAAATATGAATATAATAATCAGTACTAAAGTAGCTCGTCCTTATTAACTATTTTTCAAAATTTGTGTAGTAATCGGTCTCCTTATATTTATTAAAAGAATGTTCGAATGTTAGTTCGATGTTCCATTGGAATTTTGATATTATGTTTATATTAAAGTTTTTGTGAACGTTCACACCATACACTTTTTAAGCGTTTTGTATAAATTAGTTCATATTTTGACTCATCTGACCAAATCACTCGATTCAAATATGATTATGGCGTCTCGTAGTAATGGTTACTTCTTTTTTAAAAAAAAAAAACTTTTTAGACCTTTCTGGCTAAGCCTTCTCCCCAAATACGTGATGAATCACTTAAATTTAATTTTTCCTTGATATTTCTAGAAGGAGAAAATTGTTCTTCTTTTTAATGGGATTATTACACAATCATCTTTTCGCTTTGTTGTTTTGAGCTTTTGCCCAGACATTTTTTAAACCTTATATGATTTACGAACCCTGAAGAGCTCGAAGAGTTTTTAGCTTCTGATATGGTTGTTCTATTTTTTGGACAATTCTTTGTATTTTATTTCATTTTCCAGTCTAACTGATTTCTAATAGTTTTCGACAACGACTTTATATTGATGTCCTGTGGAGATGTCTGAGAAAATATTTTAAAATTGGTTTGATAATTTAGAGTGTTTTTTATACAAAAATTTATTGTACTTAACACATGGACTAAAAAGTCTCTGGTCTAAAAAAGAAACAGTTTTTTGTTCAAAATTAGCTTTATTCATCAACGTAATCTCCATTAAAGGCAATGCTATCATTCCAGCGCCGCTCTAACATTTCAATACCACTTTTGTAGAACGATTTATTTATCTTTTGCCTCAAAATACGCCTCAGTTTCAGCGATAACCTCTTCATTCGTGAGAAATTTCTTAATGTCGAGCATTTTTTTGAGGTCTGCGAACAGCCAATAGTCGCTGGGGGCCAAATCTGTCGAATACGGTTGATTCGAAGTTCAATTCATGTAGTTTTGCTATTGTTTCAGAATCATCAAAAAGTTTTTGTTTTTGGTCAACAGTGAGCAAACGCGGCACTCACTTTGTCAAATGCTCATGCAATACAAAATCAACACGTTCTTTTGATATCTTTACGATGTCAGCTAACTCAAGCAACTACACTTTTCGCTTATTCAAAACGATTTTGTAGATTATTTTTTATGTTTTCTGGTGTTACCACCTCATTGGAACGTCCACTGCATTCTGCATCATCGGTGTATCTACGACGATGTTTGAAGTCAGCAAACCAACGTTTTATTATTGTTTCTGATGGAGCGGAATCCCCATAATACTTTTTAACCCATTGCTTTGGTTAAACGGTATTTTTTCCAATCAAGAAACAGTGTAGAATTAAAACGCTAAATTGTTTTTGATCCATTGTTCTGAAAATAATAAAAATAGCGTCACTCTTAGAACAATAACTCACAAACTAATTTATAGAATATAATGAAATTTTAACAGCTGCCTTTTGAAGGTTAGAACTAACTTAAAAAGAGGCGAGTGCAATAAAACTAGCGCTATCTATGTGTTAGGCCCGAGAAGTTTCAGCCCATGTGTTACATAATCTCCATAATTACTTACCTATAATTATTTATCCAATTAAAATATTGGAAAATCTATGTTCACAAAAAATAAAATTTGTTTTATCCAACGCAGCAATAGACACTGAATTATTTTGTTCACAGAACAATAATGAACCGTTGAACATGATTTTTTTTTAAATAAAACAACACTCATAGTTACAACAGTATGACAAATAAATACCGTTTCTATTTTTAAAAACTTTGATTTTATTTGATATCTGCTTGTCTTGCACTTTCGTAATTTATTTTGTCCAATAACGATTGTGGAAATGTTTTCATTTGTTCTTGGATAGCTATGCTAATAAACATGTCTTAGATCTACGAAAGTTCTTGCGAAGATGACGTGAACTGATTGCAAATAGTTCTGGTGAGATTTTCATAAATTATGACATATGTTAAATGTAGTGGGAAATCACAATGTATTTTGTTCTCTTGCCATTTTAAATTATTTCCTTGATTACATATTTTGATTAAATCTGGATTTTTTGGCACCCATCGTATTAAGGAGTTGTGGTATTCTAAGATTAAATACATAAAATACGAAATACGAAATAGCGATATAGGAATTGTTTTGAAATTATTCTCAAAAATGTTCGAATGGCATCACTACAATTCAAACGTTATGCAGAATTTTTTAAATTTGTATTTGCTTTTGCATGTTTCAAATTGTTATCAAATTTTATATAGTTTTTCCTGTAATAAATATTTCTATATATATACATACATATATTTTTTGGATTAAGTAAAACGAAGCTTATAAATACTGATCCTTATAAATATTTATTTTACACTTCGAAAGTTTTTATTATTTTACTTATTGTTTTATTTATATATAAGCTGGTAGCTACAGCAGCTGCAAGCGCTCATTAATTACTTCTTATCGTGGGATTGATGTTGGATTGAATTAAAAATAATTTTATTTAATCTATATTTTTTCTATAAACGTTATTGTTCTTGTTAAACAATGCAAATGCAAATGCTATATAAAGCAAAATATGTGAAAAAATAAATAAATTTATAATATATTAGTCATAATAAAGAAATAAGAAAAAAGAATATGTACATTTAAAATAAAATTAAGTGCTGTATTTATCATAAATTTAGGCATATAAAACAAAAGTTATACACAAAATTATACTATATAAGATGAATTCTTTCTTAAGATAAATTGAATTTGCAAGAACAAGAATAAGAAAACAAAATACATAAAAATCTTATTAAAAATTATGTGGAAAAATTTCATTTTCATCTAAAATATGTGTACATCTATTACGAAAATCGCTATAACCATTAAATTAAATCAATATTTGAAAAGATAACAATTATTTTAATTGATCAGAGTGCATCTATTCGTTCTTTATAAAATATTCATTTTAGTTTTTTTCTTATATTTATTTATAAGTGTGTTCCAATAAGTTTTAACGATTTACAATCTTTAGTTAAATATTTTTTGTAAAAAGTAATAGTGATATTTATATATATATATATATATATATATATATATATATATATATATATATATATATATATATATATATTAAAGATAAATGATTTAAAAATTAACTAAAGTTGAGCTTTTATTTAGAAACGTCATCTCAAAACGCCACATACAATGTAATGCAATATTAAAGCAATTTATTATGTACGCACATATTTGTAAAAGCTTTAGAAATTAGAAATAACTAAAATAACAGAAAATTTTGCACATTGGGTCATATAAAAAATATTTACGGATTTTTTTTTTGGTAAATTTTTCAATTCAATTGTTTCTGTTAAGAATCAATTTTAATCATCTCCCATCAAGCGTTTTTAACTTTGAGTTTAAATATGGTAAAACAAAGTATGTGTGTGATATCTAGGGATGCCAGTTTCGAAATCCCGAGACCCAGATCCAGGAAATATTCTAAAATTTTAAATCTCGAATCCTGGGATTTTTGCGTTAAAGTTCCGGGATTTCAGTTGTAGAAAAAATGTGGTAATATTTCTTATTAATTTTAAACTATGTGTCTACAATATATATATATATACAATATATATATATATATATATATACAATATATATATATATATATATATATATATATATATATATATATATGTATGTCGACACATAGTTTAAAATTAATAAGAAATAAATATATATAATATATATATATATATATATATATATATATATATATATATATATAAATATATATATATATATATATATATATATTGTTATTAGCTCTTCTTTACTCTTCTTTACTTGCGACTTCTTTTTCGACCAGTAAAAAAAGATTAGATTTTAAATATCTAAAAATCTAATCTTAGATTTTAAATATCTAAAAAGATTTTAAATATCTAAAAATCTAATCTTTTTTTACTGGTCGAAAAAGAAGTCGCAAGTAAAGAAGAGCTAATAACAATGAATTTCGTATCACATAAAACAAAATCAGAAGATAAAAAACTCATATTGACCTAAAATGTGAACAATTTAGTGATGATAAATTTTATCTGTTGAAGGTAATTATCCGTATTTTGAGTCCGATAAAAATTACTGTTGAGACAGTATGCCAGAAAATTATAAGTCTTTGCAAGGCAGATACCGCCCTGTCATTTATGTTAAAAGAAATACGCGCATTGAAAAGTGCGTTAGCTGATGAGCCAGTCCAAATAAGAATACAAGGACGCAGAACAATAAATGTAACGGTACTTAATTGTTTGAAAACTTCAAAACTAAAATCGGAACTAGATTAAATTACAGAATTATGTAATTGTTATTGAACAAGAATTAAAAAATGTAATTGCATGTTTAAAAGAAAATGCTGTAGCAGTAAATAATGTTATATCAACTTTGATTCAGATGAAGACTTTTTATAGGAATAAATAAAAAAATAAAAAATATAAAACGTAATCGAAAATTATGTTAGTGCAAATAACTAAATTATGGATGAAAATGCTGATATAAATCTCTCCAAAGAAATTAACCCATTAAGGACTGATGGGTATTTAAATACCCAAAAACAGAGTAAAACATTGTAGAAAAATTCTAGCTAACTTCAGGTAAGAGGTATCGGAAATTGGTTTTTACAGAAAGATAAATAAAGGACAGGACTACTTAAAAAAAATTTTAAAGTTAAATTTTACCCCCTTCTATTGAGAAAGTTAACGGTTGAAAAGTTAGCAATTTTTCAAAATGGGAAAAAGTGAACGACATCGGATCTGGAAAATTGAGGGAATAGAAAATTAGAAAACCCTCTTGGTGACTTATAGTCTTAGGTGTGCTCTGCTTTAGAAAAAAATATTCACTAAATTTGGCCAATCACGTAGACTATAGGTTTGATTCAATGACATGAGTATTTAAATATCCATTTCGCTGTTAGGGGATTCAAAACACATTTTTTACATATTTTGGTAAGTAAAAATGCGTTGGTTTATGTAAAATAAAATATTTATTAGTAAAAAATAAAGAAAAAAATATCACAACTTTAGTTGATTATTGAGATAATTTTATTTCTTTAATGTTTTTGGGACACGAGCATGAAACTGTGCAAAACAAGCCTTTGAGTGTAAGTTTAATCAGCATTTTGTACAACCTAACTCAGTTTTACCTCCACATTGTCCACAACGGACACGTTTATCAATTTTTCTTATCATATGGTCAAAGTTATCCATACGCTTTGCCATTTATTGTGCATTTGTAACTTTTTCTCTTATACGCCCACGATTATCAACAACGCTCACACGAAAATCAAATAGATTCATAATAGGAGCTTCTTCAGCCTTCCTTAGCATGCAGTATAATTTCCAGGCATTCACCATACCAGCATCCAAAGCATTATTAAGTAACGGTCAGTGTCACTTCTTTCCACGAATTTAAATGCGATAATTATTCATGGCATTATCGAATAAGTCCACTCCACCCATTCGTTAATTATATCGATATAAGAGATGTCGTTGCTCAATCGTTGCCATTTTCCAAAAACGTATATATTGTTAGGAGAACAAAAACGCCTAAATTGTAGGAATTTGGTATATTTTGTGTTACTCTGTCAATCCATACTTATTTGTGTATCTGGCAGCACTACCAATTAAATAATTTCTGAGTAACACAATCTTACATGTTTAAAATTAACGGATAGAGGATATTAGATCATTTGAGTCATTTCCAGAACTTTTCAAACTGTAGGCAATTAGGTTTATAAGGAGACTGCTTTGCCTACTTAATTTAGTTATCGTTTGGCTGTCAATAAATAAAGTTTTGTTAAAGCGGAAATAAAAGTAAAAGTATAAATGAAGTATAAATGAATATTAAGTGTTGTATTAAGACAAACAGTATAAAAGTTATAATGGAATAAATAAAAACTGTAAAACAACAAAATAAAGCGGTGTTTATTTTATTTTAACGCAATTTAAACGAACTCAAACGTTTTAAAAAGTATAAAACGTAACAATATGCATAAATATAAAGTTTGTAAAAAGGTCTTATCAAAGCAGAAAAAAAAAATAAAATTTTATTTTCATTTGAGAATACCAACTACAAATTCTTAATATTGTTACGCAAATAAAAATACAACACTGCATTGTGGGATGTTGGTATATGTCAAGTTGGCAGCACTGCCACATCGAATATCTTTACGTTAATTTTTGCAGTAGCGGATATGCAAATAATTAGGTGTATAAAGGGCTGTTTTACCTATATGAAAGTTAGTTATCGTTTGGCTATCGTAACATAAAGACGTGTTAAAGCGGAAATAAAAGTGTTGTTTAAGTGAATATGAAGTTGTTGTAAACTGTATAGAAGTTTTTGTGTAGTAAATAAAAATAAAGGGTGTTTTTCATAGAGGTATAGAACTTTAAGTTGCAATAAAACAACGATGGATTATTCGATTGACATGAATTTTATTTATCCGAAAGATAATATTGTGGCATTACATTTTAAATATGATTTCTGGCATATGACCGCCACGGCTGGCGCGGATGTAGTCCAATCTGGACGTCCAATTTTCGATGATTTTTTCTAACATTTGTGGCCGTTATCGGCAATAACACGGCGAATGTTGTCTTCCAAATGGTTAAGCGTTTGTGGCTTTACCGCATAGACCAATGCCTTTACATAGCCCCACAGAAAGTAGTCTAGCGGTGTTAAATCACAAGATCTTGGAGGCCAATTCACAGGTCCAAAACGTTAAATTAGGCGGTCACGAAACGTGTCTTTCAATAAACCTATTGTGGCACAATTTGTGTGACATGTTGCGCCGTCTTGTTGAAACCACATCTCCTGGACATCATGGTTATTCAATTCAGGAATGAAAAATTTAGTAATCATGGCTCTATACCGATCACCATTGACTGTAACGTTCTAGCCACCATCGTTTTTGAAAAAGTACGGACCAATGATTCCACCAGCCCATAAAGCGCACCAAACATCAGTTTTTATGTAACGGTGTTTCCATATACACTTGAGGATTACCTTCACTCCAAATGCGGCAGTTTTGTTTGTTGACGTAGCCATTCAACCAGAAGTGCACTTCATCGCTAAACAAGATTCGCTTACGAAAATCGGGAACAACGGTAATCTCGTTTTAGGCCCATTCGACGAATCTACGCTTTAATTGATGATTGTTTGGCTTCAATTCTTGCACGAGTTGGATTTTGTAAGCACGTAAACCAAGATCCTTCCGCAAAATCTTCCATAAAGTGGATGGATACAGATCCAATTATTGTGCTCGATGGCGGATGGACTCGGGTCTTCATTAATGCTACGCTCTACAGCAGCAATAGCTTCTTCTTTAAGCACCGTACAGCGTCTCTGGGGATGCAAGTTATCAATAAGAGTACACGTGGTGCGAAAAAATTCCATGGTTAATCGAATTAACTGCTCTGATGGATGATTTTGTCGACGATAAA
This sequence comes from Wohlfahrtia magnifica, assembly GCA_023159175.1. NCBI lineage: Eukaryota > Metazoa > Arthropoda > Insecta > Diptera > Sarcophagidae > Wohlfahrtia > Wohlfahrtia magnifica. The sequence goes on from JAKWBJ010000061.1 coordinate 5,201,507, forward strand.
ATGGACGTAGTGCGCGATACGTTTTTCGCATAGAACCATTATTTTCGAAATAAAAGTGCACTATTTGTAAGCGCTGTTCAGGCGTGAGTCTATTCATGATGAATTGTCAAACCAAACTGAGAATAAATCACTTGACAGCTGTTAAATCGCTCGCTATCTTGAAAAGTAATGCCAACTTAAAGTTCTATACCTCTATAAAAACACGCTTTATAACAGTAAAACAACAAAACAAAACGGTATTTATTTTATTTTAAACGCAATTTAAACGAACTCAAACGTTTTAAAAAGATTAAAACGTAACATTGGTTTCAGAAGTGGGATTGCGTATATAAAATAAATTTAAAAAAATAAATAAACACATCTAAAGCTGATAATGAAAAGCTTATGGAAAAAATTAATGCTGTGGCGGATGCACAAGAAATTTCTAGAGCTGATAACGAAATACTTTTGGCACAGGCAAAAGAGAACCTAAAAACCAGAATTTTCTGGCAAAAATTGAAATGAAACTTGAGAGAACTTCTATTGAGCTACTGGAAATGTGTAGAGCCGAAATAAGAGAAACTTCTAGAGCCGATAATCAAAAGCTTTTGGCTGAAGTTCGTGAAACTTTTAAAGCAACAACTGATAAGTTACAGGAAATATATACAACGGTTAACAAGAGGGTAGATGGTAGCTAACCCCTATCCGTATTTAAATTCCAGTTCGAGACTGTAGCGAGTAGAAACGGATGGGACGACGAGGAGAAGGCGCTCGAACTAATTTGGCGTCATAAGGTGCTGCAGCAGAGGTTCTAGAAACCACGCCAGCTACCTGCAGGAACAACTAGAACGACTTAATGGTGGGGCTACAGCGTAAATTTGGCGATGAGCATAAACGAGAGCTGTATCCTATGGAATTAAGGTGCCGTACGCAAAGGCTAATGAATCAATACAAGCTTTTGGAATGGAAGTCGAGAGGTTGGTGCAGCTTACCTATCCGGGAGAAAATCATCCACTAGTAGACCATCTCAAAACCGACGGCATACGAGACCCCGATGTTAAGTTAGCTGTATGCGCTACACCAAAGACAACCTTTGCAGATACTGTAGAGTTCGCACTAACGTGGGACACTGCTCGCACGATATCTCAGCCACAAATACACAAGGTGCGTAATATGGAAGTTGTGGCAGAAGCGGGGCCCCACAATCTCTATATCAGTGCTGCAGAAAAATAACAACAGCCTTACACCGTGCGGGTACATTAATGGCAGACAACACACCTTCACTATAGACACCGGTGCGACACAGTCTATAATCAGACCCGATATAGTGAAGGGAAAGTGTGAGTGTGTGAGTAATATCAGACTACGAACAGCTACTGGAAAGTATGCCACCGTCTACGTAAAAATTGAGGTGAAAGTAACTATAGTGAATATTACTGTAAGTCATATTTTTATTGTCGTCGATATTGTAGACGAGGTTATAATTGGTGCCGATTTTATGATAGTCCATGGCATCAATTTGAATATGGGGCAACAGATAATGAGTTGGTGTAATGTAGATATAGCTCTCGATGTGGGATACCAGCATCAAGTGCACGCCAGGAGACCTCAGTCTGAGCGCATATCAATGGCGCGTATAGATTGTGAGGACAACCGCTTGTGGGTAGTAGAACCAGCAGAAATTAAGGTGGACTTGTTATCAGCAAAGGCCTTCGTCAAATCTAATAAACAAGGAATAGTCCCAATGAGAGTAGTCAATCTATCAGGGCACGCAAAATTCATTTGTGGAAACTCCGAAATAGGCCAATGTGCTTCAGTAGAGGTGGTAATAAACAGCGAACAATTGCCGGAACCTGCCAATATATCAGCCAAGGACCAACAGATATTTGACGGAAATGTAGAGAAATTGGTAGCAGGTTTGGCAGCTTCAGAAAGAAATAAAGCCAAAAAGCTGCTAAAGAGGTACGCCTGCGTATTCGCCACGAAAAGTAAAAGTCAAGGTAGAACTGCTATAGTCAAACATGAAATAAATACTGGCGAAACGAGACCGATAAAACAGGCACCTAGAAGTATACCTCTGGCAAAACGTAATGAGGTTAAAGAGCTGATCAATGAAATGGAGAAGAGTAGTGTAATTGAACCATCATCAAGTCCTTGGAGCTCACCTGTAGTTTTAGTTAAAATGAAAGATGGTAGTACAAGATTCTGCGTAGACTACAGGAAGCTGAATGATGTCACTAAAAAGGACAGCTACCCGCTATCAAGAATTGACGATACGTTCGACACGTTAGCTGGAACTAAGTGGCTGTCTACATTGGATTTACAAAGTGGGTATTGGCAGATAGCGATCGCAGACAAGGATAAGGAGAAAACTACTTTCAGTGCGAACGGTGCCTTTTGTGACAGTGTAAAGTTATGCCATTTCCTCTTAAAAAAGCGTATTGGGCACAATGGGATAGTTTGAAGTTGATTAATGGATGCTTATATCGCCATTGGGAAAGTGCTGATGGTAAAACTTCATCCAACCTAATAGTGGTGACTTCCTCCAAGATGAAAAAAGTCTTAAATGAGTTCCATAATGGAGCCAGCGGAGGACACCTTGGGATAACAAAGACTCTGGAGAAACTAAAACAATGTTTTTATTGGGTTGGGTGTAAGCAAGCAGTGTCGGATGGGATAGCAAACTGTACCCAGTGTATTGACGCTAAGGGTCCAGTGAAAAGAAGACGAGGGCAGCTGCAAAAATACAGCTCGGGAGCACTCTTCGAACGGATAGCGATGGACGTAGCAGGCTCGTTTCCTGTCAGTAATGCCAGAAATCGTTATGTTCTCGTCGTGGTGGATTATTTCAGCAAATGGCCAGAAGTGTATGCCATTCCCAATCAAGAGGCGAACAAAATTGTAAGTGTTTTTGTTAACAACTGGGTACGCCGCTATGGGGTTCCAATAGAGCTACATTCCGACCATGGTAGAAATTTCGAATCTGCTGTATTTAAATGTTTGAGGTATACGGAATTAAAAAGACTCGAACGACGTCGCTTCACCCACAGTTTGATGGAATGGTAGAACGATTTAATCAAACCCTGGAGGAATATTTGCGAAAAGTAGCGAGCGAGCAACAAAAGGATTTGGACGAACACCTATCAAGGTTTCTGCTGGCGTACCGATCAGCTGTTCATGACTCAACATCTAAATCGCCAGCCAAGATTATTTTTGGGACTGAGCTAAAACTACCTGGTGACTTAGAGTTTGGTGTTAAGCCTACCACAGAGAGAAATGCCACATATGCTGAAAAACAGGAAAGCCTCAATGAACTTCACGAATTTGTGCGCTCACGAATTAAAATGGTCAGCGATAGAATGAAAGCCAGATATGATCGTGCAGCAAATACAGATGGCTTCCATGAGGGACAACTGGTTCTACTCTACAACCCACAGCATAAGAAAGGATTATCTCCCAAGCTTCAAACTAACTGGGATGGACCTTACAAAGTAGTCAAAAGGCTAAATGATGTGGTACACAGAATACAGAAGAACAATAGCCCGCGATCAAAAATGAAAGTGGTACATTTGGAACGCCTTGCAAGCCATGGGAGAAGGATAACGAACCTATTCGGGACGAACAGGCTTAAGCGGGAGGCAGTGTTACGAAAATAAAAATACAACACTGCATTGTGGGATTTTGGTATATGTCAAGTTGGCAGCACTGCCAGATCGAATATCTTCACGTTACATTTGAATTAGCGGATATGAAAATAGAAGGTGGTCGATATTTCCTGAACCTTCTAAAATGCAGGCAATTAGGTATATAAAGGGCTGTTTTACCTGCATGACAGTTAGTTATCGTTTGGCTATCGTAAAATAAAGATGTGTTAAAGCGGAAATAAAAGTGTTGTTTAAGCAAATATTAAGTTGTTGTAAAAAAGTTGTTGTGTAGTAAATAAAATATAACAGTAAAAAAACAAAATAAAACGGTATTCATTTTATTGTCAACGCAATCTAAACGAACTCAAACGTTTTAAAAAGGTTAAAACGTAACAGTATGTTTATTTATTTTTTTTGTACACATCCCGTTACTGTACCTCTAAAGGACTTCGAAACGTCATAACTTTTAAAATAGACCCACACATTATAACTCTAATAACAAAAAGAGATCTTTACCTGATTTCTTTGCTGTAAAAAGTGTTTTCAAAAATAAGAATTTATTAGAAGTTCCAATAAATAATTTGAAATTTGGGTTTTTTATAAATTTTTTTTTAATGTTATCGTATGTAAAAGACGTCACATAGTGTTTAGCTTCATATTTAAATCAAAACACGATTCTCAAAAGATTGTGGCATATCCATTGTTTTAAAGTAAAAACAGCTAGAAAATATCCTGATTTGTTCACAGGGACGTGTACAAAATCATATCCTGCCTGAAAAAGTAAATTTCTCATTTCAGAAATTGAAGTAGCAAAACCAGGTATATTGTTTTGTCCAGCATACTTGTTTGTATTTTAGACGATCATTTGCAATACCACTTCATCAAAAAACACTCCCTCAATTCTAAGGGTGTACATGAGCCTATTATATGTGTCTTTAAATGTTTGTTCAACAAGGTTTATCGCACAATTTACTCAGTTTCTCGAAAAGCAATTTCTGGTCATTTTCTTCATTGTCGTAAAGTTGTTCATCAAATTTCTAATTATAAGCTTTACTCCATTTAGATTTATTTCCCACTGAAGCACGACCTCTTAATTTCAATGTAGACGTCTGAGGTTCACTTTCTGTATCGATTGGCTCATTCTCCATTTCAACTGTTTTATCAACTGCTGGTAAATTCACATTGTCATCCTCATAAGCGTATTCTATCTCAAACTGGCCATTTCATTATGTAATTGATTTTCATCGTGAATAATTTGTATATTATCATCAATGTCTATGGAGTCACTAATATGGGATCGTGTTGATATCCGGTGGAGTAATTACAATATTTATTTTGTCTTATAAACTATTTTGTTTTATAAACTTTATCATCATCTTCCTCATCAGTGGTCCAACTATCAATTTTTGCTTATAACTCAGCGATAGTTATAAAATTACTTATCATGCTTACAACATTTAAAAATTACTTGCTTGCAAAACAATCTTAGTTCTTTTCAATTCACTTATTATCTATTGTTACTCTACTCGTAACTAAAACAGGGGGAGCACTAAATTGTTAAAAAAAACAAACAAAAAAAAACACCGTATAGGGTAAAACAGGCCAGTAAATAAACACTCACACATTTATTCAAAAACGGAAAAGCCCTAATTTATTTTCAATAATACCGATTCTACGATACGTACATAGTGAAATAAACACACAACACTCACATCAATGCATCTAATAAATGCGTTTTTTAATTTTTTAGTTTTAAAAAAATCGTGTATTTCAGAACTCTTTAATAACGAAATGTGTAGAAAAATACCCTTATCCTAGGGGACAAGGTTTGACAAGTAAAAATAAATAAATGCAATGTTAACATAAATACCTATAATATGAAATGTGTGAAATGTCATCCAAATCGGACAACGAAACCGGGTGTCAGTCTTTAATGAGTTATTTTGTTTGAGGAGCTTTTTAATCTTGTAAGGAATTAATATTTTTTACTACTTATCCATATATAAAAAACTATTATTCTAAAAGCTAGCTGAGGGATTTATTAAATCATTTTTAATACATAAAATCCCGATTTATTTGGGATCGCATTTTTTAATTAAAAATCCCGAATCCCGGGATTAAGAAAACCTGGTTTCATTTGGAATTTAAAAGTCTTATGACATATTGCAGCATATTCGGACAGAAAATGCTTAACTTTAGAAAACCCCACAAGAAAATGGTGGGTGGCACGTCTTGTTGAAACCATATGTCGTTGGGGTACAATTTAGCTCAAAAGAAGTTGCTAATCATCGACCTATAGCCTTGCGTTTGTCCAACGTCGTTCATAAAGAAATAAGGACCGATAATGCCGCCAGCCGTTCAAATTCAACACTTCTGTATATTCATTTAGAAATGGATTACGTATATACATATGTAACTGTCAAGATAATGATGAAAATAAAAAATATTGAAAATTACAATTTTTATCATTCACACAAGTTGTTAAACATAAGATTTGTTTATGGAACTTAGTTTGGGAAAACAATGTGGCCGCTATCAACTGTCAAAGTCCGATAGTTCCTATTAATTTAAAGTTTATACTATCATTATAAAAAAATAATAATTTAACCATTTGAATAATATCTCTTAATACAAATAGAATCACTTTGACCATAATAAAGAGAGATAAAAAATTTATAATAAAAAAGAGTGAGAAAATGAGTGAAGTTATCTTATATATTCCGTGTTCCTTCATGGAATGTTATGGGAATTATATATATATATATATATATATATATATATATATATATATATATATATATATATATATATATATATATATATATATATATATATATATATCGTCATTTTTATTAAAGAGAAATTTACTTTTATACAGATTCGCACAAATACTAAATCATTTGAACTCCTGCAGATAGATATTAAAATAGAGAGTAAAATATATCTCTTATCGCAGCTTACCGTCCCCCTGGTCTTATGGCTACCGAATTCATAACCGAACTAGAAGAAGTGATAAATAAAATAAACAAAAAACTAGAAATAATTCTAGTTGGTGATATTAACATCGATATTTTGAAACAAAATAAAACAACAACAACATAAATCGATATGCTACTGTCGAATGGTATCCAAAGCATGGTTACAGAAACAACTAGAGAAGATGTAAACAAAATCACGCGATCTTGTATAGATCACATTTTTATAAAAAAAGAAAACAAATACGCAAACATACATCTCAGTGATAACAACAACAATGACTGATCACTACAGTCTTTTTTTGCTACGAACACAGAAGTAAATAAAGAAAGACAAGAAAAAAAATCAAAACAGTGCTAGCCAATTAATGTGCGATCCAAAATTAAAATTAAATAATACTTCCGTATGGCAAAATATTAGAAATACAAATTGGGACGATTTAATCAACCAAACGCAAAATGCTAATGAAATGTATAATAGTATATTAGATAAATTCGACCAAATATACCAAAAATCAATGAGAAAAATAAAACATAGTAAGAAAATGTCAACAAATCCATGGATTAGTGAAGAAATAGTTAAATTATGCGAATATCGGGATAAACTTTATAAGAAATGGCGTAATAATAGATATAACAAAACTTTTGAATTGGAATATAAAAAGTTTAGAAATTTACTTAATAAAAAGTTAATTTTGCTAAAAACATTTATTACTAGAACAAGTTTTTTGAAAATAGAAAAGACTTGCGTGCAACGTGGAAATTAATAAATGAAATTATAGGTAATAAATCGAACAGTGTTAATGAAAATATAAGCAAAAATTTCGGATATGATAATTTTTATAACTTTGCAATAAATTTTAAGGAAAATATAAGTAAAATATTACACAATTGTGACATAGAGACAATGGAAAATAGAGCATTCTTTATGCGGGATACGGACAATGATGAAATTTGTAATATACTTCAGACTTTAAACACTAATAAAAGTGCAGGGGCTGATGGCATAAGATCGATGGACCTGAAGAAGAATGATGGGCTATGTCACACGGCTGGTAACAGCTTTAATCAACTTAAGTTTAGACAGCGGATAGTACCAGATAACTTGAAGATGTCTATAATAAGACCCATATATAAGAACGGATGCAAGACGAACTACAATAACTATAGACCCATAGCTATACTACCAGCCATTCAGAAAGTTCTTGCAGTAATAGTTGTCAGGAGGTTGTCATCTTTTTTGGGGAAATATAAGATCATAAATAGGAACCAGTTTGGTTTCTAGAAGGGAAAGAACATAAATAAATTATTGGGAGAATTTTCGAATTACATAAATGATTGTTTATCGAAGAATATGCACTGCTTGGTTCTATACATCGATTTTAGTAAGGTCTTTGATACCCTTAGACATAGCAACTTAATTCAAATGATGGAGAGATGTGGTATTAGAGGGAATGCATTAATCTGGCTTAGAGATTACATAGATTGCAGAACATATAGGGTCAGGATAAGTAATAACATTAGTGATGAAGTACCAGTAGATTGTGGCATACCTCAGGGTTCGAAACTTGCGCCAATACTGTACTTAATATACGCAAATGAGTTGATGAATATTGTTTGTAACAACGCAGTTTTTGCTTATGCTGACGATACTGCAATTATCATTTCGGATAAGAATATTAAGCATGCCACAGAAATAATGCAGGAACAATTTGATATTGCAAGTAAATGATGTTATGACAATGGGGTTATAATAAACGCGTCCAAGACAAAATTGATGCATATAAGACCAAGGCATTTACCTCCTATCATGCAGGATATTAAATTCCATAGTAACGATTGCCTTCATAAGACAGTTTTGAATCCAAATGAAACGGATGAATCATGCAGCACTACAATAGAATTAGTAGAGACCTACAAATACTTGGGGATATACGTGGATTGCAATTTTAAATGGAAAACGTACATCGAAATGCTACGCAGAAATCTCCGCAAAACAGCATATATACTAAATCACATTAGCTATTGCTCAACGTATGATGTGCTCAGACAAGCATATATTTCACTCGCTGAACCATATATAAGGCATGGTATAACAGCATGGGGAAGTTCTCCAAAATGCAAGATGCTGCAAAAAACACAGAACCAGTTATTAAAAACGCTGAAGAAGAATATCCAATTTTCGAACTGCACACCACCCTATAATGCTATTGTCAGTAATGAAATAACGCACTGCACAACACAGATGAACCCAACAAATCTCAGCACTACTGGAGACCTAACTAGAGTACTAAACTTATTGAACGTTAACAGCATATATCGCATAACCTTGGTAAATGATTTTTATAGGGATAATCGATTTCTAAAACCTATTGATCATAATCACAACACACGATGTAATGCACAAGGAAGATGTAAGGTAGAACGATTCAACAATGAATTCGGAAGAAGTACTCTAAACGTGATGCTGCCCACAATCTTCAACGAAATTCCTGTGCAAATAATCAACGACAATTTTGCAATAAAAAGAAAAAGGTTTTTGAAAAACTACTTAATTTTTTCACAATGAATATGAAAAGTAATTAATGTAGAATTCGATATTTTGTCTTTCATCAACAGTTTTTTTTATTATTATTATATTTATTATACTATACTGTTTCACATACATACATATGTACAAATACTCTTGTCGCTATACCACACATACATAATGTTTTTAATTTTATTATTTAATTTTTATTTTTTTAAATTTATTCAATATATTTTTTTCTGCTGACAAGCCATTGGCTTAGCAGACTTCTCACTATTGCTAGAATAATTGTAAATTTAATACAGAAAACAAAAAATAAATAAAATAAATAAATTAATACAAAAAAACAAAAAATTTTCATATATACAGTGAGTATCACTTAACCCTTTTGCATCCCTTGGATATGTTCCCTTCCTATCATCCTTTGGGTCAATATGACCCAACAATAAAATGTAAACATTCCATATTTAATATAGAACGTCTTCTCTACGTCCAAAGTACTTTGACAAACTCTTTCACATGTTCTTTTAAACTTTGTCTCGCTTCTACACTTTCAAATTTTGCTTTGACAAATTTTGTTTTCTTTTATCGGGTCGTTCTGTTTTTTATACAACAAATTTCACTGTGCGAAATAAAAAATAAAAGAAAATGTCGAATAAAACATGTAACCAAATACAACTATGTATAAATACGAACGAAGAACAAAGCAACGTTGCGAGTACATCAAAGTGTGTACTCACCCCCTCTCGTTTATCTCTTTTCCCTCACAAACTCAAGACTTTGCAAAGTACTATGTACGTGCAAAAGGCGTCTAGGAAATTTCTCTGTTTTATTGTTTTTTTATTTAGTATAATAAAAAAAATGAAAACTAAAATAAATAAGCTCTTCCTGAGCAATTAAAAAAAAAACATACATATGTACATACATATACATACAAAATAAAATTAAATTTGATATTCAGCCTTTTTTATTGAAAATAATAAATATATTTTTTAAACTAATGTACTACATATATAAACTTAAGAATTTGTGTAACAATTTATACACAATGTGACCATGTGCTCTTTTTGGAACATAGGATACTATCATTATATCATTGGGAAACAAAAATCAGAGTGCAATACAGGCTTTTTTCATATCTAGACTTTTTGATGGCAAAAAAGTTTTACTTTTACGGACAGTGCCAACTAATGTAATATTCCGACAAAGTAGTTGAATGGCAGTATTTTATGTAGTAAAAAAATTATCATATATTTTTGTGCATCCCTTTAGCAGAGGGTCTGATAATATTAGCACCACTCTCTCACCATAACAAGCGTAATACGAAGTACAAAAGTCTCACCTTTATTTTTTTCTTGTTGTGTATTTTTTGCTCTACTTGTGTACACCTCCATATTCCAGGCATATTTAGTTGTGGAATTGCAAAGTGCTCAAATTTTTATGCCGTATCTAGCTGGCTTTAATGAAATATATTGGGCTCTCTCCTCAGAAATGAGGAGATTGACCACTCAGTTGACCACTCAGTCTCCTCTTGCAGACTTATGGTCCTGCGGTACATGTTGGGCAGGGCACAGCTACGGTGGGATGATGAACCCAAGTGCTCTGTATCGAGGCAAATCAGGCCCCTATATGATCGGGCTCGCTCGGAGTCTATTATAGGGATGCCGCGACTTAGGCTGCGAACTCTTGTGGCTGTGATTACTGATCACTGGGTGGCTGGTGCGCACGCTAGGAGATTGGGTCTTCCGTTCAATGTCTACTGTAGGGGTTGTCAGGATGAGGAAGAGGAGGAGACTGTCGAGCACTTCCTGTGCCAGTGCCCGAATCTTTCGGATATTAAGACTGCTTTCCTTGGCAGTCCGTTTC